>CM060953.1:152371748-152734248 GCA_030765055.1 Mantis religiosa
TTATCTACTGGCGGGATTTCAAAGTTCATTACGCAATCTTTATCTTTTCATATGAATATGTTCTTCCATGTTGTCAATTTATTTTGGTTTATCACTCCTTTTAATAATTTTGGATTTGGATCAATGTCATAGTTTTCATTCCAAAAATGAAATCCTACTGCTGACTTATCTTCTTGTTTCAATCTGATGTTTCTAAAGTGCTCTTTGACTCTGGTTTTTAGATTTCTTTTAGTTTGCCCATGGAAAAAGAAGAATATTTGAAAGAACAAAAAGCAATACTACACATTACAGATTAATGGATGCAACAAAAGTTTGGTGTTGAAGAAAATTAGAAAAGCTAAACTAAAGAAAACCATTAAGGAAGCAACCACATTAACAAAAGAAAAAGAAAGCAACAGCATATTCAGTTTATTCACATATCACCCAAAAGCATTTAATAAATTTAAAAAGATCTTCAAGGAACAAAATATCACCTTGGCACCTACTAATAGACACTCAGTTTTAAAATTGCTAAATTAAAAAACAAAGGATAAAATCCCATCAGTTAACAGATCCGGCATATACCAGATAAGTTGTAAGAATTGTGAAAAATGCTACATAGGTCAAACTAAAAGAAATCTAAAAACCAGAGTCAAAGAGCACTTTAGAAACATCAGATTGAAACAAGAAGATAAGTCAGCAGTAGCATTTCATTTTTGGAATGAAAACCATGACATTGATCCAAATCCAAAATTATTAAAAGGAGTGATAAACCAAAATAAATTGACAACATGGGAGAACATATTCATATGGAAAAATAAGGATCGCTTAATGAACTTTGAAATCCCACCAGTAGATAATTTGACAAAGAAGTTCATAGTTCCACCACCAGAGAGAGAGAGAGCCGACAACAGATGCTAGCTGGAGAGAGATTGAAAATGGAGGCAAATGCCTTTGAAACTAATCTCTCATTAATATAAACAAGTGACGGGTATTAATAAACCAACTACAAATAGTTTCTGAGGTTCATTTAAATAAGTTTATATTATGTACATATATTAATTTATAGAACGAAATAATAATATTCAGCTTAAAACCTAGAATAATATTTTACAAATATTTCATGCTCTAACATTAGTGATGCAAAGTGCACAGTTTTTGTAACTTTGTTTTTTTCAAGAATAAATATTATATATTTTTCTTCTCCTTTCCTCACCAATGCTGGTGCTAGGAGATGCTTGGGTCCTCTCAGAGTGAGGGAGTCGAAGCTTTTGATCTGAGATAGGGTTGAGGGGTCGGCCCAACTCCCGAGTTGATGAAGAAATGAATCATGGAGCAATTGGTGGAATGATGGTGGGGGAACCGGAGGACCTGGAGGAAACCCACGCCAGCGGCATGCTGTCAACCACAAATCCCACTTTGCAGTCACATGGGATCAAACCCGGGCCACCTAGATGAGAGCCAAGCGGTCTAACCACACAGCCATGGCGCGGCTGAATAAATATATATTATATACCTCTGTTTATTCTACAGATCTTAATCCCTTGTACAAATATGAGTATAAAGGATAAAAAATTTGTACATGATTGACTAGTGTGCTCCTCTTTGAAATTTCCAAAATATGACAATCATATCCAAAATCCATGAAATAAATACTTATGAACATAACTTATGTCCAAAAAAAATCTAAGCAGTTTCCTAGGAAAAGCATCATTCTATTCCCTTAACTCCAATACTTTTTTGAGCTATGTCACTATAAAAGCTATGATTTACTTATAGTATACTCATCCATGGCATAACAGCCCGCAAGCAAGCCTGAGTCTGCCAAGCTAACTTCTGTCCTCACGCCCACATAGGAAGGCAGAGTTGGTCAATAATCAAGCCGACGGGGAGGAGATATGATCAGCTTCACGACACCCTCAGCCGGAAAGATGCCTTGATCGGGACTCTCTACCAGTTGTACCTCCTCAAATTCCTCACGGTGCTGAATGGGCACCGATCCTATACCCCGGACGTAAAAATCCTCACCCCCACCAAGGATTGGATCGAACCCGGATGCATGGGCAGGTAACCAAAGCTCAACGCCGTATCCCACTACGCTACATGAATACTCTCATGAGCTATGGGTGGGTACTAATGGTGTTAATCTAAATCCAAACAACATCTAAGCGTTTTACACAAAACAGAACAAAGTAATACTTTAAAAGCTGCTACTCACGAGTTGACATCTTCAAGTTTCTTGAGCAGACGTTCATTCTCTCTACAGACGAGTTCCTGGTCTCGCAGGAGTAACTCCCGTGTGGTAAAGAGTTCCGAGTTCTCACGTCGGAGTGCCTCGTTCTCCTCCATGTAGTGACGTACTAGTTCTGCTAGTTCGTTACCCTCCATCTCGGCTAGCTTCTCCAAATCCACGGTGGGAGGAGTCTTCAGGGCGAGGCGACCTGCAACAGGAGACATTTTCAGAAGTTCCCTGTAGCTCTTGGTGTGAGGAATAACTCCAACATGATATGTTCAGAAGTTCACTGGCCAGGGGACCTGCAACATGAGACAAGCTCAGAAGTTCCTTGTGTTATCTCGAGCTGTTGCTCGCAAATTAGCTCTATATTTTGAACTGAATATTTACTTCTCCTAAGCACACAGGGTCTTTCAACAAGAATACCCTATCTTTGTACTTAAATAAAACACCTTCTATAAATGATAAGGGTTTATTTATTTTTTATTTTGGAACATAATGTCATTACGTGTGGAAGAGAACATCAGTTAAGTGACCGCCGCGACTTCGTTGGGTTGACCCCACTTTTAATGACATAAGAACTTCAAGAATAACACGCGTGATGTTATTCACAACATAATTTACTATTTCTGGCTTGTTGGCATAAACTCGAGATTAAACGTAACCCCACAAGAAGTAATCCAACGGCGTTAAGTTACGTGATCTCGGGGGCAAGTTAACATCACCTTAGGGAAATGACGAAACCTCTGAACTTCTCCTTCAAGAGATCAATTGTTTCGAGAGCATTATGACATGTGGCACCGTCTTCTTGGAACCAGATGCTTTTGAAATTCCACACAATGCAATTGAGGCCAACAATAGTCCTTTACAAGAACCGAGTATCTTATTCCATTGGCGTTAAATCACGTGATCTTGGGGGCAAGTTAGCATCACCACAGGAAATGACGAAACCTCTGAACTTCTCCTTCAAAAGATCAATTGTTTCGAGAGCATTATGACATGTGGCACCATCTTCTTGGAACCAGATGTTTCTGAGAGTCCACACAACGCAATTGAGGCTAACAATAGTCCCTTACAAGAGCCGAGTATCTTTTTCCATTGGCGTTAAATCACGTGATCTTGGGGGCAAGTTAACATCACCAAAGGAAATGATGAAACCTCTGAACTTCTCCTTCAAAAGATCAATTGTTTCGAGAGCATTATGACATATGGCACCATCTTCTTGGAACCAGATGTTTCTGAGATTACACACAACGCAATTCAGGCCAACAATAGTCCCTTTAAGAGCCGGGTATCTTTCTCCATTGACAATTAGATTTTCTCCATCTTTGTCTTGGAAAAAATATGGACCAATAATTCCACCATAATAAAATCCACACCACGCAGTAACCTTTTGGGGATGAAGTGGTCATTCTTGAATCTGCATTGGATCGTGATTGCTCCAATAGTGGCAATTTTGTTTGTTAACAAAACTATCTATCCAAAAGTGGGCTTCGTCGCTGAAGATGATTTTTCGACAACATTCCGGGCCAGATTCCAATTGCTTCATAGCCCTGTCAGCGAATACATGGCACAAACTATGGTCATTGGACTTTAGATCTTGAGTTAAAACCTTTTGTAAGCATGCAACTTCAAGTCCAGATACAGAATTCGCCAAGTTGTGGTTGGCGAAAGCCCCAATTATCGCACTCGACGAGCAATTGATTTGTTTCCGTTCTCGCGTACACTCTCAAAACCGGCGCCTAAATTTTCGCTGGAGCGCTTTCGTCGATTACGCACAGGGTTTCTTTGATCGCTGACAGCTCCACTTGTTTCAAATTTGTAGATCAAACGCCGAATCGTTCTCTCGCAGGGACGATTATGCACACCGTAAACTTCGCGCAATACACTGAAGGTTTGGCGAACAGATGATCCATTTTGATAATACATTTTCACAATTTCTAGGCGTTGCTGAATGCTGTAACTTTCCACTGCTATTTGTCAATAACAATTGTAACCACATGAAAAGAATCACTTCTTTAACTCAATAACAACGATAGTTATTGCATGTTAAAGACAGGACACACTTGTTGAAAAACTCTTTACTAGCGTTTAGTAGTATTGCATTCCACCTAAAATTTCGATATTGAGATTTTACCAGAAGGATGCGTTTGGGTTTCCCCGAAAAATTTCAGAAATACGCTTGTGTGCATAAATAGCATACCTAAAAAAATCAGTTAATACAAACCTGGTATTTATGTTCAGCATCTTCCAATGCAAAGAATAAAGAAAATCCCACAAAAAAGATTACTCTTCATATATTTGTAATGTTCTGTCTTCTGAAAATGACTGTGAGTTTGATTAAATTACCATGTGTTCAGGATATTTGCTTGAGAAATATAAGGAATAGTGACTCTTTTGGCACCATTACTCAATGAGGTTCTCTTCATGCCGAATAAATTTTGTACAGTGTGGTAAAATCTGTTTAGTTAACGCGAGTGCAGTTCGGCCGCCTCTTCTGACGAACCCTTATAATCGTTTTACAACCCCGGCGCTCCTTCTCCCAGTCCTTTCTGCAAGGTTGCCACCTTTCTCGATACGTCATGGGTATCGTACGAAGCTACAATTTCACTGGTTCCATAATAACCCTTATCTTATTCAAAGTGCGGTATTTGAAACCCAGCTCCTCTAGGAGACCGCGCAAAAGTGCAGTGCACATAAGGAAAATCACAAATTTCTTGCAAGTGTGCAACCAATTCGTCTAAGGTGGGCGCTCTGCTTTTGCATAGAATCTATACATTTCTTGGCGAATTAAAACGCATGTGAAACTATCCACTTTAGAGAAACGTTTCCTTTTGTTTTCACACTTGATCGGCGTCTTTGGTATCCCTTTCGTCACATTTTTTCTTACTGTATTTCTGTGAATACACAGAATTTATCAGGTTCATTGCATGACCCCTTACCAAGATTATTTTTCAGCACATATTTATATGTGTTCAAAACAAGCGCTTGAATTTGCTTACAAACAGTTCCCGTTATAATTTTTTTGAGGCTTCTCCAGTAATGAATTTCTGCACGTAATGAAACAAATCAACTGGAAGTTGGAACTTTGGCAACTGAGACTCCACGTGGAGTAAACATGCGACTGTCATTTCCAGAAAATCAGGGTTGCTATTGATCCTCAACGACTGAGTTCCATTTCTGAAGTGTGGAGATAGATTTATGACGGCTATTAGTGGGCGGTAGGGTCCGTTTCCTTTGAGCGGCAACTACACTTGCGTTGACTAGACAGACTTTAATGGTAGCATGCCTGCCTCAGACTCAAAAGGTAGCGAGTTCGAATCTCAGTCACAGTGAGTTATTTAGATAAGGTTTTTTTCTGTGGGTTCCCTTATCTTAAAAGATGAATGTTTGATAACTCTAAGCTCTATGGAGCCTGAACTAATTTGAGCATCATTTCATTCATCGTCCGACGTGTCTTAACGTTGGATAACGTTAAATAAAAGAGAAGTATGACTTCCTTATCAGTTGTCCTTCGTAAGGATAACATGCTAACCTCTGGTTTCCGAAGTTGCGGGTTCAATCCGATGATTTTATCAAGCATGTTTTCCCTCGGCAAGGGAACAAAGGCGGTGGTTCCTTGTAGATTTACGACACACAGAAGAACCGTAATTCTGATAAAGAGGTCTCTTAAGCTAAATTAAACGCTCTTTCACGTCCAATGTAGAACGGAACGTTGAGAACCACAGCAGTTAAAGAACGTTAATGAATAAAAACTTAATTTACATTTTGACTTCTTTAACCTCCCCACAACAGGCTGCCAAGTTGTAGGAAAGCTCCCTAGCCTTTAAGTACCTTTTAGTTATATATTTTTTCGGCATAAGAATACTCAGTATGGCTTCCTTCGGAAGGGGAGTAAAGCCGGTGGTTCCATGTCTAGATTTATGACATATGAAAGAAGCTCAAGCCGAATAAACAGTCATTTAAACAACATTAGGCTGCCTTCCGCGCCAAATATTAAATATGACGCTGAGAACCATACCAATTAACCCAAAAATAAAAAATAAAATAAAGTGCTTTGACGTTCGAAGAATCCTCGATCAGACTTTTAGAGTGCTTTTAAAAATAATTATAGTAAATAACTTTATGCCCTTATTTTGATCTCATAGTTAACATAAACGTTACTCGAGTTTCACAAAATGTAGAAAGTCTGAACGCGGAAATAAGATTCTACACACAAACACACACACACACACACACACACACACACACACACACACACACACACACACACACACACACACACACACACACACACATGCATCACCAAGCTCATCTCTTTGGAAAAGACATACAGTTTGCGACCAACGAGATGGACAGACTTCTCAGTTAATATAACATCTATTCTTTGATTGCTAAACCTAAAAGTTTTTTCTCTGTATACAATTATGAGTATTTAGCACATCCTGATAACGAACTTGATTAAACATAAACACAAAAGAAATAACGTAAATTTTACTTATATGAGGATTATTGGAATGTTTTGCCATCCATAAACGACAGTGCATATTTGATAAATAACAAATAAAGAAAAAATATAACACAGGATCGATTATTGCTATGTAAACTCTGTCGTCCGCTTACTGAAGTTCGAAATCATGTCCAGCTATGTGCAATGAAATTAAACTGGCTCTTTTTCTTCATATTTTGCGGAATGCAGTGACTGTTTATACTCTGCAGATTAACACCAACTCTTTGTTCTACTCATTGACACTCTCAATGCCTTCTTTTTCTTAAGCATGGCCTTCCATTTTTAGGAAGTAGCCCATGAATTCTCTTCATCCTAAGATAATAGTTAATATGTGCATTTAACGAGGTGTCAGTTATTTCATAAGTATAACCCAGTGTGTTCGTACTGAAGCACAAGGTTTGTAAATCCTTTTAATCTTATAGTAATTTATGAAATGAAAATAGAAGATAGCCTCAAGTACGTCAGGAGAATGGGATTTTAAATGGTAAAAGAGTTATTCAAATCTACTGAGTTATTTTTGGGATTACCTATCCTTAACACATAAACGATTTTCTCTCGTTATTATGTTGGTATATTTTGTAACAGTTGTTTTGATTTAGGCCCCGAGAGTTGTAAAATTGTTTAAATATGTTTAGTGGTTTAAGGATCGATAGGAAAAAGTTCAAATGAATAAGAAATGAAAGTATGAAATCCAGTGGGTCACGAGATGATGCAATGTTAATGTGATATTGAGTAACCTTTTGATATTGTTAGTTGTAAAAATGAGATTACGCAATGTGGTGACATGGACCAGTAGAAGATGAGTTATTTGGGTGCGATAGCAGCGTGAACAGAAAGAGCAGGAAATTTAATTGGAAAAGCGGACTTCTGCAAGTGACCTTCGGAGAAGAAAGACGTATTAAAGTGTCTCTCTGAGATTGTGCAGAAACAAATTTGAATGTGTATTTAGGATGTACGACTAGCGTGTGTGTAATAGAAATATAAATTAATTCATATATCAACCATTGTTTGTAAAAGGTCATTAATATTATATAATTTGCAGAAGAAATTAGAAATATTAGGAATAAAATCTACATTTTTTCAAGAAAAGAATTATTTGGTCATCCTTCAACAGTCATATTTCCTTCTACTCCGTGACCACGCCCAGGGGTAAAATTTTGTGCACCGGAACGGTCGAAGAACATCAGGAACTCGACAAACAAGGTAATCTTCAAATCATTTTACAATCACTTCTCACACCCATATTTCGCTACATTTTTCGTTGCAACTTATACATATATTTATAGTATCTATTGGGTACTAATGCTTTTTACTGTACTTATTAAAAATTACTCGATTGGATGGATATGACTTCAGAATTTGGAAGATTGACAACAGAACTATATCTACATTTACAAACGTTTCATTTCCATTTTTCTGATGGCTATCAGGATGTTTTTGACCGTAATTACAAATACCAGTTCTAAAAAGTGAAGAGGAGAATGCATCATAAAAAAAGATTTCTAGTGTAAGGGCGGGAGAGATAAATGAACTTAAATAGGCATGACATGTACTTACCATGTGCCATGGTACTAGCCCCTGGGTCGGAGCTGGCTGTACCCGGTGGTTTCTCCTGAGCAAACCTGATGGCAGACCTCAAGTGATCATTTTCGTTCTGCAAGGCGTTCACCTCCCTCTTGAGGCTGAGGATAAGCGCCTCCCGTGGATCCTGCAACATACTGTTCGTGAGAGGTGGTCTATGCCCAAGAGATATATAGTGTACCAAACTGAGTACTCACCATCACTACGATGGGCTTTGTTCGTATCTTCTTTGCTCTCGCCGCATATCGCAGTGTGTTGAGTGTCTCACTAACATTGGACCGTGCTGGTGAGATGCATGCTATCTGTAACATAAGGAAATTCATGTTGTAAATCTTGCAAGATGTGAACTGGCGGCCTCCGGGTCTGGCATATAGCAAGCAACCCCAGGGCTGCTGTTAACGATACTGCTAAATACTAGGACCATATCGCGCCACCGGTGTGTCTTTTACATGCCAGTGAATCTACTGACATGGGCTTATAACATTTTAGAGCACTTATAAATCATCGATATGGGCCACCTTTGAACCGTTGACCATGGGATCAATAGGCCAGCCCATCGATCCAGACCGCTCAAGTTCTTAAGGGGAGTAACACAAAAAGATATAACAGTGTCTGTTTTCCCATTTTATTATTGGGTCTCTCTGAGAAGGTTACAAAATCGGAGTTTGGTATTTCTTGTGTCATTCACTTCAAAAGTTAAGTGCAGTATAAAAATAGTGCAACTTGAATATCAAGAATAAAGGACCGAGGAAGATAGATCAGGGATTTCGTCTGTGGCCCACATTCGGGAGGACCGGGTTCCCTTCCCGTGGCCGACCTACCTGATCTATGGTTTTTTCGGAGTTTTCCCAGGTCGGCAGGTGAATGATGGGTAGGTTAATTACATCTCCTTAATTTCCTGTCCTTCCATTTCATATCCATTATCATTTCACATGATCTGGTGGTCTCTTTCAGGGTAGAAGTGACGGCAGGAGTCTCAACGATGTATGGTAGGATGATATCCTTCTGGTAAACACTTCCTACTTCGGTGGGATGGTCTCCGGGCCGACCTAGTGTGCCGTTTCAGGACTACAGTGGGTGGGATACGGGTTTTACTAGCCTGCCGGGGAGTTTCACACTCGGCAATTGTAGGGAACCTGCCTTCTGCACTGCCGTGACTCCCTGGGACGGCCGTTCTCTTTATCCTCTTGCCTCATCCTTCCTGCCGGGGATGTCCCACTTGGGACACAGGTACAATAGATCAACTCTGGTAGACGTACTGAAGCCCCTCCGAAAGATTTTATCCTAATCTATTCTAAAGGAGTCAATGTGCTGCATCAAAATACGTGGAGGCCCCAAAAGTGCAAAAGTGGTGTGTTTAATAGTAAGATTTATGCCTATTTTGCCGACTTACTAAATTATTCAGTACTGCACTTTTTGTCAGTGGCCTTCACCAGAGACAAATACTTTCACCTTTAGCTATCTCTATATCTTATCAGAAATATCGACATAAATAGGCATAATTACAATAGTGAACACCTACCTCTCTTCCCTTTTACCTCCATTCGGGGCCCAAAAGGTTAATGCTGCCTCATTGTCTGCCCACGTTTTTGGACAGATGAGAGAAGCTTTCAGAAAATGTAAAACGGAGAAGAAATTTACTGACAAAATCTATCCTCTGGGACAAAATCGGTTTCAAATATATTACCAACGTACTATACGACATGCTTTCCCTTTCGATCCTGAGGTCTTTGGGCTTATTGATTGCGCATGGCGTATCCATCTCGTCGTTCTGTTCCCGTTTTGGTTCTCATTCAGTAAACACCGATAAATCTGCTGTTGTTTGCAACTTTCTATTGCACATGGGGTCCTGTAGGGATGAGGTTCCGACCCCTTCAGCTGCTATGGTGCGAGCGCAGCGGACATTTAGTACTGTCTAACCACCACAAGAAGGCAAGTGGGAACTGAAGAGTGGTTTGGACTGTTTATTTGCTCTGGTCGTGAATCTATTTACTAAGAAATGAGTGTATGAGAGTGCATATGAGTTACCCATGCTGCCAGATCTATTGCTCCTTTCGGTAACTGCAGTGATAGGTATTATGCACGGGTGAGCTATGTAACAACACTGTGTAATTTAGATGAACCTAGGATCCTTATCATATTCGGCCTCCCGTATGGGAGTTATTCGGTTTGGGTTGGACTCCACGGGCAGTGGTATCCGGCGTCCATGAGTATTGGGTACGTCTGGCTGGCTATGCCTCCAAGACGGAGTCGAGGGATACCTTAAATTTTCCCCTACTGCCCGGATATCAGTAACATGGAGTGCTAGATCACCGACGGCTCTACCGACTTTTCGGTAGTCTTCTCGGATGGATTCTTGCGTTTAAGTGGCATACCCACTTCCACCCTTAATGGAGCAGGCGGAACAAGCGGGTTGGCTCAGGTAGTTTTGTCTGTGGCCCGCATTTGGGAGGTACGAGTTCGCTTCTCGTGGCCAGCCTACTTGATTCATGTCTTTTTTTCGAGGGGGTTCGTGTCTCCAGGCGAATGTTGGTAGGTTAATTACATCCCCAGAATTTCCTGTCTTTCCATTTCGCATTATCTCTCATCTGGTCTCTTTCAATGTAGAAAATGTCGGCGGGAGTCTCAGCGCTGCATGACAGGATGATATGCTCCTGTCTCTGGGCTGGCCTAGTGGGCTATTTCAGGACCACGGTGGGTGGGATGCCGGCTGTATTGGCTTGCCGGGGAGGTTCCAACTGGTCAGTAATATGCACCCTGCCCCCTGCACTGCCGTGACTTCTTGGTCAGCCATCCTGTCTCCTCTCGCCTCATCCTTTCTCCCTGGATGCCCCACTTGGGGCATAGGTACAACAGATCAAGTCTGGTTTACGTACCGAATCCCCTATGATGATTCTGTGACGATTCTATGCTATCTATGGGAGGTCTTTTTAAGAAATTAGGTACTTATCTACTGCAAACACCCACAGTTATCTTAGCAGCGGCTTTCTGGTTTAGAGGGGGAGCTTCGTCTCTTGGATAGACCTTGCTCTGAAGTGTTACTTGTGAAGTTGACAATGTTTCCAGAGGGATGTACGTTGTTTAACGGATGGAGGCATTTCACCATTAGATTGATTCTGGCTAAAGCCCTCAGGAGGAAGGTTGTACTGAAGGAACAACGGCAGGCTACAGCTGCAGGTAGACCACAGAGATATGCGAACGTTCCTAAATATTCCAGGCTGAAAGACGCGTCCCTTTGCTGAAACTGTTTAGAAAGGACAATGAACGACCCATCGATTAAGCAGCCTTTTAGTGGCTACTTTTCTTTGAAAAAAAAAAATCCGCGCCATTTGTCCGGCACCTCCATACGCTGCGAAATATAAAAGTATGCCTGAAAAATGAGAAGAAAACCAAATAAAAGGGTTTTTCTGGAAAGGAGATCGTAGCTGATGAGAAACCATGCCAGTGTTCGCCTACTGATCAGGGAAACCACACAAAAGCCAAGTTGAGAATGGGCGGTGAAGCCAGGCCTTCCCGAATGTAAGCCTCATACCTGGATTATTCTTGAGGTTGATTGGTATTTGCATCAAGTGACTGCCCTCATACTAGGACAGCAGGTACTTACCATGAGGGTGACTCCATTGCCAGCCAAGCTGTCTGCCAGAAGTTTGGTGAGTTTACTGTCTCGGTAAGGAATGTGACCACCTTTCTTCCTGGGGTCACTCAGCGAGGCGATGCAATAACCTGCAGCATTCAGCAGCAATTACATTCTTTCCTTTGGAAAATCAAAGTACATCATTGCTTTCTCTGTTGTCTACATTAATAGATAAAGTATTGCATTCTATACAAAACTTCCATATTAGGATTTTATCGGAATTACACATACTATATAAAGCGGATATAATTTGGTCATTAGTAGCTTAATATATATATATATATATATATATATATATATATATATATATCCTTTTCAGTGTAATTTTTTCCTGTTCTTTACCTGTTTTCCCATAAACACGTAATTTACTACCTGGTATGTTTGAAGTTTGAAGATGGCTTGGAGGAAGTATGGACGCTGGACTAAGGGTCCCAAAGAGTTCTTTTTGTAATTTACGTCCTCCAACGTTAAGTCATATCGGACGATGAATGAAATGGGTGAAATGATGCTCAAATGAGCCCGAGATCCATAGAGCTTAGAGTTACCCAACATTCGTCTTTCAGGATAAGGGAAAACCCTGGGAAAACCTTATCCAGGTAATTCACCCTGACCGAGATTCGAACTCGGGACCTCTTGAGCGTGAGGTAGACATGCTACCACCACGCTACCGAGGCGGGCGCGCAAAGAGTTAAGGAGACTCACACTAAGAACAGGCAGTGAAACATTTCATAAATAATGCAATCAGCAGTAATTAAATAATACTGTTAGAATAAGGGTATAAATGTAGGCCCTTATGAACTACATACTTCAAGAAATGATCAAATAACAAATACCATTTTAAGTTGCCTTTTAAAAGCCCAGTTGTTAGTTATTTTCTTTGTAATCAGTTCTCATGTTTGAACACGAATGCCTATAAACACAGGCTCGGAAAAGTTGTAGAGAAAAGAAGCGCATTTTCAATATCTGGCCTCTATAAATAGAAAGTCTATGGAAATAATTGATTGAAACAACATACCGCAACTTGCATGGTATTTACATAACAATTTACCCGTGGACACAACCGCACTGGCCTTCAAGGAAATGTAAATATTAATGTCTACTGATGCCTCTAGAAGCATCTGTGTATGCATGTGTTCATGTAAGAATGCTATATTGATTGTTATGAAACTCAATATGTAACAAGTCTTAGTTCCACGTAGAAAATTAACTAAATTACACTAGGTTTCTCTTGAATGATGCAACTTGTAGTCCGCAATTTTCACGACACTGCTCCACGTTTCCGTTCATGTAATAGCCCACATAGGTTCCCCTTTTCTCCTCTAGATAATGCTAATGATGTGAAACAATATGGACATATTAAGCTTATCTTTGTTGCGATCCAAATAAACCTGAACCATTTCAATAGGCCATAACTTTTGAACCGATAATAGGACACACGTGCCACTTTGGGAGAACATAATACATAATTGAGAGATTATATTGCACTATTTACACCTCAGAGAAAATGTTGGAAGTGTCCTCCACCAGCATCTATACATGTTTGCACTCGTCTCACCATATTCTCTGAAGTTTTACAGAGAGTATCCTCGCCAATGTCACTTATTTCGGTTAGAATGGATTCCTTGAGAACATCACTTGTCCGTGGCCTATTCTTGTACACTTTATTCTCTAAGATACTCCCAGAAGAAAAAATCCCGTGAGGTTAGGTCAGGGAGTCCACAGACCTTTTGAGATATTTCGATTACACTGGGCAACAATGAAAATGTTTCGGGCTTAAAAATAGTGAATTTACATGTATTTCCATCTGCTGAATTAAAAAATCACCATAAAAATGATAGATCAGCTCTTGTTTTGAAGATAAAGTGACATTTCAGTTTTTAGAGTGAAGATTTTAAATTTGGGGGAATTTTTGGGGGAGTTGAAACAGCTGTCAAATAACAAAACACAATCAGAGAGAAATTTTGAAAATTAAGTGATGCAAAAGTTAAAGAGGGCTTTTTTGTCTGACCTCAAATAAGAGAACTAAAGGATCCTGCATTTGACCAAGTTTTGGAGGGGGAAGAAAAGGAAGCTTGGGAAGCCTTCAAGGGTGTTGTTCATGGATTTTTAGGCAACAAAAGAGATAACTACAAGCATTTGGTGATAGTTCTCCTGCAAAAATACCGTAACCTTGGATGCAACATGTCTCTTAAGATCCATTTTCTCCACTCCCACCTAGACTTTTTCCCTCCTAGTTGTGGAGCTGTTAGTAATAAACATGGGGAGCGATTCCATCAGGACATTTCTGTTATGGAACAAAGCTATCAGGGTCGTTGGAATGAAGTAATGCTTGCGGATTACTGTTGATCTTTGTATAGGGATTCTGCGGAACTCCATCACAAGAGGCAAGCTAAAAGACGACGAAGTCAAAAGGCCATCACATGATTCTCTTGAGACACGACTATCTGCGAAGTATTTTTCCAGCAATTTAGAACTCTTAGTATGCAATTACCGATTTAACAAAATCAAATGCACTTTCATTGTTGTTAGCATGTATGTAATTAAAATGTATCCTTTTCTCTCAATCCGTTAATATGTAATACTTCCACCTTGTGTATATCATAGAAACTAGAGCTAATAAAATTTTTTCACTGTCATATTTATTTTTCTTAACCCAAAATTAGTAGGAATTGCCTCATGAAGTGCTCGAAACATTAAACAATTATTTTTTGTTGCCCAGTGTTATCAAAGAAATGGTTACAAGTTCCATGGTGTCATTAGAGTGTACATATGTTGTATTACATATGTTTAGATAATGTATCGAAACAATATGAATGTGTACACAGTCTGCCATTGATTCTACCTAATGCATGTGTATTCTATTCTGTTCACACCTTTGGAGTGCCCTTTCCCAAGCCTGATATAAGTTATACATTTGCAGAAACAAATGAACAACTCTGAATACTTAAGTACTTACCACATCGATGTATGCTACAAAATATTAAATTGCCCTTTCAGCTCTAAATGTTCCTATCGTTGGATTAGGGGACTGCATATTAGTTGTACTGGTGAGGGGTTGAGATCATCTGACACGCAGGATCATAAATACCCATACCTTATTTACAGAAACACTTACCAAGATCGTATAACAAACAGTACACTGCACCGCAACTTTTGAACCATTGATCTGCACTCTTTGTGTGAGCTCGTCTACTAGGAATGAAGAATGTGTTCACTGACTTCACGTACATAATTAATGTAAATGGAATGAAAGGAGGTATTAGCTCAGCGACTGTTCTCAAAGTCTTGCAGCGCAGTTTGTCAATTCAATCCATCACATCAGCAGCTAAAGGTTACCTCAAATGAAACATTAACACGACAGGAAGGATCACGAAAGTCTCTTACTTCCTGGTATTAGCCACGCTTTTGTCTGTCTTTACATGGCTAACCAGTGCGGGGAAAATGCGTGTCTGTTGCGACTATTAGAAAATTTAAACAGCTTTCTATATCACAGTAAATTAATTGAGTAAATTCAATTTAAAGTTAGATAAATATGGATGGATAGAGTCAACATGAAAAATTCAATGCCATGGCCGGGATTTGAACCACATATCTCCTGGTTTCCGTCCAGTCGCTCTTAACCTTTGAGCTACCATGGCCAACGTGCCGTCCTGACATTAAATTCTCCAGTTGACTCGTATATTTCTCCGGTAGACCACTAGGGGCCTTTGCATTCGAGATACACCGTTTGTGGCGACTTACTATTGTAAGTACATAAGTCCCAGGCTTCATCATTTAAGTTTTATTATTTTAGTTAATTGATGGAAATTAATCATTTCTCCACACTAGCCGTATATAGGCTAAGATATTTGATGGATAGAATCAACATGAAAAATTCAATGCCATGGCCGGGATTTGAACCACGGATCTCCTGGTTTCCGTCCAGTCGCTCTTAACCTTTGAGCTACCATGGCCAACGTGCCGTCGTGACATTAAATTCTAAGTCGCCGCAAACGGTGTATCTTGGATGCGAGAGCCCCTAGTGGTCTACCGGGGAAATATACGAGTCAACTGGAGAATTTAATGGCAGGACGGCACGTTGGCCATGGTAGCTCAAAGGTTAAGAGCGACTGGACGGAAACCAGAAGATCCGTGGCTCAAATCCCGGCCATGGCATTGAATTTTTCATGTTGACTCTATCCATCAAATATCTTAGCCTATATACGGCTAGTGTGGAGAAATGATTAATTTCCATCAATTAACTTAGATAAATACCTATACCTATGTTTAAAATTTCAAATTTTCTTCAAATTGTGCACCTTGATGACTTACATTCACAATAGGATTGTATACAAACCCAAAAAGATGTCTTCGCAGTAATATTTGAGACTAGCATTCGGGTTCGATTTCCGTCGACTGTTCACTCACGTTGAGTTCTTCATTGTTTTTCTTGGCTTTTTTTTTTTTTTTTGTAATTTACGTCCTCCAACGTTATAAGTCATATCGGACGATGAATGGAATGGGTGAAATTGTGCTCAAATAAGCCCGGGGTCCATGGGACTTAGAGTTACCTGACATTCGCCTTTCAGGATAAGGGAAACCCCGTAAAAACCTTATCCAGGTAACTCACCCTGACCGAGATTCGAATTCGGGTCCTCTTGAACGTGAGGTTCTTTGTCGGTAGGTGAACGCTTGAATGGTCTCTCATCTAACACAATTTAATTTTTATCGCTACTTTATTGTTTCCTTCTCATCTTTCAGGTATTCTTCTAGGTTTCGCGACGTATGGCGGTACCAAACAGATGGCGCGGATGCTTGCACAATGGAAAGAGTATTCTCTTTGGAAACTAGAGGGTGCCGTGGTCGCCAAAAATAGGTGCGTGTCTCTTAGCATATGAGAACCCCTAGTGTTTTACTGGGAAACATACGAATCAGATGGAGAATTTAATGTCATTTCGGCACGTTGGCCATTGTAGCTTAGTGGTTTAGAGCAACCGCACGGAGAGCGGGAGATCCGTGGTTCAAATCCCGGATATGGCATTGAATTTTTCAGTCTGGCTCTACTCATCGAAACCTTAGCCTACACACGGCTAGTGTGGAAGAAATGATTATTTCGAAATAGAAAGCGTCGGAAAATATCCGCGTAGTTTTGTTCTAAATGGGTTTCCTCTAATTTGCAGAGAAAATTACGTTATGCTTTATTTTATTTACTTTACAACATGCCTGACCTTCAGATAAACTACAAGTTGAAGTTTTATATATTTTCACATAGCACAGAGCCAAAGTGTAATTGTTTCTAAATGTGACCAATTGTGTAATTAAAGCAGTCAGCATTAAATTTACAACACCCAAGATGTAAGTTCTACATATTATTAATAACCGATACGTTTCCTGTCTTTCCTACGCTGTCTATATTTTTTGGGGGAAAAACGGGAATAAAGGTATAGGAAAAAAACCAACAACAGGGTAGATTGGGTATTTGGGCAGGAAGAAGGATGGGGCATGGGAGGGATGTTGTTCTGAGGTGATTCTATTTATTGGGGCCTGTGGTGATAATTTAGTTGGGACTGTTGAGGCGAATTTGGTGGCCGGTACCGCCTAAGCAACCCGGCTGTTCGTGGGTAGAAACTAGCTGTGCGGAAAACCCCGCTTGTGGTGATCAGGTAGCAGTCATTATCCAGGAGACCCTGACTACGACCTGTGTACAGTGGTGATCGTCGTATGCCTGACTGGATGGAGTCGTTGAGTCCTCGTGGGAACTGAATTGCGGTGATGCAGAAGGGCCATGGCCGTCAACAGCTCATGGCCGGGGAGGGAGGCGGCGTTGCAGGTCTGATGGCGGCGGCGTCCTGCGTGTGCGGGTGTCTCGATGTGGCAGAAATTGCGGCGGAGGGACCCCGTGTTCTGGAGCCAGACACATCTTCAGGTCGTAGATGCTCTGGGTGATGTGGTCCTGGTGTTCGCGAAGGGCTTCGTGTAGCTTCTTGTTGGGTGCTGTGTCGTTGATGTATCCAACAATCTTTTTAAGCTTGCCCTTGCAGTAGCTTAGTGTGTCGTTGGGTGGGTCGTCGCAGAAGGCGCTGGTGATGCTGTCGGAACACATCAAACTATAAAAAGCCAAAGAGGAAGCAACTATAGTTGCTTCCTCTTTGGCAGCAGAAATCAGCACGGTGACGTCACACGCTAACCTGCGAGGCTAACTACCTGTCTTCCCCTGCTTTAGACACCGCCAACAGTGGTGCGGATCTTCGAATCTAAAACTGTTAGGACTTCCGCGTGTCTACGTGGTCTGTGGTACCTATTCTCATCACTTCCTCCTGGTGGCTACAATAGGTCGCGCGAGGTGTCTTACTGCATTGTGTAGTCTATTCTTATGAGGGGTATAGACAAGTTTGAGCGAGGTCTACCCGGAAGTCCCAAAAACCAGGGAGCCGCCAAAGTGGGTGTTTTTCCATTGGGGCAATATCTCGAGTCTAAACGTCGCCCTCTTTCGGGTGGAAGTAGATACCCACTTATGCGCCTCAAACTATCCCGGAAGACTACCGACAACGGTCAGGCCGTTGGCGATCTAGCACACCATGCTACTAGGGAATCTCTGGATATTCTCTTAGGCGTCTCTCAATTTCATATGGGCAGCAAAGCCAGACAGACATACCCGATAATCATGAATGTCGGGAATCACTGTCCCGACGAAGGCATCCCAAACCGTACAATCGAAGTCTCGGCTGTGATTCTCGTCGGGCCAACCATTCTGACCTTAGTTTTTCCATGTTTTCCCAGGTCGGTAGACAAATGCTGTGCTAGTTGCTCTTCGAACGCAAATGTTCTGTCCATCATTTCCTTTTACTAGTTCTTTTTTATGTTTCAGCTTCATATGTTTGACAAGCAGGCGACGGCGACAGGTGCACGGAGCGGGACGATTACATTTTAAGTTGTGTGATTTTTCATTGACGCTTGGCTGTCGGGCTGGAGAACCACTCGTTTCATTTTAGAACCTCCAATTTGAAACGACCCAAGGCAGAATAATACAGACGATGGAACAGAGAACCGTCCATGCTAGTGCATATCGTCGTCTGAATTTGGACACCCTTCTACCCTCACCTACATTTTTTCTTGGAAACATCACTAACTACCAATGCAAAGTAAGTCCCTGAAAGGAATGTGCCACCCAGTGCCACCTTTACTCAGTGGGATAAGGACAGCGAATGTGTGTGACAGCGAACGCCTGCTACACAAGGAGTAGAACCTTTAAAAAAGCATGCGCCCTATTCACTCTGTACACTAAAAGAAGACTTATTCACAAAAGTAGCAGCTGTCAGAATGCTTTTGAATGGTCTGTAACTGAACTGACATGGGGTGTCATAAACCTATCCAGAGAGGCTGTGGGGACCTACTCCAAACCCCCTGCGTTTCAGGCCCCGGAGACTTTCTTTGCTGTGGTAAACTGTACCTACGTGCAGTGCTATGCTCCATTGGATGGATGCCTTTCCGGCTGAGCAATCCTAATCCTATGGAATATAGATGTCATCCTTTTAGAATATGATACTCTGAACACTTATTCGGCAGAAGAAAGCTGTTACGATCACATATATAACGTAAGACTAGTCGTACTGAAGCATAGATAACTGTTATGGTGCATTCACTTTATTGTTGATACTGATGTTCCCTGCTGTGCCACCTTTAGCATCTGGTTCTTCAAAATGTCTATTGCCATCTGCTCCAGTGGTGAACTACGTTATAGTTTCTCAGAACAGTGTGGCTGGGTGTGAAGTAAATAAGAGTAGTTTATCCGAATGATACATTTAACGAAGGCTAATGATGAGCTACTTGAAGCAAGGTGCCGACTGTTTGATAATGTGTTGTTTCTGAATTGTACACGTGGTGTAACTGATGAAGTATTACATTTGCTAACTTCTCACGTAGCAACTCTTTACGTGTTAAAACAATTGTTTCCGTAACAAAAACATTTGGACAAATTTGAGACCAAAGTTTTGTCGGTTTTCCCTTTCTATTCCCAAGAAAAAGGTGCATGTTCATATTTTCCGTACGGAAACAGAGAGGTGGGGGTAAATGAGTGACAAGCTGCTATTCCACCATTTGTAACGTTTTTAAAAACATTTCGTCCTCACAAGTTATCTAATTTGAGGTAAAACAAAAATTCCTTCTTCATTTTTGCGATAATCAGCTGTGGAAACTTACCTTGAAAATATGCAAATCCACTACCGTCCTTGTTGAGTACCTTAAAAACATTCATCAGCTTAAGTTCTAGGTATGTGTAAGGGAGTGAGAAGAATCTTATCAGCCTGAACCAATGGTGTTTATTTTACATTTCTCTCCCCTGGGACATATTCCTGCCGCTTGCTTCTCAGTTGTACCACGTAAAGTTTTGCATATCACGGCTGTCCCACAAGCACAAAAAATTACAGTATTGTAACTTTCACGCTTTGCACTAGCATTTGAGGTAACATTGGATTCCACTTAAGACACTGAACGTCACTAGGGGTGGGGGAGCTCAGGAAGGATGTGTTCCCTAAAATGGTTTAGAAAAAAAGTGAAGGATTTACTTATCTTAAAATTGTGGCATGTAGTTCTGGCTTATAGGGGTATATTCTACATAATCTAAAAGTTAATGAGCTACGAGGGCTGTTCAATAATAAATGATCATAATTTTTTACGGTCATAATTTTTCGCATAAAAAAATCAGTTTTATTATATTCTGTTAGCTTAATGTGAAACAAACACGCAGTAGTAGTTTCATTGTAGATACTCCTGGTTACCGCCTGTGAGAACCAGGCAAGTTCAGACATGTTCAGTATTGCCTACCGCTGCAAAGGAGGTGACATGCAGTTAAAGTTGATGTTAGAGGAAGATCCGGAGTTACTTTCAAACGTAATCACTGCTGATGAAACTTGGCTACATCGTTTTGATCCTGAGAGCAAACAGCAAAGGTCAGTGTGGAAATTTCCTTCATCACCAACCCCTAAAAGCAAAAGTGGTTGTTTCTGCTGGGAAAGTTATGGTCATCTCATTCTTTGATACTCAGAATGTTTATTTTATCAGCATGTTATACCTGCACATACATCGGTAACTGGACAGTACTACAGGAATGTCCTGAAAACATTGCAAGTCCATATCAGGTGCAAAAGACCAAATTTCCGTGAAGCAGGCTGGATGCTGCACCATGATAATGCGTGGCTGCATATTGCCAATGTTGTTGCTGAATATCTTGCAAAAATCAACGTGAAGTGCATCCCTCACCCTTCCTATAGTCCGAATTTAGCCCCATGTGACTTTTTCCTATTCCCTAACTTGAAGAAACGCCTTCGTGGGAGGCATTATCCATCATCAGAAACAGTGGTGAAGGCTGCGGAGGCAATTTTGAAGGATCTCTCAAAAATGGTTTCCAGCATGTCTTTGAAGACTGGCAGAAATGCTGGGACAAGTGCATCGCATTCAAGGGAGACTATTTTTTCTTTCTTTTAACTCATTTATTGATCGATCAGCGCATCTGAGCTCTACAGATCATTGATCATAGACATAATTTACATACATGATACAATGAATCACAATGAAATGAGGAAAGCCCCATTGGGCCCCCCATAAGTAAGTGCATTATTGTTTTAAGTATTACAGAAGATCTTGTTGTGAGAACTGATCCAGCGGTAGACGATTCCTGATGCGGGTTGGGAAGCTGGGATTTCTGCCAAGGGAATAGGAAATGGCTCCTGAGATGTGTTCTAGGTTGCTGTAGAACTTTTCGGCTTGTGAAGAAATTGACTGTTGAATGGTGCTGATTCCAGTTTCTCTATGTAGTTGACTATTTCTGACAAACCATGGTACATTTGTTGAATTGCGTAATACTTTGTTTCGAAATGTCTGGATTCGTTTGATTTCGGTAGGACTGGTCCCTCCCCAGACTGGGCAGGCATATAGTAGGAGTGGTCTTAATAAAGTCGTGTAGAGTAGTGTGCAGTTTTTTAATTTGAGTGAAGATCTTTTGTTGAGAAGAGGGTAGAGCTTAGTCAGTATTGCTCGAGCTAGTTTGAGTTTGTTACTTACATGTTGTTCCCATGTGAGTCGTCGATCCATGAGCACGCCGTGGTATTTAACTATTTCAGTCTCAGTTTTCCACGGTATAGGTTTCACTGGAAGTGTTACTGGTGGAGGATAGTGCGGTCTGCATAGTGTAAAGATCATTGCTTCATATTTTTGCTGGTTGAGCGAAATACGCCAGTTATCAAGCCAGGGCATAATTAAGTTTAAGGCCTCTTGAAGATGATTTCTGGCAGTGTGGATATTGCGATGTGTTGCGAAAATTGCTGTATCATCCGCATACATAGAAGTTTGAGCTGTAGGTGTTGCAGGGATATCAGAGGTGTACAATTAGAATAGAACTGGTCCCAGGATAGATCCTTGAGGAACGCTTGCTGTTATAGGTTTGGTAGAAGAGTGCCTACTACCTACGCGGACTGAGAATGTACGTTGTGACAGAAAAGAGGAAATTATTTTATAGAGGTAGTCTGGAGTGCCATTGATGAACAATTTGTATAGAAGACCCTGATACCAAACTCTGTCAAATGCCTGAGTGAAGTCAAGTAATGCTGCAGCTGTTTGTTCTTTCTTCTCGAAGCCTTGTGCCACTTGCTCTGTAATCCGGAGAATTTTATGGGTGGTTGAATGTTTGCGACGAAACCCGAATTGAAAGGTAGGTAATACTGGTACTTCAATTAGAAATTTTGCCAAACGCTTCAGTATAATTTTTTATAGACTTTGGATAGAGTTGGTAGCAGACTTATAGGACGATAATTATTTGGGTCTGAAGGGTATTTTCCTGGCTTATGGATAACAATAATTATGCCGTATTTCCATATTCTGGGAAAGTAACCCGAGACTATTTTGAGAAAGACCATCAAAATTATGAGGATGAGTAAAGGTACGTTGTCAAACAAAACTGTGAACATTCTTTATTGAGTTCTCGTACATACAACCAACAATATTGCTCAGAAAAGGACAGCTGTGAGCTTCACCTTGGCGGCGGTTCCTGGCGTCAGAAGTTCCATTGTCAAAGATAGTAAAAGTGGCCGTTAAAGAAACAGGGGACCCAGATTCGTGTATCACGTGCGTGAGTGTTTCCGCTTGGGCCAAATTCTGGGGATTTAAATATTAAACCTCTACCGAAGCAGCAAGTGAGTCAAAGCTTTGTCACCTTAAGTCAGCAAGGTGACGACCTATACATGACAGCTATGCATGACTTGGAAGTAAGGCGACAGGATGTGGCGTGTTTCAATGTTATTCCTACATATGATTTTTACAAGTTCACTCCTTTATAAATGTACAAAATAATGTCGTCACAATATTTTGTGAATGCCCTTTGAAGTCCAAGCAGACACCCAATTACTTAAGGTCCGGTAGCGTGGATGGTAGCGTGTGTACCTCACGTTCAAGAAGTCCCGAGTTCGAATCGCAGTCAGGGTAAGTTATCTGGATAAGAGTTTTCCGGAGGTTTCCCTTATCCTGAGAGGCGAATGTCAGGTAGCTCTAAGGTCTATGGAACCTGGGCTCATTTGAGAATCATTTCACCTATTTCATTCATCGTCCTATATAACATTGGAGGCCGTAAATTAACAAACAAACAAAAAATACTTAAGGTCACCACATCGTATTTTCAACACCGAACCTCATATTTTAAAACACGCACATTCTTGGCTATACTTCATAACTTTCTTTAACAACTACAAAATGGAAAACCACAACATATGGAATTTCGTTATCATCATGAAGTAACACATGCTTTAATTTGAACTTTGATGACTCTATTAACAATAGCCAGTCATCTGGATTGTGCTCAATTCCTATCTCACTCTTTAAACCATTAATATCTATTCTCTTGTCTAGTTCGAAACTTTGTAATTTTTGTACCATATTCAAGTACTCTCCATTGTTGTAGCCTGGAAACTAGAAGTTCAGTTTCTTCTTTTTACAAATTTAAGTCACTTACCAAGCCAAATGATTCAAGTCTACTTGCTGTACAAAATGTCTTTCACTTTTAGAATTTTATGCTTGAAAGTCAGGATCTTTTGAAGTAGAGGCCTGGTTAAATTGAACAGTATGTTTCGATCTTTATGTTTTGTATCGGCCTAAGTGATCATACAGGACAAGGATGGGCAAGATATGACACGCGCATTACTGGCAAAAATAATTGTGACGTGATGTGCCATTTTGAGCATCAATTTCAAAATCTACAGATGAAAATGGACTAAAACACGTATTATCTTGGCAGAGGTAAATTTCATGTTGGATAGTGTTATCGATCGCAACAAATACGAGACGTGTCCATAAAATAAGGTCTCCAATTTTATTTAATAAAGAAAATATGTTTATTGTCAATGAATGTTGCATTGATGGAAAGGCGGAACTTACAGCTATTTTTCAACGTAATCGCCATTGTGATCGATGTACTTTTGCATGCACTGTGGCAGTTTTTGTATACTCTTGTCATAGCACTCTCCCGCCAAGTTGCGCAGGTAGCGCTCAACCTCGTCAAAATCTTCCGTCAAAATCTTGTCAATCGTAGTCTTACTGACTTCAGGGATAAGTGCGCACAGCTCACGAACTGTCACACGCCGATCTTTAAGCATTTCTTGCTCCACTTTTGCAATTGTTACGGCTGAAACCGAAGGTCGACTAGAACGCTATTCGTCATGGACGTCTGCACGTCCGTCTTTGAACCCTCTTACCCACTTTCCAACGTTTTGACGTCCATACACTGTGGTTCATAGGCTTCGCATAACTGACGATGAATTTCAGTGGGGGTAGTGCCCTTGGCAGCTCAAAAAAGGATCACTGCACGCAACTCGCACTTGACGGCGGAAGTGATAGGAAGCTCCATCGCAAACGGCTGCCCAGCCAACACTAATGGTTGCAATGGGTTCGTTCTGGTGGGGATTTGAAGGGGTGAAACCAAGCTACAGTCCGGCCGCTCTATCTCCGGCTCTGACATTTAGTGGCTGCAGGAGGTGGAGGGGGAAGGTTAATAGTACCAACATATAATAACGAGTAATTGAAAACATATCGTCAGAATTATCTTTATAATGAGAGTATAGGACTATATTAGCTTCAAAACATTGAAATAATACTTGTAATTTCATTATCATGCAAGATATTCTTTACAACATCACTCTATTCGAATATTTCGTTCACACCTTTCACGCACACCAACTGCTTCTGTTGGTGGTACTGGGAGTCTGTACATCCGGTGTCGTGGTCAGAAAGTTAAAACTGTCTGCTAGCGCCAATCAGCATTGTCGCTGCTAGGCGTGGCTTGCAAATCCAGCACCGTGTTGCCGCTGCAATTTTGTGTGGACCACGTGGCTTTTAGTTCCTTTTGGATCCCGCGCTGGTGGTTTGTTTAACTTTTTGTGTGTGCGTGAATTCCGATTTGTAGCGTCTGTAAGTCTTATTATCGCTATTTTAGTAATATGGCTACTGGTTCGTCTGAATTGAAGAAAAAAAAAAAAACGGCTCTTACAAGAGCCAAAGCCGTGAATTTATATTCAGGCTAAGTGAGTACTTCGAGAAGGAGCGGGGCAATGGTGGACTTCTACTACCTGTTACCAAGGTGCTGGACAGAGTTTGTGACGCCTTGAAGGTGGAAAGAATGTGACCAAGGAAAAGTGCCCAGCTGATTTAAGTTCGCCGTCTGCAGTTCTGTGTACGCTGGGAAAGCAAAGGCAACGAGGCAGCCTTAAAGCTTCACTTGATGCTTTTCAAAAGGATGCTATAAGGCGACATGTATATCAATATTATATGAGAAAGGAATTTCCCACTCGTGCGAAGTAGCTTTTTTGTTATTTCTTTTCCAGTAAATGGTATATTGTCTCCATATGCAACTATTCTGGGATCATGTATATACACATTGTCCACTTACATTTACGAAGTTACGATCTGCAAATGCGTGAAATATTTAAAATACAGATGTTCCTCGGCTTGAAATTCCCGCTAAAGAACTGGCAACAACGCGCTTCCCCCTCTCGAGAACCGTCAGAGCCGGAGATAGAGCGGCCGGACTGTACACGCTAGTGTTGTCGGATCTCGCGTAATAGCGTTCCTCACGACTCCAGCGCCTTGGAGACCTTATTTTACGGACAAGCCTCGTATTTCTGTAAAACATGAAAGGAAAGACGCGTCTTTTAGAAATATGCGTTTTTTTATCAACTTAACTCTCGGCTTCACTCCTCATTAACGTTCCTATTTGCCAAATTTGAAGCTTTTTACTCGCCTTTAAAACACAAGTTTTTACTCTTTGACTTGCCATATTCTAAAAACTTCATTACCTTTACAGTTTTCGGAATTGGTCTACGTGTATTGTCGTACGTGTTGAATTCTGAACATTGTGGTTTCTAGATACGTCTAGAACTAATTGTTTTCTGGTCGATATTATTTAATTAGAGCCTTATTTGTCTTAGCTACACTGGCTTTACTAATTCTCCTTCAAGTCTTAAATTGCCTAGCTAATAACTCACGTTTCTTGCATTATGCATTGATTTTAAAACACAGAAATTATTTCTTCAAATTATATTTTTTCGATCTATCATTTCTTTATGTAATTAATAATCTCACCTCTTAATAATTCCGGTATCATTGGTTATGCCATTTTCTCGTTTCGTCACTATAATGTATCCAAATTATATCGCTGTACTCCCTGTTTTATCTTGGATACTGTTAAATACTTCTCGGAAGATCACAATAGTCCACTTACCTAAAACCATTAGACTCTTGTTAATGTTGTTGGCTTCTTCTAAAGTCTTTCCTTCACTGTGGGTCTTTTTGGTCATCTCACTTCCTGCGAGGTCCACGAAGTTGATCTTACCCTGCTTCGAGATAAATACGCCATCCTCTCCCATCTGAGGAACAAACGTGATAGTCAGAGAAAATATGTAAACAAAATATTGGTGTATTTCATTGTTTTAAAAAGGAAATAGCTCGGATAATTTCTTTTAGTTTTGCTTATAGTTTAAATTTTTAGAATGGTGTTTGATTTCGGACTGGTACAAACTAATAAATGATTAAATCATAATGCGTAAATGGAAAGTTGCTGTTAAGTACCGAATCACTAGTTTTATGTAACAATGGAGAAATTTATATAATAATCATAATGATAATGATCTCCATACAGTTTTGCCTTAATGCACCTAACTACAGCAAAGGTAATTTGTTCGTTCACTGACGTTTTAATCGCTAAATGGGGCGAATACTTACATGAACGAGGGTCGCTTAAGTAAGCATAATGACTTGGCCATCTTGTACATCAATACTGTTCTGTCGACAAGGACCTGACTTCACTTCCGGCGGTACGGGTTGCGCAGTCGAGTGATGTACTGTCTGCCCACCACAAGAAGGCAAGTGGGGCCTGAAGAGAGAGAGGTTTAAACTATTTTCTGCGCTGGCAGTGGATCTGTTTACTACGAAATGAATGTATGAAAGTGCATTTGAGTCATCCATGCTGCCAGATCTAGTACTCGTTTCAATAACTGCACTTATAGGCATCACTCGTATCCATGTGTGAGTTATGTGACAACGCTGTGTATTTAAATGAACCTAGCACCCATATCATATCCGGAAGGCAAGCACAAACACAGCAAAAGTGATTCAGTTACACATTCCACTGCCTTGCCTTCTTGTATTGGGTGGACAGCACAGCTCTCCCACTTGGCTAAAACACCAGAGAAGATGACTTCCGACATATATGTACTATTGCAGCTTAAGGTGGAAAATGAAAGTCATATTTGTGAATATACCATCAAAAAGCGTGGTCGTGAGTTTTCCTGTTCTCCTTATATTGCCGTATAATTTGTTACAAATTATTTTTGCAGTCCATAGGACAAAAGACAGGTTGTCCCTTGCTGTGCTAGGAAATCAATATTCACTTGATAAATTATAAAAAATAGAATAATTTATCAAATTAAATAGTAGTATGTTCTAGACGTTCTCGGTCGATGTCTCAACATCTGCTTACCTGGCTCGAAGCCCGAGAACGTCTAGAACATATACGCCGCCAGGAATGATTCAGCTCATATTTTAAATAGTAGTAGTTTTGGTGAATTAAAATGGGACGTAAACATACCTTAAGATAGAATAATGATAATCACATTGCACCCAAAATTCGATTTTGAGATTTCAATGCAAAGGCACGTTTAGAGTTTCATAGAATTAAAAAAAAAGTTTTAGTGAAAATATCCTCTATATGTGTTTATTATTATTATTATTATTATTATTATTATTATTATTATTATTATTATTATTATTATTATTATTATTATTATTATTATTATTATTATTATTATTATTATTATTATTATTATTATTATTATTATTATTATTATTATTATTATTATTATTATTATTATTATTATTATTATTATTATTATTATTATTATTATTATTATTATTATTATTATTATTATTATTATTATCATTATTATTATTATCATTATTATTATTATTAATTATTATCATCATCATCATCATCATCATCATCTTCATCATCATCATCATCATCATCATCATCATCATCATCATCATCATCATCATCATCATCATCATCATCATCATTATTATTATTATCATCATCATCATCATCATCAACATCATCATCATCATCATCATCATCATCATCATCATCATCATCATCATCATCATCATTATTATTATTATTATTATTATTATTATTATTATTATTATTATTATTATTATTATTATTATTATTATTATTATTATTATTATTATTATTATTATTATTATTATTATTATTATTACGGACGCCCTTTAATTTTTGGTTCTCAGCGTTCTTCTATATTGGACGTGAAAGACCGCTTAATTTCCTCAGAGGCCTCTTTATTATATCTGAGGTTCTCCGACGCGGTACAGGCCGCGCCGTGGCTCAGTGGTTAAACCACTTGGCTCTCACCAAGGCGGCCCGGGTTCGTTCCCAGGCGACCCCAAAGTGAGATTTGTGGTGGACAACACGGCGCTGGGGCGGGTTTTCTCCGGGACCTCCGGTTTCCCCCGCCATCTCATTCCACCGGTGCTCCATCTTCATCTCATGTACCATCAGTGTCACCGCCGGCGGTGCCGTATGTAGTAAAAGCGGGCGTTAAACACTACACATTTCACACATTTCATACTAAGAAAGACATGCTAAGGATTTTTATGCCCAAGCACGTTAACCCTGTACCACGGCGGGGGACGTGTCTGCGTATATGTGTGTGTGTGAGAGAGAGAGAGAGAGAGAGAGAGAGAGAGAGAGAGAGAGAGAGAGAGAGAGAGAGAGAGAGAGAGAGAGAGAGAGAGAGAGAGAGAGAGAGTACGATGTCACGTAAATACCCAAATTAATATTTAGGTGAGGCTGGCTCCCTATTAGAATGCAGTGCGTATGTTTTCAAAGTACTCTCTCATCCCAAATTATTGTCTTTTCCTCTTGTATTTCTTAGACTTTTTCATCCTTTTAATGAGCACACGCTGTAATCCGAAGCAGTTCTTTTGTTTTACTTGAGTTATACAAATATATTGATATATACATAACGTAACCCATGGCGTAACAGCGTGAACCTACCAACCCGACGGCCGCGCCGTGGCTCAGTGGTTAGACCGCTTGGCTCTCACCAAGGCGGCCCGGGCTTGATCCCAGGTGACCGCAAAGTGAGATTTGTGATGGACAACTCGGCGCTGGGGCGGGTTTTCTCCGGGACCTCCGGTTTCCCCCGCCATTTCATTCCACCGGTGCTCCATCTTCATCTCATGTATCACCTGTGTCACCGCCTGCGGTGCCATATGTAGTAAAAGCGGGCGTTAAACACTACACATTTCACATTACCAACCCGACTGCCAGCCCCACGCCCACTTACGCACGGCAGAGGTGGGCCATCATCCAACCGATACGGGAAGGAGATGTGGTCAGCATCTCGGCATCCCCAGCCAGAATATTGGTTTTCGTGACCAGGGCCGCTTACCTAGCGTAAGCTCCTCACTTTCCTCACGAAGCTGAGTGGGCACCGGTCCAATACCCGGGACCTAAAATTCCCACCACATGGGTGGAATTGAAACCGGGCCGCTTTCTGTGGCGAGGGACCAAGGTATGCTGCCATAGCCCGCTACGCCACATCGCAAGACATTATATATAGTAGCTCAGTCGGTAGAGCACCTGTCTGCCGTGCGAGGTGTCCCGGGTTCAATTCCCGGCTAGGTGTGGCGGATTTTTCATCCAATCAAAATGATTCCACATCTTCCCCAGAGTCTGGAAGTATGAATGAGAGTGCGAATGTGTGCGTAATTTAATGATCAAAAGAAAATCTTTTTCTTATTTATTATCCATCGATCAGCAATTATGCTTTACAGATGTTTGTTATAAGATACATAGGAGCAGGACACAGAACAATGGAGGTAGCCGCGAACGACTCCTCTAACTAAATATGATGGATAACTGTAACACAAATTGAGAACTTAAAGTCTGATGGTAGTAATCACGTGTCTGAGGCATCTGTGCTGGAGACGTCACTCAGGAGAAGATCTTGGGGCAGTCTGCGCTTCAGGCGAGCTGGTTGGCGAGTGCGAGCACCGAGATTGTAGGTAACAGCTCCAGGGACCTCCTGAAGATGGTAAAAGAATGGACGTGCCAGGCGTCGGATGTATTGGTGAACGGGTAGAAGACCAAACTCATGATGTAGTTGTTGGTTTCGGATGAACCATGGCGCGTTTGTAACTGTACGAAGCACCCTGTTTTGTAGTACCTGCAGTCGGCGGAGATTAGTCTTACTAGTGCCACCCCAGACTGGAGCTGCATAGGTAAAAATGGGACGGACTAGAGATGTGTAAAGAAGCAGGGAGGATTCATAACCAAGTGAAGTGCGCCTATTGAGTAAAGGGTACAGTTTTGATAGCCGGGCAAACGCAAGCGTGACAGACCGACAGATGTGGGCGTTCCAAGTGAGTCGAGTGTCCAACAACACCCCAAGATATTTCACGGGCACATTGGTTGGTAACCAGGAGAGCGGTTCCCCCAGCAGCTGTAGTGAAGGAGGATCCCTATAAGGTCGTAAAGAGAAGATCTTAACCTCTGTCTTGTCAGTATTGAGGGAAATGCGCCAGTGAGAGAACCAATGAGCTAATTGATCTAGGGCAATTTGCAGTTCCTGAATGGCATGAAGAATAGTGGTGTGAGAATAAAAGAGAGCAGTGTCATCTGCATATAAAGCCGTACAAACTGGAGTTATATCAGGAAGATCATGAGTGAATATATTAAAGAGGAGCGGTGCGAGTACTGAACCTTGAGGTACACCTGCTAAAATAGGCCGTCGGGTGGATGTGAAACCAGCAATGCGCACCACAAAAGTTCTGTTAGTGAGAAAACTTGCTATGATTTGTATCAAATAAGAAGGGAGACCAATGCGATATGCTTTAAGGAGTAGACCAGTGTGCCACACCTTGTCGAAAAAAAATCTAAAGTACTGGCAACCCGACATCTATGAGATAATACCATCGAGACATGTCTCCAAAGGAGAACGGCCGCTGATATGACCATTGAAGTCAAAGGCTAGCTTTTATCGATAGCTAACTATCACGTATTCTTTAGCCGCAAAAAGTATACATTAAACTTATTTAACATACAACTTATTTAACATTAACCGCAAGTACATAGAACAAAATATATAGCCACATTTAAATGATCTTATCTTTTCCTTGTTTCCTCCACAAACTATTCTTACACAAGGTTACATTTCTATTTATTTCAATTCAATTTCAATCATCGTTTGCATAGACTCGATAAACATTTACTTTAGATTTCTAAGAGCTAAGCTTGACGCATAGTCACATATTTAAAAAGTGGGTTCCTGAAAGCTGGCTTTGAACGTTCATACAATTTGCATGACGACACCAGAAAAGAGCTCCTATAAAATACAGTATGATACAACGCTGAAAAATATCAGCTAACAATTTGTAATAAACTGCAGGTTTTAACTAGATCTAAATTTTAGCTGTGGTAAGTATTTATTTCACCTCATAATTTATCGGTAATATAATAATTTTTTTTGTTCCATTGTTTGTTAACTCCAATGGTCATATCGGCGGCTGTTCTCCTTTGGAACACGTTGAAGGTATACTCGTGATCGTTGGTTTTTTTTATCATTAAATCACGCACACATTCGCACTCTCATTCATACTTCCAGACTCTGCGGAAGATGAGGAATTATCTTGGTCGGAGAAAAATCCCCACCCCCACCGCCGGGAATCGAACCCGGGACCCCTAAATAAAATCTATTTAGAGAACGAAGAGCACTTTATAGAATATTCGAATAGGCGTTTTATTAGCCATAACAATATGATATTTTAATAAAAAAATTATTCGTCATTAAAAAACAATAAATAAGCTTAGAGAATTTTCTTGAAAATCTTGCTCTGTCGCATCCTTCCAAGATACTAAACTTTGATTTTTGAGTTTCGCGGTTCTCAGACAGATACACAGATGCTATTTTGGACAATGTCTTGTTTTAGATGACTTAAAACATTTATACCCGGCGAAATATAGGAACATCTACTGTTAGGTTTTGAACCAACGCTCCTGATGGGGGAAGCATGGTGCTGACCACATCATCCCAGCGTATAGATTGTAATCCACGTCTGCTTGCGCAAGTGAGCGTGAAGACGATTTCCAAATTGCTAGACCAAGTCTAACAAGAGCTGTAATATCACTTTAGGCATGTGGGAGATTAAGTAATAAGCTTTCACTCTGTGAAACTAGAAATACAGGATCCAGAGTTTTAGAAATATTTACAGAGTGGTAAGATATGTGGAGAGTACTCTCTAGCTTTCGAAAGTAAACATATCAACACTCCAGAGTCGTGTAAGTAGGTAAATATTTGTTTTCGCTTTTCACTGTTACGTCACGATATCGATTGTACGTAGGTGTAACAAAGATGTTGTTCACCCCATCTGGTATAGAGGTCGGTCGGCGATAATATGCAAATGAGGACTCCTGGCGTGCTCATGCAACAGGAAGTAAGATATTTTCGGCGAACTGCCGCAGTCCTGGAGGGTCAAGGAAAACCCCATGTACCCCTAACCTCTTCAAGCCGACGATTCAGCTGTAAAAGAAAATGTTTCAAGTACTTGTGTTTTCCGGGAAATCTCGTAGTTGTTTAAACGCTTATTTTGATACTAAACCCGGGTCCTGAATTTGGTAGTATTATCCCTTATTTATAATTTGGATTATTACTGCTATAATTTCTTCACTTTTTCTACCAAATGTAGCTATAAATTTTTGAAAGTAATACACAGGAGCGTAATAAGACTAAGATAATAGCCAGTTTCAAAAAATAGAAATTGCTCTATTTTCTATACTTTACACGATCTACAATAACAACAAAGGAGAACTGAGCACTTTATAAGTAATGCTCAGCATATTATAAAATTTAAGAAACGAACAGTGCATATGATGCATATTCGGTACTGAAGACCAATTTCTAAAGATTCATCAAAATTTAGCTAAATGAATCTAACTTTCCAGATCATTTCCAAAACATTAAAATCGAGTCTGATATAAACTTTTCCAAAAGATGCACATTTTGGATGTTTAAACTTTTAAATTTGGCATACTATTTCTGGACTATACTTCTTTAAACTCAGGGATTAAGTGAGTGACTGAGTGAGTGAGTGAGTGAGTGAGTGAGTGTGTGGTGTTTTAGGGCCCGTCGACAACGAGGTCATTTGGGCCCGAAGTCAAAATGTAACGCTAAAAACCATTCAAATGTCAGCTAAAAATAAAACAAAAACCACCAATAATGCAATGAATAAAAACAAAGCGTCCGAAGATAGAAAGCTAAAACGAAAGCTGTAACCGCATCTAAAAATCGAAAATAACCTGCCTGCCGTGCTAGGGGTCCCGGGTTCGATTCCCGGCGGTGGGGGTGGGGATTTTTCTCCGACCAAGATATTTCCCCATCTTCCCCAGAGTCTGGAAGTATGAATGAGAGTGTGAATGTGTGCGTGATCTAATGAGTAAAAAAAAAAAAAAAAAAAAAAAAAAAAAAAAAAAAAAAAAAAAAAAAAAAAAAAGATAACGAGTTAACACCTTCAGTATGTTCCAAAGGAGAACGGCCGCCGATATGACCATAGAAAATCTGTAGTCGTTAAAAAGCTAAAACAGCGGTCACACTTTCGTACTAAAACCTATCTGAGTAATAAACCGCAGTGCATTGATGACAGCAACTGGTCGTTAACTAAAACTGCGTGCAGGGTATTCCCCAGGCCGAAAGATTCACGTAAATCAAGGAGTAATATCTTACGTGATACACTCACATGCCTTCTCTACCACTTGTAAACAAATTATTCTTATCAAAGCTTATTTTATACCTATTTCTGGTATAATTTGTGCGCTTTAACCAGATCTACACAGTAGTTATCTATATTTGAAGACATTACCTGTTGTTCAGATGTGATATGGACTGTAAGGATGGTGTGGCTACGGCTGGAGTAGTCGTTCATGCTGTGACTACCAACTGAACGATTCCTCATGCCTGCAACCAAGTTAAAAAAAAACGTATAGTAAAAAGAGAAAGAATCTGAAATTAAGTCCACTCAACTTAGTTCCTACAAAAATACTCGGGTAATCAAAGTACCAAACATGACACAAAATGAAAAGGTTTTAGAACGACGTCTTTCGTTTTTCTTTTATTTTTATTCCTTTTTTCACAAAGGAGGTAGATTCAAATATAGTTAACAAAACTATTTACTGTTGAAACAGATATAAAAACACTTTGCCCCAGAAATGTTGATAATTTTAAGATGTATGAGGTCTTCAAATTTAAAAGCTGAATCATATTTAAGGAACGGGATAGGAATTAGAAACGGAGTCTACTGTGGGTGAGTTGCAATGTATTGGGGTTGCTAACGTTTTAAGATTCAGAATTTCCGATTTCTCCTTCCATGCTGTTCCAAAGCTGTCCTAAAAGGGCGCCCGGCTCCTCCGTGGGGCTTTTCATAGAGCAAGACCTAGAGACTAACAAGCCCCCCCCCCCATCTGATCCTGTGGACTCAAGACGGGATGGAAGTGGATACGCCACTTACACGCGCCAACTCCAAAATGGGAAGGCTACCGATATGACCTCGTTGGGGCCGCCTGGTGATCTAGCACACCTTCTACTAGCTATGTTGGCTAGTACGCGGGAATATTAATGGTTTCCCTCAACCCTGTCCGGAGACGTACCCGATTTCCCACGGGTATCGGGAACCACTGCCCCCTCGAGTCTAACCCAATCCGAACAACTCCCATCAGGGAGGGGCTTGAATTTTGGGCCTGAGGTTCCTCTAGCAACGTCAGAGGTAGAGTGCTAGGGGTCCGCAGCGCCCGCAGCTGAAGGGGACGGATCCCCTCCCCTACGGGACCATTATCTCCCTTAGGAGAAGAAAATCGTTGTGTTCTTGAAGACTCCACCGCATTAACCACACATCACCGTTCATTCCGCCTAACCTCTTATGAAAGATGTAGAGGGAAATGAAATGTGGTCCAGATATTTCGTGGCAGTATACTCGTATAATCCAAAACAACGGTCGTGTGCTGACCTGAAACACCACAACATTCGGAAATCGAACAAGGTACCGTGGAACGCACTACCTTCTAATCTATCATGCATTTGAATAATAATTATGGAACGCTCTGTTTCGAGAACTGGTCATGGCATTGAAACCTTCAGGTCTAATTTAACTTTCCACTTTAGCGCAAACCCGGCTGCTTGGTGTAAAAAGGCAATAAAGATACTCAAATACTGTTTACGTAGGTGCATTTCACCCCTAAATCCATCAGTTTACAATTCTGCCTGACGTTATGTTTGTACGAATAACATTACGCCCACGTGACAGCTTTTCATTTGTGGTAGATGTCAGTCATATTGTTTATTGCCTCGCTACAAGAAGCACCATTACGAACAACTTGTTTTTAACTTAGTTGACCCTAAATATAACTTTAGTACAGATAATAAATGTTCCCAAAGGACACTGCGTGAAGAAAACAAGATAGGTGAAGTGATAAGTCGGAAAAATTAGGTCAACGTCACAATCGATAACGAACTTGACAAACGTACCTTCTTCAAGAACTGCTAGAAGATCGTCAAGTTCCTCACAGTCCACGGTGAAGAGGTTCTCTACGAAGAACCCCCGTGACTTCTTGGACCATCTCACAGCCAGTGGTTTTCTCGCCGATCCAGGATTCAGCAGATCTATAACCTGTCATGAGAAGATTATGAAACCCATATTACTGGACTAGTGTATACTTTCCTAATAACATATTACCTAATAAATACGTAAAATAGGAAACTATTAACAGTGGAGCAAAGAAATATATACAAATATAACAATTTGTAACTTTAAAACTTCACTTACCTTATAAGAAATGACACTTTTCTTATAAATTATCCGATATCACGATTTGATGTAAAACTCTTACACATCCTTAGCCGGCTGAGGGTGTATAAAGTTTTACATGAAATCGCGATCCCGGACAATTTATAAGAAAAGTGTCACCATTTCTTGTCTTATAAGATGAGTGAAGTTTTAAGTTACAAATTGTTATATTTATATATAAACATATTACCTATTGAAATATAGGATTAAACCATTTAAATTAACTACATATTATAATAGGGTATTGAAAGCCCTGCATTACCTACACTGGCTCCAGGATACCACTCTATGAAATCTAATGTGCCATATTCACATGCCTTTATTTAATATCGTTTATTACTTTGTCTACCACACTCACCTTAAGTAGAGACGTATTGTTTTCTATAAAGAAATCGATACACATATTTTACTGGAAATACATGTTTTGATATTCCCTAATAAAAAGGTCATGTCTTAAAAAGATGCATATATCTATGAACAACATAACTCAAAAACGAAAGCTTGCTTAAATGCCAAACTTGGAGTTTCAATTCCATCTTCCAAGAATGCGAAAAGAACATTTTTAAGAAAATATCCCCCTAGTATAGCCTTCATGTGAATTTTCTTCTCCAAAAATTTGATTTTCTCAAAACTGGCTCAACTATTTTGATTAAATTATGTTTTAAGATATTTTATGATAAATAAAATGCTTATTTTTAATTTTCTGGGAATTATCTCTTAAGTCCACTTACTTCTGGATGCATTTTGTGTAACTAATAAACCGTAATAGATAAATAAAATCTTTTTACATAAAATATGTATAACTTGTTAAAGCACAAAATTGTTGCCAAATAATAATAATTATTTTGTAGAGTTAACCCCTTCTGTGATATTCCTTGTTATTGGCTTGAATTTTCAAATATACGAGGGCTGTTAAATAAAGAATGATCATAAATTTTATGGTCATAATTTTTCGTACTAACATTCAATCTTACTGTATTCTGTTAGCTTAATGTGAAAAAAAAAAACACGCCGTAGTAGTTTCATTGTTGGTACTCCTAGTTTCCGCCTATGAGAACCAGGCAAGTTCAGAGCTGTTCAGGATCGCCTACCGCTGTAGTGGAGGTAACATGCAGTTAAAGTTGATGTTAGAGGAAGATCCGGAGTTTCTTTCAAACGTAATCACTGCTGATGAAACTTGGGTACATCAGTTTGATCCTGAGAGCAAACAGGAAAGCTCAGTGTGGAAATCTCCCCCATCACCAACCCCCCCAAAAAGCAAAAGTGGTTGCTTCTGCTGGGAAAGTTATGGTCATCTCATTCTTTGATATTCATGGAATGGTTTATCAGCATGTTGTACCTCCACACACATCAGTAACTGGACAATACTATAGGGATGTCCTGAAAACATTGCAAGTCTATATAAGGCGCTGTTCCGTCGTGGTGTAAGTTGTGGCCGTCAAATCAAAGCTCACAACCAAAATGGACTGTATTGTAGAAGAATCGGCGAATTGTCCGGAAAAGAAAATGTTTGACGCTTGTATTGATGTACTTAATTTCTTACTCTCAAAGCCAATACATTCTTGTACTCACACTAACTACTACACTTTGCACATAACATATTTAACGGATGCTGGTTAAATCTAATACTGGATTAAACTTTAAAATGATTTACAATACAAAACTAACTCGTTGCTACGAACATGTTTCAATCTTCTCACTGCTATTCTCAACTATCTTTTTCAAAAAGGTCCACCAACTCCTTTAAACACAATATGACCAACTGAACAGGTGTAAAAGACCACATTTCCGTGAAGCAGTTTGGATGCTGCACCACGATAAGGCGCGGCAGCATATTGCCAATTCTGTTGCTGAGTATCTTACAAAAATCAACGTGAAGTGCATCCCTCACCCTCCCTATAGTGAGGATTTAGTCCCATGTGACTTTTTTATATTCCCTAACTTGAAGAAACGCCTTCGTAGGAGGCACTATCCATCATCAGAAGCAGTGGTGAAGGCTGCAGAGGTGATTTTGAAGGATCTCTCAAAAATAGTTTCCAGCATGTCTTTGAAGACTGGCAGAAACGCTAGGACAAGTGCATCGCATTCAGGGATTGACTATTTTGAGAAAGGCCATCAAAATTATGAGGATGAGTAAAGGTACTTGTCAAAAAGATTGTGATAATTCTTTATTGAACAGCCCTCGTACTTTTCTCAAAAGGAAGTCTTAATTCCTTTTCTTTCTTTCCCTCCTGGGCATGCAAACACAAAATAATTTCAATGAAACATTTCTAAAAAACACAAATTAGATTTCTTATAAAATTTAATGGTGCAGATATTACGTTTTAGCCATGTGAACTGCAATTGGTAAATGTTTAAAATTGGAACTTGAAAGCGTAGGAAATAATTTCTCAATAATAACTTAGATGTTCCAGATTTGGTACTTTATTAGTAGATAACGTGCTAATTAACAAGTATTTCAAGTTAATAGATCAAGAATTGCGTATTTTGGTTACTGGATCGGGGATACAAGCTCTTTGCCCACAAGTGAAAGTCTAAATATCCAAACTCCTTCTTGGAAACGTTTGTAGTTTCGATGAACTAAATGATTCATAAAGTGGCGGAGGTGTTAATGGAGTAAGTTAAACAAGCCCTTAACGTTCAGGGTTCGATTTATTTGCTTCAAGGTCAGGCGTTGCACTTTACTTAACGCTTAAGTATCGACCACTTCGCATGACAAAGCCGTTCCCACCACATTAGAGAGACAATAAGGTCATATCGCTTCAGTAATAACAGCTCTGTTAACCTTAACAAACATTGTGTTAAGACTACACCCTGCCGAACAAAAGTATAACCTTTGGTATTTGCTTCACAATTAAATATTTGGCTTGCCTGACCTTTAACATAACAATGCTTCCTAGAAATTAGCCGATTGTAACACAAGCAGTAGTAAGATGAATTTCTTAATGTTTGGAATTATATTCCTCTTTGAGGACTTCTATGTAAGAGAAGCTGTTATAATCATACGACTTTCTCTTCCCAATATAATTTACTGTTTCTTATGGTATATACAAAAGTGTAAGTTTTCTTCAGCACAAACAAATTTCAAAGTTTTCTTTTTCTTCTTCTTCTTTTTTTTGCAAAAAATAAATAAATAAATAAATAAATAAATAAAATCATATTATACATATTATCAAGCAGGATGGCTCAGGTGGTTTCTCTGTCGTCCACATTTTGGAGGCCCGGGTTCGATTCTCACTGTCGGCCTACCTGACCTATGGGTTGCTTTTAGGGGTTTTCCCAGGTCACTAGGCGAATCATGTGCCTCCATTTCACCTCCATTATCATTTCACGTCGTCTCTCATCTGGGGTCTCTTTCAGGGTAGAAGTTCGGCGGGAGTCTCGGCGGTGCATGGCGGGATGATATGCTCTGAGTGAATGCTTTCTCTTCCGGCGGAACGGACTCCGGTCTCCGAGCCGGCCTAGTGGGCCGATTCAGAAACGCGGCTGATATTTACAGATTCTAAATCTGTTGCACTTAATTCTGCCAAAATAGTTCAATTATTAGTAGATGCTGGTGTGTGCAAGCCTGCGTGGAGTCCTGTACCCTGCGGGGGGGGGGGGGGGAGCAGCTCCGGTTTGTGAACCGGCCTATACGGCCGGGGAGTTTCTATCTGATGAAGTGTAGCGATACCACCCTCTGTACTGTAGTGATTCCTTGGGGTCGGCCGATCTCTGTCTCTTCTAGCCTCATCCTCCCTCCCGGGTTGCCCCACTTGGGGACAAGTCTGGTAGAGGTGCCAAATCCCCTCCGAACATTTCAATCCAATCCATCTTATTTATCTTAACAAAATATTAATGAAGTAGCATTTTTATCAACCTTGAGTATATAAAAAATATCGAAGGATTTTTCAGTGAAAGGGAAAATTTTCTTAAAATCTTCCGAATCTAGAGATGAATTTAGTATTTATCAAACATTTTATTTATGATTATGCTATTCGCAATTCTCCTGGCGAAAACCAGAGCCAACCGGTTGCAGCAGAACTTCATATTACGGTGCCGTAGAATCCCTTGGGTGCAAACGGCGAAGTATCTCGGAGTGACGCTGGACCGTAAGTTAACTTACGTTCCGCACGTCAAGGTCAAGGTCCAGCTGGGGCACGTCGCACTCCGGAGCCTATACCCTATTTTCCGATCTACAATGCCCATCCGACTCAAACTCCAGCTGTATCGGCGATCATTCCGCCTATGATTCTGTACGACTGTGAGATCTGGGGAACAGTGGCTAATACCACTTTCGTCAGGCTCCAGACGCTGCAGAGCAAGGCACTTCGTATCATATATGTTACCGACTGGAGATTCACTGCTCATGTCCTACATGAGCACTCCCAGATCCCGTACATTGTCGATGTCATCCGCGAGAGGGCACGATCAATGTACGACAAAATAAAAAATCACAACAACCCTTTAGTGAACTCCCTGGGCAGATATGACCAGAGGGAACAAAGACGCTTGCCATCCTTCAGACTACCAAGAGACATCTTGGGGCCCATTGGTTAACCCAAGAGAAACCTCATATATCTCTGGGACCAATTTTTACGCCTGATGGATCAAGGGATATACAACCCGTAACCAAAGCGGAGCAAAAACTTAAATCGTGTCTCCCAAAACGGGGGAACGATTAAGTGCAGCTGCCTATGAGAATTAAACAAGGGCATCCCATTCCAAATTTTCCAAAAAATTCAAGCACCCCAGCAGAACATGAAACCAATTACTAGCTCATTTCGCAGGTTAAGCCGCAAAGCGGCTAGGTACTGCGGCATAAGACACCCGGACGGGAAAAAAAGAAAAATAGCCCCGCCCGACTAGGACTACCTATGGACCTCTGGTCACACATGCGCAAATATGTAATAGAGATAATAAAGAAGTAATTTTTGTAGCTTGCAAAAATAGCGCACAAAGAACACTGGGGGGATTTACAAATTTTGCTTAATAGCGCAGCGCATAGGACATGCTCTCAAAACTGTCCTTAAGGTTGCTTAAGTAAAAAAAGGAATTCTAGTTTTTATCAATTGAGTAATCGTATTAAAATCAGTTTTCCTTCACTATTGTTTAATGGGCTATTACACTGAATTTAAAATGTTGTTGTTGTTGATGATGATGATGATGATGATGATGATTGATGATGATAGGTAACAACATTTTATAGTATATACCAGAACCGATTGCTTGTAGCTTGTATGGAAACCAAGTAGACTTACATTTTTAAAGAGACCTTGAGCATGCAACCAACCGTTTCTTCACGAGAATATCCATACAACTTGACCCCATCAAATATTTACCTGTATTACTCCACCCCATGACTCCTTAAATTTCGTCGTTTCCAAAGGTTAGAAGACTTAGCTTGAGGTCCAGAGAAGACCCCCAACAGTTCTAGGTATTCTGTAACAAGGCTGTTTCACGTAATGTACACCCTAATCACTATTACACAAACTACTCTTAAAACGCTACTTCGTGTACCATCTTGACGTTAATTGAGATAAATGTCTTTAGAAAGGGTTTTACTGGATACCTCTTTTTAGATATACAAGGGGAATAGGAGAATAAGCTAGGCTTAAGAAACAGCCAAGTCTTTTAAGAATTGTTCGTTAGTGATAGCTTAGATATTCTGTTCCCTTTGCGTGGCTACATAGAAAATAACGACTTTCTGTTTGAGAAAAGTATTAAATATTGGAAAATATACGCCTACAAAAATGTATTTGCCACAAATTATGTGCTTTAACAAGATCTACATTTCTTTGTACTAGAATTTTGTCTATATCTTGCGAGTTAGCAGTTATGCAAAAATCCAGAAAGAAGAGTTCTTCCGAGGGTACTCCCAGAAGATTTAAGTTATGCATTTTTTTGTCATTATAATGACTTGAACGCCCACCTCGGTAGCGTAGATGGTAGCGTGTCTGCCTCACGTTCAAGAGGTCCCAAGTTCGAATCTCGGTCAGGGTGAGTTACCTGGATAAGGCTTTTTCCGGGGTTTCCCTTATCCTGATAGGCGAATGTCGGGTAACTCTAAGCTCCATGGGCCCTGGCCCATTTGAGCATCATTTCACCCATTCCATTCATCGTCCGATATGACTTAAAAAGTTAAAGGACTTAAATTACAAAAAAAAAAAAAAAAAAAAAAAATGACTTGAAAATACAGCAATTCAATCAAAATCGGTAGAGCCGTTTTTTGAGAAAAATAAAAAATTTTGAAAGTATTTCTATATAAAGAGTAATTTTGAGTGGAGGGGATTTTCTTGAAATTCTTCCCGTTGCGTTCTTGGTAGAAGCTAAATTTTAAACACAAACTTTCTTATTCATCAAGTTTTTGAGTTACGTGTATGCTATGCACAGTCACACATACACACGCACAGGAAACGGAAATACATGTGAGAATTCCTTTAATTTTTAAAAGCACAGTCTTTCTGTATGTACATAAACTATAAACTTAATTTCAACTTCTAAATATATATATAAAAAAAAAGAAACAGATAAGCGTGGTAGAGGTAAAAACTTGTGCTGATGAACGGGACATCCGCGGTTCAAGTTCCACCAGGAACATCTTCCCTTACTAGAACTGAATTATTTCGGAGGGAAATCGTCATGGCAATTAGACTTGGCTCATCGTAGCTATGCCGCAAATAAGGCATCCTCGGTAGGAAGGATGAGGCGAGAGAACACAGAGGGCAGCTGTCCCAAGGAGCCATGACAGTGCAGAGAGCAGGGTAGCTATATTTTACTTAGATGGAAACTTCCCCCGGCAGTCCAGGACAACGGACATCTCACCCTACTGTGTTTCGGAAATTGTCCTACCACGAGATCTGGGTTCGGAGACTGGCAACCATCCTACTGGAGGAGAAGTTGGTTTACTCATGCACCGCCGAGATACCCGCCAACCTACCCTAAAGGAGCACATCAAATGAAATATGACATGAAATGATAATGGAGGTGAAAATGGAGGGACAGAAAATTCGGGGGATGTAATTGACCTACCCAGCTTTCGCATGGCGAAAACGCCCGAAAAATCCATGGGTCAAGTACGAGGGTCACGGGAATAGAACCCGGGACACAGACGAAATTGCCTGAGCCATCCCGCTCTGTAACGATATCTTCCCTTATTGAGTTTTTGTTCACTCAATTTTTCCCCTTCAGGGTTTCCTTAGGAGCTACCCTAATCGTAGAACTGTGACCTTTCCTTCCAATAAGTTTATTGGGCCAAGATTAGCATCCCCTACGCACCCAGCAATTCACCCCATACACATACTCTCTCTTTACAGTATTAGTTTATATATACATTAAATGTTGAAGCGTTTTTTAAAAGGCATCATACTTGTTGCCACACATTTTTGACGTGCATATTGTGATGTGCATATGTTGATAAAAGTTCAAATAAATGATTTATTTTAAAACATTGCTTTATGTATATTCAGTGGTGTTTTATCCAAGAGAGGAGTATCACGTTCCTTGTTGACCAAATAACATTGCTGTTACTCTTAGCCACTCAGGGTCGGGCTAAAGATACTGAACCTCTCCGTTGCTAAAATACCAGCAACCGTAAACTACGTTCTTACTTCTAAATATGAATAGCTTACCTTCTCATTGTATATTTCTAGAAAGGAAGCCTTGAGTATGAAATGGAAATCACTTCTCTCTTTCAACAACTGAAACAGGTACATGAAGGATCTGAAGACGAGCCCATGATCTTCAGAATAAGGGTCTGGATTCTTCTTCTCGAACTAGAACACATGGAAAAGTCTGTAGTAGTCTTCGTTTCTTGTAATTCAGAGAGGACAGCTGCATGAAAGAACAACAACAAGTCTAGTCCAACCCTTGTGCATTTCTGATTGACCTGCAGTAGGTAATACACGAGTTCAGTCAATGAACTTGTACCGGTGTAGTAAGAAGGAATATAATAAATTTGCTCAGATTGAATGTAAATGTGAAGTTGTAAAAGTGAGGATATTTGTCTGACAAACACTACACGTATGTTTAAAAATTGTAGGGCAATATAGAGACATTTGACACTGGAATGGAGAGGAGCTTTTGATATGCTTATACTAGCTCTACATCGCCAGACATTATGCACATAACTGTACATTATGTGTACTTCAACAGTACCAAAACATATCAGACTTTGCAACAGATCTATTTTTGGTTAGATGATACTCACAAGGCCAGGGGGTCCAGTCAGAGTATGCGTTTTGCCACTGCCAGTCTGACCGTAACAGAAAGCTGTACAACTAAAGCCTTCCACAGCCATTTCAAGGAGTCTCTTGATACCCGAGTACTGAAGAACATCATCTTGTGTAGCTCCGGGCTCGAATACCACGTTATACGAGAATACTCTCGGTTTTGGCTGGATGGATCCCACGGCCTCCAGCTGCAATAGAATCATCAGGTCTTACATCTCATTATAACAAGTTAAATTACTTAAAGTTACACTACTATAAACTATTTTATAGTCAGCTCTACCTTTGTAAATTATACTTTTCTCCAAACTTACAAACATGTTTGCGTATTTCTCTTCTAGATATATTTTTATACAGAATGCCGGACATTCTATTTCAGCCCATATTTCTAATGTTTACAGCTGGAAATATGACCTTCTCTCCTACCCGAATCTCTTGGATGGCCTTTTCCTCCATAAAACGTGGGCTTTTCTGAAGTTCGATAAATGATTACCTCTGCAGTTGACACATGTTGCAGGTGAAGTACATACATCATCATGCTTGGCTTCCCCACAGTCAACACAGGTAGCAACTCCATTACAAGAATCACTCGTGTGGCCAAAGCGCTGGCACTTTTAGTCCCTCAGTGGACTGGGTATACAATGACTCACTTCAATAGCTTCATACCCTGCCATAATCATTGCGGGAGATCTACCCGATCAAATGTAAGAAACAAGGTACGGGTGGGCACCAGTTCACCTCGTTCTTTTTGGTGAACTCGATATACATTGGTCACATCTTGTTCCACCAAGTTTTCTTAAATCTCTTCATTTGACATTCCGTCCAATGCGCTGGTGTTTACAACACTGCGTGAGAAGTTCAGGGTCCTATACATTTCAACGCGCACCGGATAACTCGCAAGCACATTGGCTTTAATAATTTTCGTAGCCTGTGTCACTGAAACGGCTTCTATCAGGTGCGTGTCTGCATAACACACGAGTTCACGGTAGTCAATTTCCGGCTTTCCTTATTTCTATTAATAACCAAGTATCGAGGACCACTGTTCTTACTGTTTTGTTTATTTTTTGTCTGTTCACTTAGTGGCAATGTCCTCCAATATTGCGAACGCCTCCGATGGCGTACTCATATCCTGAGCTCCACCGGTTTAGGTGAGAGTATGGCCTGGACCTTGCTCTCCTCAGGGTCTCATCTCCCAATGTACAGAGGACTCAATCGCCTTCAGGTGTGCATCAGCTCATGCAATGGCCCCACCCAGATACAGACCTTTATCAGCGGATACGAATGCAGTCCTGAGTTTCACGTTACCCAGTCACCCTTGCGCTCCTCCGCGCTAGGTATCCATCAGGCTTGTGTTCAGGGAGGTTTAAGTTTGTGTCAAATACGAATGTGGACCAAAGCTTTTGGGCGTTTAGCAATAGCTCTGTCACCACGCAGAGGCACCCAACCGAGAGATTTGGCCCGGGACCCCGGTATCGCCAATTCCGTACCTACCGCAGTAGGGTCCTGAAGCTATAATAATACGAGCTGATATAGGAGTATGTGGTACTAATTCATAATAGGCCGTATTTAAAGAAGTTGCGTTTACAAATTCAGGCACTCTGTTTAGAACACATAAGCTGGAGCTGAGATTATAAATGTTTTAGTACGTTTATCCAAAATTCGATTTTCATCATGTATTATTGAAATAATTGCACTTCTATCTCACTGTATACCTTTTCCTGCAAAGTCACATGTATATTTGCGGTACTCCTATTTTGTTGAGGTTAAATAACTTTAGAATGTCTAAATAGGCTGCTTGAGCCCACATACTGAGCAATAATGGGACACTACCAGCAAGATCTGAAGAACACCTAAGATACCTACCAGAACTTGACCATTTCCCGGGTATTGGATCACAGAAGCATCTCCACTTTTCTGCTCCTTGTTGTTCAGAGGCCGCACTCTGAAACATTCCGGAAAACGTTCGCAAGTGACGTCATATTCTCTTTTTCTTTATTTCAAATAATTAGCTAAAGATAACAGGACTTTGGATTACACACCTGACAACAACATTAATATTGTCCTCAGCGGAGGCGACGTGGTCCCTTGTGGGTCCAGGGTTGTATACACTGTGTTCCAGACTGGACCTGAAATTAAACACAAGTTCATAGCAGCTGATGAATTTATAGAGTAAAGCTTATCTATTGTCAACCTATCTTCTATTTTCTCTACAAAATCCCAAAATAAACTACCCCTACCCCGAAAAAAAGAATATCGTGATTTCAATGGAAATATATAGCTGCTGGGGGAACAGCTCTCATGGTTACCAACCAGTGTGCCAGTGAAATATCTTGGACTTAGTTGACACGCTCACATCTGTCGGTCTGTTACACTTGCGTTTGTCCGGCTATGAAAACTGTACCCTTTCCTCAACAGGCACACCTCACTTGGTTATGAATCCTCCCTGCTTCTTTGCACATCTCTAGTCCGTCCCATTTTTACTTATGTAGCTCCAGTCTGGGGTGGCACCAGCATAACTAATCTCCGCCGACTGCAGGTACTACAAAACAGGGTGCTTCGTACAGTTACAAATGCTCCATGTTTAGTCAGAAACCAACAGTTTTATCACGAGTTTGGTCTTCTATCCGTTCACCAGTACATCCGACGGCTGGCACGTTTTTTTTTTTTTTTTTTTTTTTTTTTTTTTTTTTTGCCATCTCCACGAGGTCCCTGGGACTGTTACCTACAATCTCGGCGCTCGTACTCACCAACCAATTTGTTTCAACCACAGACTGCCACAAGATCGCCTCCTGAGTGCGGCCCAGACGAATGATTACTAATGTGACTTTAAGTTATCAATTTGTGTTACAGTTATCCTGCCATATTTAGTTAAGAGGAGCCATTCACGGCTACCTCCATTGTTATGTATTCTGTTACAATGTTTCTGTATAACAAACGTCTGTAAAGCATACTTGCTGATGGATAATAAATTTAAAAAAAATGGAAATAGATCCCAGTTTTACCTTCAATGACAACTGGTACGTATAATACGGAACACGTGTTTATTGTGTTAAATTGTGCTTAAACAAAATCACATGTGAAGTGTCACATTGAATTTATACTTTATGGTATCAGGATGGGTCGTGTTAGATTAAAAATAGAAATCCTAGGAAGCCAACGTTTCCATGTAGCATAGAGCTGACGTAGAGGCAAGGAAGAAAATCGCCAAGATATCATATTACTTTATTTTCTACCGGTCTAATCAATGCCTCGCTTTCCAGATCTAAACCAATTTGGTTATTATGCAACACAAATGTATAAGGATAACGCTGATTGCATAAAATTCCCGTACGCTCAACGAATTAGAAGACAGTAACCGGTCTGCGCTTTCCAATATTTTGGCTGCACAGGTGTCAGGCTTGTGTAAAAGCAGAGGGGCATCACTACGGACACATTTTATAAGGGAATATAACCGTAATATGTTCACATTGTTTTACATCGTTTGCATTATCCAGAATACAAATATTAGTTGGGCGTCCCGCTACTGTAGGAGCGGATTCGTGTAGTACCGAGAGAGCACTAGTCTCGCTATTCAAGAAAAAGTCCACAGATTTTCAAAGAAATCAATATTATTTCTAATAAATTATGAATGTTCAAGTTTGAATAAAGTAAGATATCTATTTCTTGCAACCTTTTGGAGCAAATAGAGCTGAAATTTAAAGTAAACTTCAAATTAATTATTTATTTTAAAAACAGCATGGAAAGGGGAAAAAAGTCCACCTATGCTCCTTATTAAGTAAGGTAGAAATAAGTAATATAATAACTATACCATTCTGAAAGCTTGCTTGTTTAGTATTTTGAATTAGTTTTAAAAACGGTAACAAATTAATTGATCGCATCGGAGTGAGTGGTGAAGAGGAAACTGGGGCCGTATTCTGCAGTACGTATAGAAATAAAATTCGTAACAACGGAACTGCAATGGGTACGTATCGTAAGGTAACCTGAAACTTTGCACAAGGGTCAAAAAGCACAAAAAGTTGGGCATGCCCAAAAAATTAGCTGCTTGAATCAAGAACTTGAAAACCTATCTAGAATGTTGAATTTTAATACACTTGTTACCATTAGTTGAGAAGCCTCAAGTACAAAGAGACTCGGCGTCAGAAGGCAGCCTACCACGATGAATGATAAAGGTACTCACGTGCTAGAGGTCCCGGGTTCGATTCCCGGCGGTGGGGTGGGGATTTTTCTCCGATCAAGATAATTCCTCGTCTTCCCCAGAGCTGGAAGTATGAATGAGAGTGCGAATGTGTGCGTGATCTAATGATTAAAACCCAACGAATACGAGTTAACACCTTCGATATGTTCCAAAGGAGAACGACCGCCGATATGACTTTAGCAGTTAAAGACTAATGGAACAAAAGAAAGGTACTCAGTATTTCAAGGGCACAATATTAACGTTTTAATTTGGCATAGATCCAGTTAATATAAGCATTTAATATTTTGTGTGCATCTAAGCGTTGTGTTTGTCTATCAGTGTGCGAAGTTTCAGGTTAGCTTTCAATATGCATCCTTGCATACTTCCCTTGTCAAGAAGCAATGTTTCTCACCACGTTTCTGGATTCCAATAGGGACATAAAGGATCCTGGAATGTAATTTTGGACCCGGGGTGTTACATAATGGGGTCATTTTTATCTAAGACTCCGCAAGGAGGGTTAATTGCCCTAGATAATATGAGGGAGGTGGAGGCTACGTAACAGTAAGCGTTCTGCAGTTCTTAAGAGCACCAAATATATTTTTTTTCCATTTGAATGTCTTGTTATTTTTTGTATTTTTTCTCCATTAAGGTAGTATACAGTTTACCATATTTAAATACTTAAAGCTGTTTATTATGTGTAAGGCTTGCAAAGAGCTTTTCCTTCCCCTTTTTCCTGATGGCTAATGTACGTACACCTTTGTATGGTGCAATGCCAGGGTAGGCGTAAAAGTTATAAAAACACTCTGTCATGTAGATGTACGTGCCTTCAACAGAATGTTCTTTCTATTTCTTGAAAACTCTTTATATGCATACCAAATGCATTAATTCTGCTGTGTAATATAATTAATTCACACGATTATGACAATGTAAGTTTGATTTTCTTGTTAAAAAATTTATGTTCATGTTAATTATGGAACTAAATGTATTCTTAATACACTAATCCAGGGACAGGAAAAGCACGTACGGCCATGAGGCTTGTTTTCCAAATGTGGACAATAAAAGTTCTTCTACTACAATTAAGTAGTAGTACAAGTTGAGAAAAAGCATTTTACTTTGATACTTCCACCATCATAATAACGAGGCGTTTCAAATGTGTGAGAATATCGTCTTTACCACAGCTGCGTTCAAGGAGGGAATGAAAATAACTAAAAGTGAAGGACCTCTCTATGACCCAGGTTTTGAGGCCAACACTCAAATGGTTCCAGGCACATCTTTACACCTGTTGCTGGAGCTGTCAATATGAAGAATTGGTGTTCAGTGGCGTCTGGTACACCTTGCGGGTGCAATGACCTACAGGGTAAAACTAAGATTCTGAAGTATTTCATAAATTATACACGGTTGACGTACATCAACTGATGTGCCAAATGAGTTAAGATACAATATGTGGCCGGAGCTTAAGAATCTAATGTAATGCACTCACACGATTGCTATACCAGTGACAAGTTAACATATATTATTAGACATATATATTTCATATGTGAAGTAGTATTTTTTATAATAAGAAGCATATTAGAACAAATGTACACAACCGCGATAGTAGGTAAGAATAGCGTATAAAAACTCTCCTTGTCAGGCTTAGTAAACCACGACCTGGTTATTGATATAAAAAAGGACTCTTCTATGGAAATTACTTATGACAGTTTTTCATAGGATTAGGTTTTCACTACGCAGGGGTTTCCGTACGTAGGCCACCATGCTGGGCCCATTGTGCCTATGCCCAAAGTGGAACACCCCAGGGAGGAAGAATGAGGTGAGAGGAGGTAGAGGGAGGCCGATCGAAGGAACCATGACAGTGCAGAGGGCAGGGTCCCTACAGTTTGCTTAGATAGAGACTTCCCCCGACGCCCGCCTCGGTAGCGTGGTGGTAGCATGGCTGCCTCACGTTCAAGAGGTCCGGAGTTTGAATCTCAGTCAGGGTGAGTTACCTGGATAAGGCTTTTTCCAGGGTTTTTCCTTATCCTGAAAGACGTATGTCGGGTAACTAAGCTCTGTTGACCATGGGTTCATTTGAGCATCATTTCACCCATTCCATTCATCGTCCGATATGACTTAACGTTGGAGGACGTACAATTACTAACAAAAAATAAAAAACCTTCCCCTGACAGGCCAGGACAACGGACATGCTCCCCTACTGCGGAACCGCAACGAGCCCAGCAGCTGAGCCCCAAAGGTCCCAGGCTGACGGTCCCGAAGTGGTCCCAGAAGAGGCACGGAAACCGGCAACCGACCTACCGGAGGAGGAAGTAGTTTACCTCAGAGCATAATTATCATCCTGCCATGCACCGCCGAGACACTCGCCGACACTTCTACCCTGAAAGACCACCAGATGAAAGATGATATTAAATGATAATGGAGATGAAATGGAGGGACAGGAATTTCGGGGGATGTAAATAACCTACGCAGCATTCGCCTAGCGATCCAGGAAAACCCCCGAAAAAACCATGGATCAGATAGGTCGGCCACGGGAATCGAACCCGGGCCTCCCAAATGCGAGCCACGGACTTAACCGCCTGAGCCGTCCCACTCGGTACAGTTTTGATTTCAAATTAATAATCTGCTTACAGAAAGGGATGACCCAGGTTGTTGCGTCTATAGTCCACATTCGAGAGGCCCAGGTTCGATTCTCGTGACCAACTTACGTGACCCATGGGTTTCTTCGGGGTTTTGCCAGGTCGCTAGGCGAATGCTGGGTAGATTAATTACATCCCCCAAATTTCCGTCTGTCCATTTCATCTGCATCATCATTTCATATCATCTCTCATCTGGTGGTCTCTTTCAGGACAGAAGTGTCGGCAGTGCATGGCAGTATGATATGCTCTGAGTAAACCACTTCCTCCTCCGGTAGGTCGGTTGCTTATCTGTGAACCCAGATCTCGAGATGGGAGTGTTTCTGAACCACAATAGCATGTCCGTTGCCCTGGCCTGTCGGGGAAAGTTTCTATTTAAGTAAAATGTAGGGATCCTGCCTTCTGCACTGTCGTGGTTCCTTGGGACGGCCGCCCTCTGTCTGCTCTCACTTCATCCTTCCCCCCGTGCGTGTCCCATTTGGGGGCATAGGTACAATAAGACAAATTTGTTGCCGTGCTGAGTCCCTTCCGATATAATCCAGTTCCAGTTACCCAATAACTGCGTATTTACTTACAATATACAGTAACGGCATTCACATGTTTACAGTTAACAAACTCTTGCAATGAAAAGAACAAGAGAAAATATCGAATGTGTTGTATTCACGTGGCTTTTTCTACCATCATCGTTTATGTTTAAGCAACTTCTACCAACTATTATTACAAAAGCTTTATTAGCTTATCTGCAAAGAAGTATTGAAACTTTGATACCGAAATTCCCACAGAAATACATGCTTTATGAAGAACTTTCCGAATCCAAAGAAAAAAGCAGTTTTAGAAAAAGGTCTCGTGCACACTCATGAGTACGTCTGCGCATGTCTGTCTGGCTGTGAACAGCATAACAAAATCGAAGTAAATTACCTACTAAATTTGACATTTATATTAAGGGTGTTGAAGAATACGGCAAAAAGACTCTTTTTTTAAATCCTCCATTCCAAAACCATGCTTTAAAAAATATTGTTTCGTAAATTTGTACATTTTCTCAAAATGGCCCTGACTAATTTGATTAAATTGCTGCATGTTTAAGATATGTCAACGATAAATCAAATATAGGTATATGGAAATAAACTCTAAAATCTCATTCTGGATGACTTTTGTAAAACTTGTAAAGCGCAAGAAATAAAGAAAATCTCATTACACATAAATGTAGGTAGTTATCATTAAAGCGTACAATTTATTTACATATATTGGCGAGTTAACCACCTCGAAAATGTTTTTTTTTTTTTTTTTTTGCTCTATTTATACCCCGCCTTTAACTGCAATAGCCATATCGGCGGCCGTTCTCCTTTGGAACATCTCAAAGGTGTTAGCTCGTATTCGTTGGGTTTTAATCATTAAATCATGCACACATTCGCATTCTCATTAATACTTCCAGACTCTGGGGCAGATGAGGAATAATCTTGATCGGAGAAAAATCCCCAACCCCACAACCGGGGATCGAACCCGGGACCCCTAAGCACACCAGGGAGGTGTTCTACCGAATGAGCTACGGGGCCAGCTATGTTGAGCACTGTCCCTTTTTGTTTAAGTTATACTCTTCTCAAATACAAAGTCGTTATACGTCTCTCCGTCCCTCTCTCTGTGTCTATCTCTTGGACAAGTGAAGGAATAGGGACATCAAAGTTATCACATATTTTCACTGCTAAAATATTTTACTATTTCTTAATTACCTTGTACCTACAAGGAAATATGCAATAAGGTTAATTTGTAAAAATGTTTATCTCGAGTAACGTGAAGGCCATACAAAAATATATTTTTATAATTATAGTTTGTTTAAAGTGGGTGGAGAAAGTCGCATAAATGTAACACATAATTTTTATCTGTAGTATCAAGAAAAGAGCATAAATAAAATGTTCAACAGTACACAAATATAGTCCCTTCTTTTGCTTGGAATACGATCAGAACTACACCACTGTCATATTAATGGTTTACCTTACAAGTAATAGTAACTACATATTTCTAAGCATTTATGTTATTAAAGTGTTTAAATAATAAAGGTTTTTATAAGCACGCTTATAACATTTTGTTAAAAATTAGTTTTGAAAGCTCAATAATAAGCGAATTTCGTATGTCCTTATGTTAGAATAACAGAAAACTGTTTACCCCCCAAACTAGGTCAGCGTGTAAAAATGCATCGCCCTGGCGTAGGAGGCTTTAAGCGTGACACGCACAATTCCAAACATCATACATAAGCTTGTTTACATTATAAGCTAGCTTAGGCAATTTCTATCCGCGGAAAGACTCTACGTGGGTCAACTATTCTCCTGAGAAAAAAATGCAATGCACTTGTTAAAACTGGAAGCAAATAAGAGTACTGCTATGGCTATACTCTGCTATGGCATCGAGGTTGTATGTTAGTGACAAGAGATGAAAGCGGAATAAATTCTAATGCACGTTCAACAGGACACGTACACCAAGTAGAATCACAAACCAATGATGGTGTAGGGTGAATTACCGTTAGAACCAGTTATTAAGAGTACCAGAAGAACTGGACGAATCATTTGCGACGATGAATACGGTTCTCAAAGCCATTCTTCGTTACAGCTTAACAGAGAAGAGATGTCTGAATCATCCAAGGAAGCACTGGCCATAAAACTTGTCTATGAGATCGTAACAGTCCATTGGGACTAAGAATTGCACGGAAAAGGAAGATATTAATGTAGTAATGCAATTCATTGGTATTTAAAAAGACTAAAATAATTTTGCTCATATGAAACGTACCCAAAAGTTATCTAGAATCATTTAAAGATACCCACAATTTTAGTTTGTGGGTATTTGTACAATCTACAGACTCTAAATCAGGTTTTCAAGAAAATGCCCCCAACCTAAACTAACATATAATTTTTTGTTATTATTTATTTCCTGAAAAACGTGGCTTATGGTTTCAGATACTCAGGATATTTCTCTGACAAAATTGCATTTTGATTTTTCTGTGAATTGCCTGAGAACTCCCCTTCATTAGGACTATTTGTTTTACAGTTGTTTTAAACTGATTAATCATATCACACAAAAAATACAGATCTCATTACAAAATGATATAAAACAAATTGCCCGCCTCGGTAGCGTAGATGGTAGCATGTCTGTCTCACGTTCAAGAGGTCCCTAGTTCGAATATCGGTCAGGGTGAGTTACCTGGATAAGGATTTTCCGGGGTTTCCCTTAACCTAAAAGACAAATGTCGGATAACTCTAAGCTCCATGGACCCTGGGCCTATCACTTCATCCATTCCACTGATCGTCCGATATGACTTAAAAAGTTAAAGGACGTAAATTACAAAAAAAAAAAAAAGTTTTCTGGTAGCATTACAATTTCAGAGATATTGTTTGAAACATTTTACTTCATTGATACGTACAAAGTCAGAATTCTTTTGTTGGCCCTGATGAGAAGAATTGGAATTTCAAAGCCAATACATAGCGACTAATTTGTTGACTATTTACCTAGTTGCCACATCAGTCTGCTGTATCCTTTATGAAATATACAACGAAACACTTTCTGCAAAAGTTTCACATAGTTAATATGACGTAGCTATTAAAATTGGAGTCATAGGAGACTGCATACAGAAAGTTATTGATCATAAGACATCAGATGTATTTCTGGATCATTCAGAAGTACGAAAATATGTGCCAGTTCTGTGAATTAGTAATGAAATATTACGTTAACATTGTTTTCCCCCAAGGCTTCTCTACATCATGTGTAACATTTGATTATTCAACACAATGCAAGCAATAACATATAATTTCTCTAAAATCTGTAAAAAAATATCTGCTTGAAATTTAAATCTATCGCTTAATTATGACGGAGTAGCACGCAATAACATTTTAAAGACACTTGTGTACACTTTAAAAATGTAGAAGTTTCATATACAGGTTGCATTGAGTGTTATTGTTACACTAATTGATAAACATTTTACTTTGTAATAATTAACCCAGCGATATATAATCCATTCCTTAGATAAATTGGCTACAATAAGGAAAGAAGTCAACCGCTGGATCTGTGTTATTCCACACATGAAATATAGATAAGGCCACCCAAATGGGCAGAAAATCAATTGAGGTTCTGAAATGAGTCTCGAGGCCCCTGGAAAGTATGCAAGGCAACATTCAAAGGAAAGCTGCCAAAACGGAGGGAATGTGTTGGAACCATTCATCAACTAAACAAACCAACAGACACGTTGTATCGATTAGGCTTTAGCTATTGTGTGACACTTTGACTTTGCCCGACATATTTTCAAGCTTTTGTAGATTAAGGAGGCCAAAACACCATTAGTTTAGTGAGAATGGATATTTCTTTCAAATAATTTGATATGAATGTAATGACGTTTGATATCTGTTGAATAATTCAAAGGAAACCGTAAAATACAACATACAAGAACATTATTAGAAATTGGTCTCCTGAAGTTGCCTTTACAGCGCTTAAACATCATTATTGTCCTATAAAATTGAGTCAAATATGCTACAAAACCAGACCTTACCCTTCTTATTTGTCCGCAACAATGATTCATTTTTAGTTTTTTCTAAAACGTACCTATCGGTAGGTGGAGGTAAAATGGTATAAGTGTGCATGTGTAAATTGAGTATTGATTTATGAATACCATTTATAACTTCTGTGTTTCTCAGCGGCCCAGTTTATATTGGTCGTGAACGAACGCTTAATTTTGCTCAAAAGTCTCTTTATCAGACTTAAGACTCTTTTACATAAGTGAAGTCTACGACACGGAACCATGGCATTACTTCCCTTCTGAAGGAAACCATCCTAATGAATTTTACGCCGGGAAGAGATCCGTCGCCCTTCGCGGGTCTAAACCCTTGACCTCGAAAACCAGGGTCTAGCATGTTACCCCTAAACCAAGACAAAAAAGTAGGCGAATGTTTATTTATATGGAATATTGCAATTTAAAAAATAATATCTATGATAAATATTGTCGCGAATCCAGTATTTACGATAGTGCGCCGCAGAGAGATACAGGACAGATTGGTATAGACAGATAGGCTGGAAATAAACAGCTTGCCTAAGCAAATGCAGATAGCGCGTAGATAAAAGGGCATGCCAAAACAGATAAAGTGATAAAATTCTAGTAACATCTTGATTGTCTTACAGAACATTCGATTTCTTGTTTGTTCCAGAAATATCTAGTAACATGAGTCGTGGTATATTTAAGGAAGCTGCGACTAGCCAGGGGACAGTTGTAAAGACAGCCGTAAACAGGAATTGTAACAAGAGTTGTAAACAGTGGAAGTTAAGTAAGCTCTTTGTTGTGGTCAACGACCTTGGTAGATTGTAATTGTGTATGTGACGTCATCCTGCTACTGTACGTGTATTTCTACGGAAATAAAACACATTCAGAATTTCTGCAACTTGGACTTTTAATTCTTCGAACCCACAAAGTCACAATATTACAATTTGAATTTCCAGTTTAGGATCTTCCAAGGACCCGACACACGAATGATTTAGAAAATCCTATACACCAACCTACTTTTGTATGGAACTTTCATCGTTATATTCTAATTTCTCAAAAATAGCTCTGTCTCTCTAACATGGTTCGGAAGGGGGCCTTAGCATCTCAACCTATTATATTTTTTGTATGTACCTATGCCTCCCTCCCGGGAGGGAGGAATAAGGAAATAGAAAGTTTGGCTGGATTTGAGGAGAGACGACAGTAGAGAGTAGGGTCTCTAACAGCTACCAATTAAAACTGCTAGATGGTGACTCATAATAAGGCTTCCTTTCTCTCTGAAGGCTTATACATCGCCTGGGGTTTTGGAAACAGCAGACCAGGCCCAAACGAAAAATGAGTGATTACAGAGACGAAATCTACTGCCAAAACTCCTACATCCCTTAGAATCCTAAAACGGCCAACCAGGATGACATGTGGAGTGAAATGGAGGGATGGAAAATTCCTAGGATGTAAGGAACCTTCCGAGCATTAACCGAGTGACCAGGGGATACGTCGAAGAAAATGTAGGTCAAAAGGTCGGTCATGGTAATCGAACCCATGAGCTCTCGAATGTGAACCACAGATGCTACCGCTCGGTAAAGATTTTGATGTGTTTTAGCATATTTACATGGCTTACAAGGATCGCTAGGCGAATGCTGGATAGGTTAATTACATCCCCCGAATTTCCTGTCTCTCTATTTCATCTCCATTATCATTTCATATCATCTCTCATCTGGTGTTCATGGCACTGGGACGGGTTTTCTCCGGGATCTGCGGTTTTCCCCGCCATCTCATTGCACCGGCACTCCATCTTCATCTCATGTATCAGCAGTTTCACCGCCTGCGGTGTTGTAAGCAGTAAAAGCGGGAGTTAAACACTACACATTTATTCATTCTTTCAAGCTAGAACTGACGGTGAGAGTCTCGATGCTGCATGGCAAGATGATATGCTCCAGGTAAACACTTCCTCCTCTGGTATGACGGTCTCTGGTCTCCGAGCCGATCTAGTGGGCCGTTTCAGCACTGCGATGGGTGGGATGCCGGGGAGTTTCCAACTGGTCAGTTGTAGGGACGCTGCCCTTTACACTGCCTGACTCCGTGGGACGGCCCCCTCTGTCTTCTCTCGCTTCATCCTTCTCCCGAGGGTGCCCCACTTGGGGACATAGGTCAATATACCAAGCTTGAACCTCCAAATAATTCTATCCTATCCTACATGGTAACAGAATGCCTATCCTAAATTTTTTGCAAATAGTCTGAACTCTTCTTCATTCAAAATTAACTTTGAGTTTTTTATTACCTACTCCTACCATAGGAAATAGACAAAAACTTCTTCTTGAACTTCCTAGTTCTATCACTATCGTGGTGTTAGAAGGTTCTTTTTCCTCTATCCCTTATGCCTGAACAGAAGCTTTGGTTCAGATAGATAACCCAGGATGGGTGATCAGCCCGATGCCTGGTATGAGAGTGAGCGAAGTAGATGGCAATGAGGGCGAAATGGATGAAAGGTAAGATGATAATGGAGCAGTTAGTAGAATGATGGCGGTGGAAACCGGATATAACGCGCCCCTGCACCGCGTTGTCCACCACAAATCTCACATACGGTTGCTTGGGATCGAACCTGGACCGCATTGGTGGGAGTCAGTCTAACCGCTAGGCCACGGCGTGGCTAAATATACAAAAACTTATTCACAAAAATGTGCCTTTCCATAAAACATAATTTATGTCCTTAGGGCATTAAAGATTTTCGGCATATTCGTTCTCATTGGTTCGAATATTCCGATGCTTAATTTTTTTTACGTGCTTGGTTATTATTCTTTTATATGCCACGAGTTCCGCAAACTGTAAGGAATTTCAAAGCTAGTATACACATATAGTGATCTCTTAAACACATGACTGGTGCATCAGCCTCCTCTAACCATCTTGTACCCACAGCAAAATGTGCAATGAAATCATTTCTGGGAGAATTTACATCGATTGCCTTGAAGTAGGTGGAAAAGTGAGCTTTTATTAGGCTGCTTTGAAAACAATAAAATATAGTGGCTCCAGAAAGTCATATGAGTGTAACACATCACATCATTTTTATAATTCTGAGGTTTTAATTTCACATTATAGTATGATCTACTACGCAATTGATTTTAATTGTGGTTACAATTTAATCTATGATTTAAGTTATTTTACTTCTTGTTATAAATCAAAGGAGAACAGTATATTTCTGTGTAGCTGTTTTGTGAGATTTAGTGCTGCCTTCTAACACCAAATTCTAAGCAAAACAGTATCTTCCGAAAAACTCGTGTATAACCTCTAGCCCATATATTTTATAATATTCATGCTATTTTATTCGTGAAATTGTCACAGTAAATGATGCTTGTTTCCTTCACAAGAAATCCGAGCCCACCTCGGTAGCGTAGATGGCAGCGTGTCTGCCTCACGTTCAAGAGGTCCTGAGTTCGAATCTCGGTCAGGGTGAGTTATCTGGATAAGGTTTTTATCCCGGGGTTTTCACTTCACATCCTCAGAGCCTTCAACCCCTTACAAAGACATCTCCGTCTCACACAACAGTCGTGTAGGCGTTAGCGGATGTCCGTTAATCCGCACAAAAGCCACGCCATACTTTTTACCAAGCGCCACACCCCCGCAGACTGCCCCAACTTCAACTACCGAGGTCGAAGGATAGAGTGGACCAACTCTGTCCAGTACCTATGTGTTAACTTAGGCAGGGGTCTAACTTTTCGCCAACACATCAGGGACCGATCGGCGAAGATACAGGGAGCAATTGCTTCCCTGTATCCAATGCTGGGATCAGCCTCGATGCCAGTTGGCATGAAGTTATACCTCTTCCGAGCGCTGGTATTCCCGGTTATGCTTTACGCCTGCGAGATCTGGGGCATGGCCGCAGACAGCTGGCTAGCATGGCTTCAACGTGCACAGAATAGAGGACTCAGGTCTATTTATTCCGTGGAACGTTATTTTCCTACCAGGTTGCTTCATGAGGCCTCGAGTCTTCCATACGTGGAGGGTGAAATTAGGCGCCGGGCATCAAAATTATACGCAATTTTACCCAACCACAGAAGCGCCCTTGTCAGGTCCTTGGGAGATTATGGCCCCACTAGACGCCGTTCTAGACAGCACCGGTTACCCCGCATGGCTTGCGGGCATCCGAGATAACCCAGGAGCTAATCCGAAAAGCAGCTAAAGCTGAGCACCACATAATCCTTCCAAGCTGCTTGGCATCAAAATTATTCCCCAAAGTAAAAACAAATAAAAACACCAGGGTGCAAGGCGTTGCATCCTATCCTTCAACGCCTAGGTACATGTTTGTAACCTCATAAATAATACCAATCTAAAAACCCACATTTCATCCTACAATATCCCGAAATCTACCTTACCTGCGGTAAAACCCTTAAAGGGTGGGCACGCAGCAAAATCCTTCTGGCTATACACAGCCAGCCAGCACCACATGACATGGCATGGGTTTTCACTTATCCTGAAAGACGAATGTCATGTAACTCTAAGCTCATTTGAGCATCATTTTATCCATTCCACTGATCGTCCGATATGACAACGTTGTAGGATATAAATTACAAAAAAAAAAAAAAAAAAAAAAAAAAAAAAAACGTGCCGTAGAGGATTTCTACATTTCAACTGGCACATTATGTCATTTAGGCAAGTAATCTCAAAGGATAAAGGATCGACCCGATTATTCATATTCATCGTTATTAGTTTTTAGCTTTTGCGAACAACTTCAAAGAACACCCGAAAATGTGGGAAACTTTTGCAGTTGAAATAATAATTGCAAAAAAAAAAAAAAAAAAAAAAAAAGTCCATTTCAAACATTCCTGTGACTCTATGACCAGTGACTGGGGTTCTACTGGTTTAACAATCTTAGGAGTAATAGAGTAGAATGTAATGGTTTCACATTTCTCGCTTATTTGAACTGCACGCGAATAACCGGTTCCCATTCAGTAGGGCAGTCAACTTGCGTTATCGATCCTCAAGATTACAACCCTAGTTATGATATTTATCACCTGAGATTTCCAAAGTATTTTAGCTATAAAGACTGAAAATCTTTTTGGTAATATTGTCGCCTACACCCGCAGGCTTTTTAAAAACATAAACATAACTTCCCTCCAATATTTGTTTTATTCAGCTAATAGTTATATATATATAGCTTTATTTCATATACCTGAGTACACGATTCTGCTGGGAATAAACCTAGTACACGTGCATGCCGTTTACTAAAAAATATGTAAAATTAAGAAAACTACTGACAATGATTACATTGGGCAACAAAAAGTAATTTTTGAATGTTTCGAGCACTTCATGAGACAATTCCTACTAATTTTGGCTTGAGAAAAACAAATATGACAATGAAAACTTTCTATTAGCTCTAGTTTCTATGATATACACAAGGTGGAAGTATTACATATTTGAGAGAAAAGGATACATTTTAATTACATACATGCTAACAACAATGAAAGTGCATTTGATTTTTTAAACTGGTAATTACATGCTTTGAGTTCTAAAGTCGCAGATAGTCGTGTCTAAAGAGAATCATGTGGTAGGCCTATTGACTTCGTCGTCTTTTAGCTTACCTCTTGTGATGGAGTTCCGCAGAATCCCTATACAAAGCCCAACAGTAATCCGCAAGCATTACTTCACTCCAAAGGCCCTGATATCTTTGTTCTATAACAGTAATGTCCTGATGGAATCTCTCTCCATGTTCATCACTAACAGCTCTACAACTAGGAGGGAAAAAGTCTAGGTGGGAGTGGAGAAAATGGATCTTAAGTGACACGTTGCATCCAAGGTTACGGTATTTTTGCAGGAGCACTGTCATCAAATGCTTGTAGTTGTCATCTCTTTTGTTGCCTAAAAATTCATGAACAACACCCTTGAAGGCTTCCCAAGCTTCCTTTTCTGTCCTATCCAAAATTTGGTAAAATGCAGGAACCTTTTTCTTATTTGTGGTCCGAAAAAAATGCCCTCCTTAACTTTTTCATCACTTAATTTCCAAAATTTCCCTCTGATTGTGTTTTGTTATTTGACAGGTTCCCAACTCCCAAAAAATTCCCCCAAATTTAAAATCTTCACTCTAAAAAGTGAAATGTCACTTTATCTTCAAAACAAGAATTAATCTATCATTTTTATGGATGGAAATTCATAATTCAGCAGATTGAAATACATTTAAATTCAGTATTTTTAAGCCCGAGACATTTTCATTGTTTCCCAATGTTATTATTTAATGAAATTTTGTCTTACTTAATTATCTTACGTAATACTATTCGTAAATGTAAAAAAAAATTTTTTTGGTAATTTTTTCTCTTTTACACTCATGTTTTAACAAATAAGCCTCATTAAATTACAGAGCGACTCAGTAAACTATGAACCAACACGCGGTGTTTTATCTGCGGTTATCATGGAGTAGCGCTGATGTAACCATACAACTTCCTTAACTATGTTAAAGGGATTTACTTATCAACTTTATAAATGGAAGTACTGAAATGTCCCATAGGTACATTTTTGACATCTCTTTAAGAACCATTTTCACTCGCTGAAATAGTTCAGGCTTGTTTCTTTTGGGATATATTGTTTCAAATCTCCAATTTGTGTGTGGGTCCTGGGCATAGTACAACAGACTAAAGAAACAGCAAGTCTCTGTTAATATATGTCTTCCGTGAAGACTATTTTAATTGTTATCGAACTCTTTGACTGGTGAGCTGTGGTAGAGTCTTGGTCATCAAAAATTCACTGTTCCAGTCTTTTAATTATCTAAATATATAAAGGGTAATATTGTATTTATGTATGTGGGAATATCAACTGTTGGCTTGAAGAAAATGACCTTGTTTCGTCAGAAAGTTGTGCTTCATGAACGATGCCAGCTTTCTCAGAATTCCGATAGCTAGCATTGTGTACATACATAGCCACAAAGGTGGATGAAAACCAATACAATAATACTGAATATGGGTCAATTTTGCCCTTGTGTAGAAAACTCCATCTCCCAAAATGTTTCCTGAAACACAGGATAGCTGGTTGATTGCCACACTTATTTTATGTGGCTTTTAACTTCAACAATTTAGCAACCATTTTCATAGAGCCACACGAAATGGCCCTTTTCTTGCGTAAAAGACACCTTAGTGACTTCTTAAGGGAATTCACCAATTGATGGTCGATGTCTTCTAATGTTTTTGGGTAGGAATTCTACAATTACGTTAGCTTTCTTAATATGTAGCAACCCACTTCTTACATATTTTACTATTGCTTCAACCTCTTTCCTTCCCCTTGTAACTCCCAAGAAACATATCGAAATCATTTCTACATATGTTTATCTTCATTGCAACATTATAAACAAAAACAAACCTTTCTCAAAATAATTAATCTGTAGAAGAGAAGTAAAAACAAACAATAACTAGTAGAAACGTTCACCAGAAGTTAAACATTAGATATATTTTGTTTTTGTAGTTTCCAAACAATAAGGACTGGGGCTTACTTTGGAGAAAATGAAATCAAGTATACATAGATATGCACAGTATTACCTAAAAGTATGTTATTTGCGCAAAAGTGCTACAAACATTTATAAGAGAGAAAAGTAAGATTCTAAGGAATTTTGTCTGATTTGGAATAAATTCCCTATTATTAGAAATTCTCGCTTTAATTTATAAAAGTGGAGTTATTTAAATCCCAGTATTTTGTTTTCTTTTCAAAGCTGTACTGCTCAAGAATATGCAAACTTAAATAGACACATGTCGGCCTATTTTCCCCCTAGATAATACGAGGGCTGTTCAATAAAGAATGATCACAATTTTTTTTCCACAACGCACCTTTACTCATCCTCATAGTTTTGATGGTCCTTCTCATAATATTCTCCCCTGAATGCGATGCACTTATCCCAGCGTTTCTGCTAGTCTTCAAAGACATGCTGGAAACCATTTTTGAGACATCCTTCAAAATCACCTCCGCAGCTTTCACCACTGCTTCTGATAATGGATAATGCCTCCCACAAAGGCGTTTCTTCAAGTTAGGGAATAGAAAAAAGTCACATGGGGCTAAATCCGGACTCTAGGGAGGGTGAGGCATGCACTTCACGTTGATTTTTGTAAGATATTCAGCAACAATATTGGCAATATGCGGCCGCGCATTATCGTGGTGCAGCATCGAACCTGCTTCACGGAAATGTGGTCTTCTGCGCCTGATATGGACTTGCAATGTTTTTAGGACCTCCCTGATGTGTGTGCGGGTACAACATGCTGATAAACCATCCAAGAATATCAAACAATGAGATTACCATAACTTTCCCAGCAGAAGCAACCACTTTTGCTTTTTGGGGGTTGATGATGAAGGAGATTTCCACACTGAGCTTTGCTGTTTGCTCGCAGGATCGAAATGATGTAGCCAAGTTTCATCAGCAGTGATTACATTTGAAAGAAACTCCGGATCTTCCTCTAACATCAACTTTAGCTGCATGCGAATGTCCTTTTGTTCGGGAATCAACAGTCTTGGAACCCATCGCGCACAAACTCGTATCATGTGTAATGTTTCTGTCACCAACGTGTGGATGGCACCCAATGAAATGTTACATATTTCAGAAAGTGATCTTAAGGTAATTCGTCGATCCTCTCTCACAATGACAGCAGCAGTGTGGATGTTTTCTTCCGTAAGAGCACTACCGGGTCCACCTTGCTTTGAAATTGATTGTCTCCCCTCTTTAAACATTTTAAACCACCTTCGAGCTGTGCTGTAGGGAAGAACAGACTCTCCATAGACCTTCTGTAACATTGTATGGGCCTCAACTGAGGATTTGTTGAGACGAAAGCAGAATTTCAAAGCCGCATTTTGTTCCTCGCGTGTTACCTCCATTGCAGCGGTAGGTGATACTGAACATGTCTGAACTTGCCTGGTTGTCACAGGAGTACCAGGAGTACCAATAATGAAACTACTACGGCGTGTTTGTTTCACATTAAGCTAACAGAAAATAATAAGATTGAATTTGAGTGCGAAAACTTATGACCGTAAAAAAAAAATATGATCATTCTTTATTGAACAGAACTCGTAATAACGATTTAAAACAACTGAATATGTTATTAAGTTCGAAATAATGCCCTTCTGTGTTTATATAAGTCTGGTAACTGCGTAACACGGCTGAAATATTGGAAAATGCACCATTCCTATTTGTGAATTGTTTGGATTTGTTATATAAACTTTATATTTTAAGCATTTTTAAGATAATCTCATAGATTTAGATCTGGAAAGCAAGTCTACCATTTTTTCATAAAAAAGACGAATTGTAACATAAGGTTTCGATTTTCTTGGATTTCTTTCCACGATACCTCCTATCTCACTTACCTCGATTAGATCTATAGGGTACGTTTCTTTTTTTAATAGGGAAGCACTCTTTTTAAATATTTCTAACAACCTGTTAATTATAAATTTGTTAGGAGCAGTGATATCAGAGAATTTTTGCATGAATTCAGGCTCAAAGTGATCATGATTTCATTCAAACAAAGCTTAATAAAGTAAATATACGTCTTGTATTGTATACATCATAACTATAAATGGATTCAGAATAAGTTATTTCTTTTTGCCAAACAAAATTATACTGAGCTGTAAATATCTCGAGAGAATCTGGAGCTCGGTTGTCATTTACATAGTTTAAAGGACATGAGAGAAGTAAGAAAGTATCCGTTAAGTGAACATATTAAGATTTATAAAAATATGTGCTTAATATTTATGAATTTTCAGTCTAATATAATAAGTTCAGATGACAGTTGGACACGTTAAGATTGCAATTAAAACTTGGTAATAGGTTGGCTCTGTAACAAAACATTAGATGGTTGCATTTACATGATATTTTTACCCACTATTTCGTAAACCATTTTTACGAAACGTTATTTTTGGATTACATTGTTCATATTAATCTAGATAAATATAACAGCAAAATTAGTTTTCACTGCACATTCCATTGTAGGTATTAGAAGAATAATGTAGGCTAAGGAAATAATAAAATCTTTAAAATGCTGGTTGCTATTTTCTGAGAAATTCTTTTCTTTATGTTACCACGAAAAGCAAATGAATGCCGACTGTGTAATTTCTGAAAAATAAAATGTATTTGAAAATTGTAACTAATTACGAATGTTTTTGAAATGGTTAATGTAAAAACAAGTAATTAATTTGTATCGTATATAAGTGGATTTTTAAATGAAATCTACATATTTTATGAGGTAATATTTTGTCTAGATATCTCATTACTTTCCAGTGATATGAAATATAAAAAATGACACACAGAATGAAGATTAATTCACAGTAACTTTAAAAAAATTCAAGAAATGGAATTGATTTACCTGAGACATATAATTATTTCAACTAAAGTTTTTTTTTAATTACAACTAGGTAACAATTCTTAATACATGGGCTTGGAGTGAAGGGATTCCCTCCCCCCCCCCCCATTCTTTCTCATGCGGATGTACTGCTACAAACGCACATATGCCCTCAGACCTTTTTCTAACAACACTCGCAGATGTGAAAGCTGGTTTATGGAAATTTTATTTGCAAAATAGTACTACCTCTTGTCTACTAGAGATAACTCGTCATATGCCTCTTAAACCATAATGTTTTAAGACTGAAAGAAATATATGCATTGTTTTGCAACGTAACTCCATTTTAATAGAATATATTGCATTTACCCAAAAAATTGGTAATAATAATGATAATAATAACAATAATAATAATTTAAAACATGTTTTGGGGCCCTATGAATAAAAACAAAGCAATTTAAAAAAATATTCGTGTGTGTCCGTGAAAATCCAATTAAGTGTGTAACTTGGTATTTATCAATATCTTCAAAGGCCCTACTTCAGGAAGTTGCGACTCTGCCCACGCGATGCACCAGGTTCCCCTGCCCCGAGGAGTTAGTACCTGGAAAGGAGCCCTTGCCCATGGTTGCGGGCGAAGACCTCAACGGCGGGATAAGCGATGAAGAACTTTCTTCAAACGGTTAGACTGACGGAAGAGGCACCCAATCTTCAGGGAATAAGTGAAGACCCATCTCCAGGGTAACAAGGAGAAAGTCCTCAACGGCCAAAGAACCTATAGGAAGAAGAAACCAGGGAAGACCGAAGAAAAGATAGGCAGATCAATTTGGAGCCGGAACGGGTTAAACAATCCAAAGCCGTGAGGTAGAAGAAGAAGATCTTCAAAGGATGACAATTTCAGAAAACTTCTCACCGAAAGTACTCTTTACATGAAAACATTTCCATTATTTCTTTACTTTCTCACAACTGATTTTAATGATTCTGATTAAATAGTATAGTTTTAAGATATTTGCATGATAAAATGTAAATGTTGAATTTTCTAAGAATATAATTCTAGATGTTCTCGGGCTTCAAGTCAGGTGTAATGATGAAGAGTCGTCTTATTTCGGAGAATGGCCTGCGAAGTCTTCTTCAGTTTGAATGATTTTGTACGTATAATAGCAAACATAAAAAACAGACAAAATCTTGCTACGCAAATAAGATCTCGTTAAAGTACATAATTTATGTTGAATAAAATTATGGCGTTAATCATTTCCGAGCTATTTTTAATCATTGGTTTGAAATATTCAAATACTTTTTTCAAGTGGTAAACTATTAACTTTTCTTGTAGTCAACAGGGAGCCCCGTAGGGGAAGGGATCCGTCCCTTTTAGCTGCCAAAGTGCGGGCGCTACGGACCCCTAGCACTCGTGGTACCTCTGACGTTACTAGAGGAACCTCGGGCCGAACATAACGAGCCCCTCCCGAATGGGAGTTGTTCGGATTGGGTTGGTCTCGAGGGGGCAGTGGTTCCCGTCACCCACGGGCAATTGGGTACCTCCGGCCAGGTCGTCAGGGCCGCCCGGAGGGGGCAGAGGGTTGTCCTATAAGTCCCGGGGACTAGCCTGCAGAGCTAGTAGCTGGTGAGCTAGACACTGGCGGCCCTACCAAGGTTATTTGGTAGCTGGTTCATTAAGGACTGGCGCGTATGTGGCGTATCCACATCCATCCTGTTTGCCGTAAGGCAGACGGGGGGGCAGTTTATATTATAAGGTGCTGTCCTATGGAAATAACAGATGAGGCCCGGGTTCCCGGTCCTACGGGGCTGGGGCTTATGGGAAGTAGACCTCGGTGAGTAAGTCAACAGGGAGCATGGAAGTTCGAGACCATCACATATCCATTTATTCTTTCTTTTGTTTTGATCGACTATGACTTTAATCTATTTATTACAGCTAGAAGCAAATGTTTACATATTGAATGAAAGTTTATCTCTATTAACAAGAAGTATATAGAAGAATAAGTTTTTGTAAGAATGCTTTCTAGAAGAGTGAATATGAATACAACACATTACATTTTTCTGTGTTAAACTTGTTTTGCTTTCCAGAGATTACGAACAAAGGAATAAAAACAAGGCACAGTAGACTGGGTTGGTACGTTTCTTTGATAGAGATCGTTAAAAGTAAGTTGTGAGGTACCTGCCCTCTGTGACCTAACTAGATGCCGTGATAACAATTATGCAAATCGTGATCTGCAACCCGGATCTGCCACGTAGACATTTCCTACTTCCGTGAGAGGTTCAGGGCAGGTAAACGAGCTTATGGGTTTGTGGATGAAAAGAGTTTGGCTATCAGTTACTTTAAATGCACCACAATCTGTTTCTTATTGCAAAATTGGGTAGATTCTGTAATAAAATTATCTATTAGCACAAAATATTTGACGACTTCCTCTATCCTCTTCCCCATAAACTAGTCTTACAAAAGTTTATTCTTCTGTCGAGATAAACAATTGCAAAATAGTTCTTTATTATACAAGAGTTAAGAACAGAATAAAATTGCTTTGAATTGCATCTCCTACATACTTTATACACTATTCGGTATTTATAAACAATTTATTATTTAAGAATTTACTATTTTTACCTATTTCGTATCTGTAATGCTTAGGCCAAGCTGTGATGGTCACTTGTTTCATTCTAGCATCATTATTGGCAGTATGAGTTAAAAAAATCATTTATAAAGGAAGCTATCGGAATAATAACACAAATCGTGACAAAAGGAACTTTATTAAACATGGAGAAATTTTATGATAAACTTATTAGTTTTTTGACTAAACAAATATTTTGGTTGTATAATTATTACAATTTCAAATGGTAATTCCTGGAGCCGAGGAAGTAGGAATAGAATAAATTATATGATTTGTTTATTATTGGTATTTTATCTTCAGATTATACCAACAACATTTTTCAATATAATTATTTTGTACGTTTCGTTGCCTTGCACCGTTCAAGAACTGTTATATGCTTCACATCCGCTACAAAATTAAGGATGTTATAATTACGTATCAGTGACGTAAATTATGCATGAAACATTAACCAACAAACCAATGTAACCTACAAAAACATTAAGTAATTGTTACAAAAATTCCAAAAACTCTGTTCGTACAATCTTAGTGGGATGGCTCAGGCGGTTTCATCTATGGCTCGCATCCGGAACGTCCGGGTTCAATTCCCGTGTCCCACCTATCTGACAAGTGGGCTTTTTCCGGAGGTTTCTTGAGTCGCCAAGCGAATGATAGATAGGTTAATTACATTCCCCGAATTTCATGTACCTCCATTTCATCTCCATTATAATTTCACATCATCTCTTATCTGGTGGAGTCTTTCAGGCTAGAAGTTTTGGCGGGTGTCTCGGCGTTGCATGGCAGGATGATATGCTCCAATGGCACTGTATCTGGTTCCCCAAACTGGTCTGATGGATCTCTTTCCGGACCACAGTAGGGTGGGTTTTCGGTTGTTCTGGCTTGCCGGCGAGTTTCCAACTGGTAAAATGTAGGGACCCTGCCCTCTGCGCTGTCGTGGCTCCTTGGGACGGCCGCCCTTTGTCTCCTCTTGTCTCATCCTTCCTCCCGGGGGTGCCCAACTTGGGTCATACAACAGACCAAGTTTGAACCTTTCTGCCGAATCCCCTCCGTAGCGTAGTCCAGTTCAGTCCGCTCGTTTATGTTTTACAGCGATCTCACGTTAAATAATTACCTTAATAAAGACAGTTGCAACAAGTGTATGCAGCCTCGTATAATCTTTTGGATTTTTTTCGTTAACAGCTCATTAACTACATTATGCATTTTGTTTCCTCAAAATTATCTATTTTGCATTTAAATTCATTATATAAACAATGCAGTCAGTACATATAAACATCACTGCTACGCATATCCTTTCAATCATTCAAAAGTGCTTCCTTATACATGTATACTTTTCAGTAATTCCAAAGTATGAATAAAGTACTCTGAGCAAATTCAGTGAATTGCTCAATTCCGGGATACCTATATGGGATTTGTGGTGAACAAAACTGGAGGTTTTTTCCGGGTTCCCCAGCAGTTCATTCCACTAACTGCTTCGTCACCACCGTTCCTCTCACCCATTTCATGTTATCTACTTCCTCCTCCAGTGAAATTGCGTCCACAAATAAAAGGGCTGATAGCTCATCCTGCCTATTCTCTCAGGTTCGAGTTCGTTTGATATCTGACCCCAGCACCTACTAGTTACTCTTGGGGATTGTAATTCTTCCATACGAGAAGTATAAACTAGGTAAAAAGAAGCTATGTGGCAAGTTTTTTATATATATATCTCTTATTTTTTTATTATTTGAAACTGAATTTGTGTTAGAAAGGAACCGAGATTTAAATAAGGAAAACAAAGAAGTAGACGTAAATACAAAAAATAGCTGTTTCAGATTACAGCATGTTTTTTATAACAAAATAATTGGCTCGCTCTCCAGACCTAAATCCGCGTGAATCTTTTTTTCTGTGAAGGATGCTTTAAGATGAAATGTACATTTACAACAAATACTTGGCAGAATTGGTAGACAGTACCGTGCTTTTTCAAGATTTCTGCTGCAGGAGTGTAGAATAATGTCTTCAACGGATACCAGGTTTATATGACTGTAGAAAAGTATCATGTCCAACAGAGTTAATAACGAAAAGTAAGGGTAACGCACTCATATTTTTGTTACTTTTATTTATATGCTATATTTTAACTATTGCTCATCGATAAAGATGTTCACTTATAAACTGCTGCTTTAATCCTTGGGTTTATTTACAACGAGTGTTCTTTTAAATATGAAATTCACACAGGAATTTAGAGTCTCACCTATAACCTCCTATCGAATCCGGATCTCTGGATTCTGGAGTCTCAATCTACTCATCAGACGGTTGAAGCAGTCATATATCGATAGCGAACCGGTATTTCAGTAATACACGAATGGATTTGCAAGAAGTGCCATGGAAACTCTGGGCTGCCAGTTATATAATTGAAAAGCTAAGCTATATTAAATTCAATTACAAAAGTAAAATAATTTTCCGATACATAAATCAGGGGAGAACAGGCAGTGCCGGTGTGTCGTCAGCTCACACTGCTGTATATATGCTCGCACTGAACACTGAACGTGTAAAGACGCGTTACGGACGTGTGTGATTTCATTCTGCATGAGATCATCGAAGTGTAAAGACATGTTATATGTGGTGCCGATCTGAAACTAGAAGTGCAAAGATGCCGTATTAATCATTTTATGAAAGTACATAATCTACAGAGTTTAACATTGTGATAGGATATAATAATGGATTTAATGGAATAAATTCCAATATTTTAAGGAAGAGAAAAGTTGTTATTATTTTCTAAAAATGATCCTCGCTCCGACACTACGGCCAGAGAGAGAGGGAGAGAGAGAGAGAGAGAGAGAGAGAGAGAGAGAGAGCCGAGGCATACATCTACAAGAATTCTTCGAGATCGACAGAACAGGTGACAATAATTTCCCTTCTATCCCTTTTATAATTCTATCCCTTGCACCTTTTGCACCGAATTATTCAGTTTCAAATGCATCACAAAATCTACAGAGTATGACGAGCTAAATCGCACTGTGTTCGATTGATTTGTTAAGGCGCGATGAAAGAATACACATTTCTGGACCATTGCTTCATACTCAAGCTTTAGAGACAGCAAGAAAATTAGGTAAAGACCATTTCACTCGAGAATTTCAAACATCGCTATAACATTGTTTTGAATGCTGTATGTGGTGAAGCAAATGATGTTGTTATGCAGACAGTTGCAGATTAGAAAGGGAAAATTGAAAACAGAGAATCTATGCGATAAACTACAATTATTTTATGTAAGTTTAAAATATAGTAAGTAATACATATCAGCCTATTATTATTTACACTTCATTTTATATTATTCCTTCAATGTAAACCTGTGAGACTATTTCGTAATTTCTTTGTATTCAAACACAACCTTCTCGGAAACCTGTGAAAACTGAAAGTAATTGCCGGAACGATTGCATTCCATTTTAGAGAGGTTTTACTGTATTAAGAAACGTTTTGCACACTTCACGAAGACTGGATGTAGTTTTCCTGTACACAGTATGGAACTGCTATCTTATATCCACAGATGTGCGTTTAAAAATTCTATTTGAACAGACTTGGTCTTGTTATTCGGAATGGTTTTGTTGTAGTACGAGGTCCTGAAATAGACAGGAAAGTTGTCAGAATACATATATCTGTTATGTAAGGAGAGAGACCGCACTGTGACTTGTATTTCCCACAGTATTTAATAAGTAACATCACGTGACGGAAATCTCAAACTGTTTGACATTTCTGAGGTCGGTAATGAACGTGACCACTTCGCAAATGGCAGCTATGTTTTCGTTTTCAACAGACCACTCAAGGCCATTGCTTTCCACTTCACTTAAGGTTGTAGTAATAGTGTTAATGCTGTAACTCTGGTATCAAGCCATGGGAAAAGGAGAAACTGCTGGTGTCAGATACTTCTTTTTTGTGTCTTGTTTTGACTACTTTGTTATTTTTGAAGTGCTGTCGTCATTCAGTTGTATCTCTCAATACGAAAAACACCTGGAATTACAAAGCTAGTATAATTATGACGCTTTAAAGATGTGGCTCTATTTCATCTCCTGTGTTTATCTTATTCCTGTAATTTGTGTAATGAAGCTATTTCTGTAAAAGTTTATCTTGATCAGCATGAAATTGATAGAAAAAGCTCTTAAAGATTATTTTATAGAATATTTATAAACATGTATATATAGAATAAATTATGTATTTACATGAAAAACTATAGATATTTGTTGAAAGTTCTGTGACTTTGCTGTGAAGTCTCCTTTGTTTGGGAGGAAAGTTGTATAATTTCGTATAACGGACAAGTCACAACTTAATAAGAGATAGACCAAAACATAGTTACTATGCAAAAAGTACAACTCTTTAAAAACACGTAAATCATTTGAAACAAGTTGTTTGATGGCTCAGGTATTTCCATTTTTTTAGATATTATTAATTTGTATTTTTCAGTGCCTTTTCAATGTCCTTTTAAGTGCTGTCACCATTTAGTTTTTCTGACAATGTCACTGGAAGACCATCCAGTAAACAGCTTTTAGACATCAGTTTCTACTATCTCCCCTTTTACTTACAGAAGTTATTTTACAAGCCAGGAAATATATTGATATGGAACTGTCGGTTTTAGGCACACTTAAAAAGCGTCGGCCTGCGCAGAATTTGAATTTTGGGATTGGTAAGTCAGCGCCTACCTGATTGAGCCATACATGCGGACCGTCTGAGGCCAGGTTGCATAAAACATCATCTAAGTTAAACCATATGAAAATGATCTTCAGTCAAGCTGCACTTAGAATTTTGTTTGCATAAACATTGATTCATAGCCACTCTAAGTTCAAGGGCCTCTTGATCTAAGATCAAATCTAATGATGATTTTTTTCCAATTAACTTGATTGAACTTATATCAGCAAAACCACAGAAGTTACACAATAGTTCCTGAGAAGAAATATATAATGCAGCTTTAAATAAAGGGATAAGTAATGCATTTTTGGGGGTTACTTGGATAGTTAGCCTCTTTATTTCACGAATGTTGTTTGTGTTTATAACCTATACTACATTTTTATTATTTTCAGATTCCAGATTACTCTTATATCACTGATGATGAGAACTTCCAATTTGAAAGGGCTCCTTATGTTTTTCAACATATAGGAAATCCCTCTTAGAGCTAAATGATCGAGAGTTCAAAACAAAACAACTGAGAACTCCACTAATTAGCAATACTTTCAGGTAATCACTATATATTTATTACCTAACCTCATTTTCATGAGTTACAGTTCTAGTTCTAAAATTTTTAATTCTAGTTCATGTTATTTCTTTGCAAGTTTCATGCTTAGCTCATGCTCTTCCTCTAAACAATCCAGACTCCTCTTATAAAAGTTTCCCCTTATGTCTTCCTTCCTTCTCTTCAGCGAATGAAGATCTGGGTGTATTTGTAGAAACTGAAGGATCTGGTTCAATCATCTACAATTCGGAAGAATCGTGTGAAATGAGACGTCCACGATCTCCAGTTGGACATGATTTGTGTCACTTACGGTGAACAGAGGACATCCACACCCACTTCTGTTATTTCTTCCGCATAAACCCCTCGTCATCAAACTCGCAGCTAAAGGGTAGAAACTATGGTTTGAGTGCTGCAATTAGTTTGTGCCCAGTTTTGTCTAAGGAAGATGGCACAACCGTAACTCCTCCTGTTTTTGTGAATCAGGACTTCATCTTCTGCGCTTATTTTTTGTGCGCTTTTTAATGTTTTCATAACACAGTTTTAAAGTTCTATGGTCACTTGCAATGGAAAATCTGAAATTAAATTCTGATGTTATTTCCTTCCTTTTTTGTAGTGTTGCTGTCTGTTTTTCTCTTTTTACTATCATATCTTTATGTTGGTGGACAATGTCCAACAACATAGCTTTTTTCTTCATCTTTGTAATTTGCTGAACGCCTCTTCTTTCCATGAACCTCCATTATTTATATTTTCCAAGTCAGAGTATTATACACAGACGAAAATGAAAAATATGTACATTAGACACACAATGGAGATAAAATAAGCGAAATAATTGTTATTTGATAAATACTGTTTCAATATGCAGTAAATTATTTTACTGTTTATATAAAATAACACTATTTCTAGCATTAATAATCATAAAGGAAAGATTAATTTTAGTTTTGTTACGTCTAGATTGGTTACGCTGTGCACTTGAATTAGAGTCGAATAGTTCCGATAATTCTCGAGTGGTTTCGATACAATACGATAGTTGCAACATGTTTGGCATTGTTGCCACATTTGTTTTTGTGATCTTGGATCAGTACTGAACGGCGTTCATCTGATCTGAGATAAGCATCTTACAACCCTTAGTTCAATTTTGATCTGCCATTATAAATGAACGCGATTTTTATGAAATTGGGCCTGAATTTGGGTTTAGAGACGCGTATTTTCAGTGGAATGCGATAACTTCTTTACCAATTATTTGTGTGTCAGAGAAAAGAATAAGATTTTTATGTTTGTTTTATTTTGGTCCTTGTTAATCAATACATATACAGTTTTTTCTTGTTCTCAGCTTTTACGCTTCCGTAGCTTTTCTGTTCTCTGTTGTTTTTATACATATACACATAAACACGCTTTCCAAAGGCGGTACTCGAGCCCACGGCCCTCTACGCGGTGGAACACCAGAGACATACACTCTAGCGACTACGGCTACGAGGGTGGGTCTCCATAATGAGAATGCGCTGTAAAGGCTACATAAAATGAACGATGATAGGTAGAAAGAGACCTGTGAGTCTAAAACATCATACGAACACAAACATATAGAATTTTTCTGGCGGATGTGAACATCGCAGTTGGATTTGACATGTATACACACAATTTCAACCCGTAAACTCCTAAATGCAGGTTACAAGCGGCACCGTTTAAGCTACCTTTTCAGTACAGCATTGTTCCCATTATTAATTTGTGTTACCTACTTGCCCTACTGACTTGAAACCTATCTTTGTGTGTGTGTGTGTGTATGTGTGTGTGTGTGTGTGTGTGTGTGTGTGTGTGTGTGTGTATGTGTGTGTGTGTGTGTGTGTGTGTGTGTGTGTGTGTGTGTGTGTGTGTGTGTGTGTGTGTGTGTGTGTGTGTGTGTGTGTGTGTTTTCCAAAGATGATGTATTTTCAACAATGGCACTGGTCAGAATTTGTTACTATCAAGCACGCATGCACCGAAATGTGTTTCAAGCATACTTCCGTAATTTCCTAATGCTTTGCCACAAGATTTATTATTCCTCGAACACATCCAAATCAATTTCCAGATTATTTCCTCACCGAAGTCCGCGTAAAAGAAAAATCAATGACCCCTTGAGTAAATATCGATTGCATGCTAAGCGACAAACCAGGTTAGTCATGGAACGTAATGAATGTTGCGTCCTTTAATACTGCCTATGTCACGAATAATTTGCCTGCGATGTTCTCTTTTTTTATTTTACTGCAGCAAATGTGGTTGTTTAAAACGTATCAATGTGAGAGCAAGCTGGCGTGCTGGACGTTACACAGGAGACCTTCTACTGGTCAAATGACGATTTGATTAGGAAATTTAATTTGCTTTCCCCATATTCATGTTATAAAATGTGAGTCTTCTATCACCGTTACGTTATTCAGGGTGTATTTTTGCCTAGAAATGATATCAAATTAGAACATAAGTACTTGGCTGGATTCACATGTAAGAAATATGTATATTTGCCCGCCTAGGCAGCGCAGGTGGTAGTGTCTCCCGCACGTTCGAGAGGTCCCCAGTTCGAATCGAGATACCTGGATAAGGTATTTAGCGGGGTTTTCCCTTATACTGAAAGACGAATGTCGGGTAATTCTAAGCTATTTGGACCCGGGGCTCATTTCAGCATCATTTCACCCACTTCATTCATCGTCCGATAAGACTTAATGTTCGAGGACATAAATTACCACCCCCACAAAATAGAAATACATTGAAATATTTATTTATAGTAACAACTTCTTGCAATGGAAACAAAAGAATTGTGTAAAAATAGCAAGACTAGCATTAGCATAAAATAGTTGAACCCGGGAGTACTGTGACGATAATATTTTGTATATTTATAAAAGATTAAATTTGTAAAAATCATATATTCGGAAGATGTAAGAATAACATCGATACACGCGACAGACATCCTGTCACGTTACTTGCAAGTCATGCTTTGCTGTCAGGCATAGGTCGTCACCTTGCCGACTTAAGGTGACAAAGCTTTGACACTCTTTCTGTCTCGGCAGAGATTTAATATTTAAACCTCCAGAATTTGACCTAAATGGGAACACTTACACACGTGCTAGACGAATTTGCGTCGCTTGTTTCTTTAACGGCCACATCTACTATCTTCGTCAATTGAACTTCTGACGCCAGGAACTACCGCCAAGGTGAAGCTCACAGCTGTCCTTTTCTGGGCAATCTTGTTCTTTGTATGTAGCTCATTAACTTTTAGTTTATGTAGAATACACCCCCTATAAGCCAGAACTACATTTCAAAATTTTAATATAAGTAAATCCTTCACTTTAACCTACAACTTTTTAGGGAACATATCCTTCCTGGAGTGCGGGACCGAAGCCTCCCGCAGTCAGAAAAATAACCCCGAAGCCTCCCGAACCCTAAAATGTCCCTAATTACATAGCCCAAAGCCTCCTAGTCGAAACAGGCAATTGTTCCAGTTTGGTGTTTATAATATTTGATGAAGTATTACATACTTCTAGTGGAAGATGATACATTTTTTGCGTTTATGATAAAGAAACACGACTCCAGTACCAAAAGAAAATGAACCTCTAATGCCCCAGTTCGTTTAGTGTTACCTAGGGTACACAACGAGCAGGCGAACTGGCTCGCACCCCAAAAGATTCCACATTTATCAGCATCGTCATTATTTCTTTATTTTCTGTAATTTACTCACAATGCATCCGCATTTAGATGCTTCGTTATTTTGACATTCTAAACCTATTGGTTTGCACTGGCAAACCAAATATGTAGTTCAGAGACTTTTCGATTTCATTTCTGGAATACTAGTCATGTGCAAGTACCAAGTTCTGTATCTTATGCCATCAGCTTTGTGTTAGATGAAAATTACATCCTTGGATTTTAACATCAGACCACACTTCTCTTCCAGCATTCATGATGATTTCTTCAAAGTCAGAGAACATTTTGATGGAGAGAATTTCAGACCTAGGTTATTATATTTATCAACAACTGTTGAAAATACCTGCTTATATGAAGTTTTCTTGCCTTCAACAAAATACCATTGGAATGTAATGTCCAGTGTAATGTACCTAGCTTGAATCCTCTGAAGATGCTCGTCGGAGATATGAGCGACGCGTCAGGAGAATTTTCATCCTCTGGACCACGGCCCACAAGCCCGGGAAATACATTCTATTGAATTAGCGTCGTCCGTGAAAGCCTAACCTGTACTTCAATGTTCTATCAACATATTGTGACTTTGTGGGTTCGTAAAATTAAAAGTCCAATTGCACAAAACTCAAAATGTTCTTTATTTCCACCGAATTACAGTTGGAACACTTGCCGATTACATAGAATTACTTAGCGCACACATTTACAATCCACCAGTTCGTCTGTCACAGGTACACTCCGCACTCACAATTACGTACAATTCCTCTGTGACATGTACACAGTCTTCCAGTCCGTTCGCTAGTACGGCGCTCTTTACGGCTGCTCGCCAAGAACTGAATTGACTTGCCAACCGCAGCCCTTTTATAGGAAGATCGCTGTTTCTGGAAGTCTCGCGGTTCAGTGAATCATCTCGACTGTTCCAGACGTCACGGGGAGGGGAAAGAGATGGCTAGTGATGTTTTTCCAACCATCCCCTCGTTAGCGCTACAAGATAAATGGGTACGCGTGGCCTGAATGCTTCCCGTCTGGACACTACCTGCCAGCTGCTGGTTCTCTCGGGAATTCCGATGTTCGGGTGACAATATTGTCGTGGCGACGGGCATAAAACGTTCAGCGCAAATAAATAACAGACGGATAGTGTTTCACGGAGATAAAGAGCTTGCATAAGCAGATAAACATAGCGCCGAAGATAAAGGACTTGCCGTTACAGATTAAGTTACGCTTCTGGAAGGTGATAGAACAGTCCATTTCTTGTTTTTTCCAGAAACATCTAGTAATTGTTACAGAACAGTCTGGAATTATCAATGAGGTATTTAAGAAGGCGAATACTCGCCAACAGCCAGTCGTAAACAGGAGAGAAAACAGTTGTAAAGTGTTGTTGTAACGAGAGTGATGTTGTAAACAGGTGTAATCAGAATGCTGTTTGTTATGGTCATCAACCTTGGTAGACTGTGATTGTGTATGTCACGTAATACTGTTACGTAAGGATTGAACAAAGTGTATTTCTACGAAAATAAAGAACATTTTTAATTTATGCAACTCGGACTTCTAATTATACGAACCCACAAAGTCACAATAAAATTAAAAGTTCAATTTGCAGGAATTGAAAATGCTCTTTATTTCCGTAGAAATACACTTTGGTCAGCTCTTACAGTAGCAGAATTACTAACATACACAAATACAGCCTCCAAGGTCGTCTGCCACACCCACAAACAAAAGAGTTCACTTTAAAAACACAGCTGTACGCACACGCAGCTCCGATTACCACTCTCTACTTGGCGAGTCGCGGATTCTCTTATAAACGTCTATTCATATTTTTAGACATTTCTGGAATGTTCTGTAAGAAACAAGAAATCGAACTTTCCAGTCAGCTATCTGTCTCTTTATCTGTTTCGGCAAGGTTTTATCTCCGCGCTTCACTATCTGTCTCTTTGTGCACGTCGGCCGCGCTTTCTCGCAACAATGCGATCGGCGACAATATATTGTGTCACACTGACTGAAGTTTGAGGTTTCCGAATTTATAAAATATTACGTTCTTCGCAGCATCGTTATGTAGCAACAACTCAACTCTATCTACAGTTTTCACATTTAATGTGTTCAGAATATCATGAGCCTCCTCTATACTTGGGGATAATGTTGGCAGAATTTTCCGCCTAGCTTTGTATATGGACTTACGTAAACTGTGGACAACTCTAGAGGTTACTTCTTCCGTGTTTTCTCTCTTCAATATATTAGTTTTGATGGCCTTTCACATATATCTTCCGTAGCTTTTCTCTTTAGATCACAAAGTACTTTCTGTCTCTGAAATTTTTCACTATGTAGTGCCGCGTGGTTAAGGTCCTCTTGAGCATCCAGCATATCTATTTCTTCAATGGAAAAGATTTTTAAAAAACTTTTGCAACTTTTAATATTGCAAGTCCATCCCACTACCTCACTGTTTAAACACATCTGAAATCCGAAAGTAGAATTTTCCTTTTTGCCCTACTTACCGTAATTTCAGTCTCGTCGGAAAACATGTCAACCGTAAACTAATTTGCCGTACACTGAAAGAAATCAAGGAAAAAGTTAGGCATACCCATTCCACCCACCTGCTGGCTGATTACATCGGTTTCGCGGAAGGCTTGGGGGTTGTTGCTTGCTAAGCTTATCTGAGTGCGGGAGGTTTCGATCCTGCACCCCCTTCCTGAGGTCTGCGCCCCCCCCCCCCTACCTACTGACGTTCACTATCAAGTGGAACCCAATGTTAGCTCAGATGCTAGTGCAAAGTGTGAACGTTACAATATTTTGAAAACGCTAATACTACGAAAACATTTATCTGAAACAGTGTAGTTTAATGTTATGCAATTTCCTGTCTTTATTTTAAAATGTCTTTGTTATGCAAGATTGCCCAAACTTAGAGAGGATACGCACTGAAAATTCAAGATGCTCATGTAATTTTTAATAAAAATATTTGATAACATTTTAAACAAAATTGACTGTGCCTCTTTTGATAAAATAAAGCATAAACGATGTTTTTCTTGAAATGTGTAGTGTTTAACGCCCGCTTTTACTACATACGGCACCGCAGGCGGTGACACTGATGATACATGAGATGAAGATGGAGCACCGGTGGAATGAGATGGCGGGGGAAACCGGACTTCCCGGAGAAAACCCGCCCCAGCGCCGTGTTGTCCACCAAAAATCTCACTTTGCGGTCGCCTGGGAACGAACCCGGGCCGCCTTGGTGAGAGCCAAGCGGTCTAACCACTGAGCCACGGCGCGGCCTATGTTTTTCTTGAGAAAGTAGTTTGTGTCGCAGGGATTTTCTTTGAAATCTGTGTATCACATCGTTGGAAAATGTTAAATTTGTTATTAGGTTTGGCATTGGTCCTGAGTTATATTGTTCACGCACAGTGACCAACATAACTTCCTAAAAAGTAGTAAGTTCACAAAATTGGTGTTTCTGATCAAATCTCGATACCAAACTTATAGGTTGGTGATAGAAGAAATAAAAGTTTCTTCAGAGTCACCTTCTCTGTAGTGAGCTTATAGGCTACTTAAAATTAAATTTGAAACATTCTGTAACTGATTTATATGTTATGAAGTGATGTAACAAGAAAAAGGAGTTCAAAATCGAAACCTTTCCGCCCAAAAGTCAAGTTCAATTTAATGTTCTAAGACTTCAGGGTGTTCTATCAGCTATAACTCAGTTTACCTAATCTGTAAAATAACATGCTATATAAATACATAGTTCCCTGTAGGTATACATGTCTGACGGTTGTATCTGAGGTGCAGGAGTAGTGTCATTAGGTAGGTTGGATACCCGGTACCGGCATGTCCGCGATGCACTTAGCGTTTTGAGGTCCTTGAAGATCGCAATCAGCGGCCAGGAAGCACTAGGAGCGTTAACCATGTTCTACCCCCCTCCAATTACTGCATCTCATTCATTACACCCCTTTTGTACTGAGGAAGGAACGTAGCGCCTGGTATGCTTTGACCCAACATCGGATTTTACTTTTTTTATTGCATATATCTTAACCCTTTACTGCATGAGTTATTTTGTTACTTATGTCACTCCTGCTGTAATTCATAGACCGGTTTTTATATTGCTTTCTGCGGGTCCACGCAATCGATTTGAATAGCCACGGTCATTTAAACGACCCATCCATTCAAAGCCGAACATTCATGAGTTCGAATCTTGGCAACTGCAGTTAAATGTGCCTGTTGTAAAGGACAGGGAGGGTCGACATAAAATAATCGGTATGCTGGCACACGTGGATGTAGACGAGCTATCATTTGACTGGATTTTGCCTTTTTATACTAAAAAATACTACAGTGTAATTGTAAAAATAATAAAATATTTACAATTCAAAAGGCTCAAAACTTTGTGTGTAACGGATCAAGGCCAGTACAATATTATAATAAGAAAACAAACAAAAGCACATTAAAACATTTCTCAAGCTGAATGGAACCAAATGTTGCCATATGGCTACACCATGAAATAAAGCGTTAATGTAAGAATAATTTAAAGTTACATGATATTCTCTCTTTATTTTATTAGTGATTTGTAATTGGCTGAATATTAAAAGATAATTTACTAAGTATATCTACTGAGTTTTTCTTGAATAACGCCACTGTTAGCCGCAGCTTCAACCGTTTTCCTATGAGAATCTTGAAGAGGAGTCACGATGGACTGGTCTGTTAATTCTTTCCTAGAATGCATGTTACATTACTCTTTGTTATAAAAGGAGCTCAAAATAATGCCCCTCTGTGACTACAAGTCTGGCAACTGTTTTCCAAAATACTGGAAAAGCGATACTGTTTCTAATACGGTGAACATCTGATAAAATTTTTCTTTAAGCATTTTTCACAAATAATAATCAGTGATTTAGATCTAGAGAACAAAATAATTATTTTGCAGTTAAAAGAATTGTAATACGAGACAGTTATTTTCTTACGCTTCTTTCTACAACAGACACTATCTCGCCAAATTTGTTTCTCAGTTAGAGCTGTTTCTTTTTGTCTAACACTGCCCTTGTCATGTGACGCTACAACTTATGTACTTCGTTAGGAACGTCAGCTAATTTCTGTATAAATTATATCTGATATATTACATTAAGTAGACGTTCTGTGGTACATACCAGACCTTAGCATAGCATTATTAAATGATGCCGAACAACAAATGCAGTTACCATCCGTAGACGCGTGAGTGCGACTTCAAAATTAGTTTGTATTTATTGACGCTCTATAACTACTGTGGTTGTCATCGTCCCATTCTGTATTGGGCATGAAAGCCATCTTGATTTTGCACAAAGGCCTCTTTATCAGGCAGGAGGTTCTTTTACTTGCGGTAAATCTACGATAAGGCACCACCGGCTTCACTTTCCTCCTGAAGGAAGCCATGCTAAGTATTTTTACGTCCGAAACTACAGTCAAACTCGTGCCACCTTAAGGTTCTTCAAGATAAACCTCGTTATTTGAACAAAATCTATATGTCTACTGTTGTTTTATTTATTGTTTACGTTGACAATGAAAAGGACTTCATCCCTTTACTGAGCAAATTTGGACATAATTTTATTCATAAAGTTAATATCTGATTTACGATAGTTTAATCAAAATTGTTTGTTATTTTTGCCCACTCATATTGAATGTGAATGAATGAAATGACTGAAATTATACCTACAACTAAGTAAGCCCGGGTTCCATAGAAACAAGTGAAAACTTAGGTAATTACGTACCCAGAAAACTCATCCTAAACATAATTTGCACTCAGGGTCTCTGGAAGTAAAGCAGATATGCTACACACACCTTTTTATTATTTTATTTTATTATTTTTTTAATGTACGTCCTCCAAGGTTAAGTCATATCGGATGATGATGAAACGCGTGAAATGGTGCTCAAATGAGCCCAGGGTCCATCGAGCTTAAAGTTAGCTGACATTCGTCCTTCAGGATAAGGGAAAGCTCCAGAAAAAACAATATTTTACTCATCTCATTACACACCTTTTAATTTTCTCTACTGCTTACGTGTGGTAAACAATGGAAGTTCGATGTAGTTCACTGGAAAAGTCACATTTTAAATATTACTGAATTTGAAAAGAAGCATTGTTTGGAAAATGATTCATATTTGTGTATTTGTCTCTGAGTAAGGTAACTCAAAATAGAATGTTCAGATAAATGCCTCAGTGAGCCAGGATAGTTTAAGTATGCCTGGAGAAAATAAGAACATTGTTCAGCACAAACCTATTACATGGAAAAACTTGTCATGTCCCACTTTTTCAGAAATGTTATTAACAGTTTCAGAGAAGGTGTTATATTTTCGCGATATTATCTCAAAATATGTTCCTGGTTTTTATGAAAAGCCTGCGAAGTCGTGTTCATTCTTTGAACTTTGTAAAATTGTATTTAGCTTAGAAAATATGATAATGTACATACTAAAATTCAAATTCTGTAAATGATCTTTTTCGCAGATATTGAACTCTTGGAAATGCCAATTGCTATTTTGGAACATAGTCACTAGCGTCTGAAACTTATAGTGGATACTACGATAAAGATGAATGCGAAATCCTTTACAGTAGTTTAATGAAGTTGTAATTATAAGGTACACATTTTTATTTCTAACAGTATCTTAATGATTTTATTGATTCCAGGACGAATAACCACTTGATGCAAAAGAACTCGATTCAGTTAAGTTACGTGTGTGTTTCACACTTATGTGTAAATTACTCTGGATATATCTCACTATGTATTATTTTATAACGTTGATTTGTAACGTTTTTTTTTGTTTTTGTTTTTTTGAAAATGACAAAAATATCTAATCTGCATCACGAGAATGGCTTTCTACATCTGCACTTCTAAAACTAGCCTTATAAAACTCTATCGTTCTATCTGATTATGGTAACCGAGGTGTTTGCATAAATATTTTAATTTCAAATTTCGTTGTAGATACAAAGAGGCCAAACAAGACTGAAACATTGGTCAACGTTTTAAAAAGTGGGTCGCTATATGCTGGCTTTTAAATTGCTTTTTTTTTAACAAGAGCACAAAAAGCTACCTATGTGGCACTTCAAATAGGGTAAGATTTATGAAAACGAATATCCTGTAAATGATTAAAAACACAAAAAATAAATATATATTTGACAGACACTGTATTTTGACGACATATACACCTTTTGAGCAAACAGTTTTTTTATTTCTTGCTGCTTAGGTAACAGTAACACAGAACTACACAACATTCATTCTAAATGAAGAAAACTTCAAGGATTTTCGTATAAAATTCAAAATATGCATACAAATTATTTATAAAACAAGTATTAAACATAAAATGTTTTAATTAAAATATTAGACATTTTGATATAACCAAAACGAAAAAGAATCAGGAGATACTATGTGGGATTTTATTGAAAAAAATCATGTCGTATCATTGAAAGATGCTGCACATAAACAAAACCTTTGATGTTAATGAAATATTTTGTTTTAGTGGTGTTGTTTACGTACAGACGCACTCGCGCACAACTACGCACACAGACAGAGCGGATTTTTCTGTTTTAGAATGGGGGGGGGCAGGACTTCAAACTAAGCCTACATTTCTGGTGAAAGCTAGATATAAAATTTTTGGGGTATGATGCAATATGTCCTCTAGTTACTATAGATAAGTGTGGAGAAAGCGAATAAAAAGTGTAAATCAAATTTCTAATTTCTGAATGACCTTGTTTTTCCCTCCTGATCTAGATGCAAAACTTGTTCTGGAACTGGAATTGCAGCCCGTATTTTGAACGAGAACAAATGAAATCTGAAAAAGGGCCGTTGGAAGCCTCTTTCTGTACACATTGTCAAAATACGGGCGGAACACCAGTAACTGATATTACATTTCTACGCTTGTCCGTCAAATTCTTCTCAAGAAACATGCTGGTTTTATCGTAATTTTCCTCTGGTAATCACAACATGACAAAACACTGCGGGTGGTCGTAAAGCATGCACGTACAATTCACGTTCGATTAAAGTATGTGGGAAGCAGACAGGTCTGCAATCAAAATGTCGCATTGCTATTTGTTGGGCTTTCTGCAGGAGTTAAACAGAGCACCCCTTAGTTTCGCTGCCACTTATCGAAACTATAATTAGCATGTCATTAGGTCCACCGTGTTCTTTCAAAATTATTTTATAAAAAGTGTATCTATGTAAGACGGAAACTTTGGAGACTGCTTGTTCCTGTATGTTTGTGAACAGCACTGTTAAAAAATAAACGGCAGTTAAACACAGCAATTAGAGAAGGCTAGGTAAAAATTATCAAGTACGGCATTATGGTTCTAAAAATCTCTGATCTTCGAGAGATACATGTTTATGACTATTTAGAAAATATAATAAGAATTTAAATATGATCCCCCCAAAATAACTCACAAAATCTTGATAGTTATGTACTTTTTGAGACGTAGATTATCACTCGCATTCAGAGGCACTTTCTCACTCGCTCTTCTTCGACCTGGTATTTATTAATTCTTCACTTATTCAGCCATTCTGAGACTGCACGCCTCACTAGCGTAGGTGGTAGCGTGTCTGCCTCACGATCAAGGGGTCCAAAGCTCGAATATCGATCAGGGTGAGCTATCTGGTAAAGTTTTTTCCGGGGTTTTCCCTTATCCTGAAATATGAATGTCGGGTAACCCTAAGGTCTATGGACCCTGGGATCATTTGAGTATCATTTCATTCCTTTCATACCTCGTCCTATGTGACTTACGTTAGAGGACTTACATTAACAGAGAGAGACTCCAGTAGATGACTGCATCTGCAACGCCAATGAGAAAAGCGAATTCGGGTTTAACGGCGGTAACTTCACGAGCTGCAGTTTCTCCTGTTGCAATATATAACAGAATAGCTACATAGTATCATGACCGCCAATATATTTTTTAAGGACATGCCATAAGCCAATTTCTATAATTACATGAGAGCGATATTATTCCCATATTCCACTGTTGGCATATAATATTTTATTCGTGACATTAAATAAAGGCTATTTATCTTATCTGGATATATAATATGACCTTTTATTTGTAAATAATATGATAATTCGTCAAACAATGTAATACTCTATGATTCAATGTAAACCAAAGGTTAATACTATTCCAAAGACCATAGTAAAGTTGATTTAGAGACAAAAGAACTGAGGTAATAATATTAATATTTTATGATAGCAAAGAATAGTTACTATCGGGAATAAACAAAATGGGTAAATTAGTTCAGAATAATGGGTTATTCTGGAAGAAGCATTTCTGCTTAGAATATTCTTGATCGCAAAGATAATGTAATACTTCAGAATCACTAGGAAAATTCTATTTAATAATCATATGATATTTAGTTATATAGTGTTATATTAATGCATGCAATTAATGAATAATGTGGATAAATATCTGTTTATAATTAACTGGTATTCATTATGTATGCAAGGACTGTGTTATAAATGATTTTAGTCATCACAATAATAACAATAGCAAAGATTTATTTTCTAGGGCTGTTTTGAAAATTCAGCTTAGCAAAGAATGCGTTAAGAAACATCATTAAGCCCGTCTCGGTAACGTGGTGTTAGCGTGTCTGCCTCACGTTCAAGAGGTCCCGAGCTCGAATCTCGGTCAGGGTGAGTTACCTGGACACGGGTTTTTTCGGGATTTTCCCTTATCCTAAAGACGAATGTCGGGTAACTCTTAGCTCCATAGACCCTGAGCCCATTTGAACATCATTTCACCCTTTCCATTCATCGTCCGATATGATATGACTTAAAAAGTTAAAGGACATAAATTACAACAAAAAAAGGAAAAAAGTCATCATTATCGTGGTGACATGCTAATGGATAAATACTCATCACTAAATGAACAGATAAATTCTTTAAAAAACCTAAAATCAAGCATTACGTTTAACAATATATTGTTGGAATTCACAAAGGGAAATAATAAAAAAAGGAAGTTGTGATAACTTTAAAATAAATTATGGAGAAACTAGTTTTGAGCTATTCAATTTCAATATTTTACTCTGCATTTAGTTGTTATTCAATATTGGAATGATATCACCTGAATCAAAATCAAGGTCATTCTCCACCCCAAACAAATCTTTAATAGTAAAAGTGTAATTATTTTTATTTTTTCTCAAAAATAGCTCCGGAAACTGATTAAAGTATCATTTTAAATGTAAATATTGCAAATTAATTGTATGTTATGCATTTTTCGTAAATATTTGTGACAAACCATTTATTTCTATGAAAATATACGTAAATTTGTGTAACCGGGTAACTACAAACATTTAAAATAACTTTCCTACTGCAGGAAAACTGCAGAGATCATCAACAACTTTTCGCGTTTTTAAATTAAAAGTGTTGTATCCATCTTTTTCTTGGTCTATCTACCTAATGGTTTGTAACCTAAAACTAATTTTGGAATGCGGATATCATTCATTCTGTCGACATGTTTCTTCCAGTTATTTCTATTTTGATGTATTCTATCTGTTAGCTTAAAATATTCAATTTATTTCGAATGTCCTCACTTCTTTGCTTATCTAGAAGATTACTGTATAGAACATTAACAATACCATTATATAAAGATTCTTTTTCATTGCATTAGCAATTTCCGGAATATTCACTGCTGGCTTAAACTTTCTGGAGTTTCTAACAAAGCATTGTTAAACGCTGTTCTTATGTTTATCCTTAACTTATGTAAAGAGTAACATACGTTTTATGTGTAACTTTCTGTACCTGCTATTTTTCTACTTATTATAATTAACCCAAGTAGATAATAAAGTATTCTTTGTATGAATAACGTGCAGAATACGTACGAAAATAAATGGCTAGGTGTAGAGATCCCTGTAAAAGTAAAATAAGAGAACTCTCTTCTTTGTTGGATACGTAAGCCAGTTATATTCATTGTTGGGTCATAAATAAACAGGCTTTGAGGTTTTATCAATTCTCGTTTTCAATATTTATGGTGTTACTTATTATACCGATACCGTAAACGTCGAAGTTTAAAAAACATTAAAAGACTCCAATTTCTCCATCATTTACCTTTTACACATAAAGGAAGTATCCAAAAATTTTCTAGCCAAAAATTCGACATCAAAAGTTCACAGAACATCATTTTGAGTTCCACTGAACCAAAAAGAGGCACCTTTGAAAGAAAACAAATCCAAGTACGTGACCGTTTACCTGTAAACAGCTTAACTCAAAATCTAAAAGCCGATTAAATTTCAAACTAAGTGCTTAAATTCCTTCCAAGGATTATGACACCAAGATTTTCAAGAAAATTCCTACACACAAAATTATCGTTTAAACCAAATACTATTCCAACATTTTGATTTTATCAAAGGGTACACAAATGATTTTGAATAAATTATTAAAAAACATACGTTGAAATATTTTTTGAGAAATAAAATGTATATTTTGAACATTCTTGGAATTACCTCATAATTGCTCTTCATTTTAGATGACTTTTGCATAAGTGATCAACTATCAGAAATTGGCAATATCATACTTCATAAAAATGCGTTAAAGTACACATTTATATCGGTAAATTTTATGGGGTTACCACTTCCGAGGTTGGATTGTATTTTTCAATATTCTTACTTTTCCAAATTGTAATTTATTATACTTTTTTATTTTCTCTACTAGCTATTTGCAAGAAGTGAACAAAAAATTGCACTCTATATGAAGTTCAATACCGAAAATTTCAGCGGAAATACAGATTGTGAGGTTATCTGAATAACAAATAAAAAATAGAAAAAATATCCGTATATTGTGTATGTGTTGTTTTTAACTAACATTCTCCAATATAAGTCACATCCGACGATAAATAAAACTGTGAAATGATGCTCAAGTGAGCCCAGGGACCATAGAGTTTGGAGTTACCAGACATTCCTCGTCCAAGATAAGGAAAATCCCGGAAAAACCTTATCCAGATAACTCATTCTGACCGAGATTCGAACACGGAACCTCTTGAACGTGAGGCAGACACGCTACTACCACACTGCAGAGGTGGGCCAAAAATTACTATTCTTTCTTTACCTTACCATCGCACGGCTAAATATTTTAATTCTACTTCCGCGCGTTTTATGTAGTTGAGCCCTTATTGCTCATTTTGAAATATTCCTAGGTTAAAATATATCGCCAATATAGAAGAATAGAATTACTGTTATACATGAACTCTTAATATGTAATGCATAGGCAAAGCATATTAATGTTCACTTCAAAAATGTTTATCCTTTTTACTGACTTTTTTACTTAATACAGTTCGAGTTTGTTAGAGTTCGTTTTTGGAGGGTGATTTTGTCCACAAATTCTTCCAGCCTGCAGATTTCTAGCTTAACATTGTAACTTCCCAATCATCACAGTTTACTATTGTGTCTCCATTTGTCGTTGCTGGATTTTAACTCTAATTCTGTATCCTAAACTAGGCAATGTTGATATTTTCAAGGTACTCACTCGCTGCCTCTGGAACGTATTGATGATTTTTCAGCAGGGCTGTTTCCTCGGGATCTCCGAGGAGCGGCGAAGCCCTTGCCGGGACTTGAACCTCTTGACTTTGGCTTACGTTGTATCTTAGCATTGTTGTTAGTGTCGGAAATGGAATCTGGACTTTTGGGTAACGACGCCGGTCTCATTACCATCATGCCAGCGTCACTGGAAATAGAAGCACAAGGTCACCTGCAATAAAAATAAAAATTGCGAGTTAACAAGTACTTGTGCATCGGTTAGTTCATTTGTTAATTACGAACAAGAAGGCTGAGGCTTTACAGCATATAATACACACACGGACACGCACACTCACACCAAAAATGTTCCACCCTGGAATAAACAAGCAAAATATTCCGGTAAGTATTGGTAAACAAATGAACAGTTTTAGAATAGCTGGGATCTATAACTCAACGGCTGGTGTAGGAGAAAAACTACATTGTTTGAAGCGCCTAACATTATTATAATCACTTGCCATCCACTATTGACTTATACCTATACTCATTCACATTTTATACTTTTGCAAAGTTCTGAGCCTGCAAGTTAGCTACCATTCGTCCTATTTACAACAGAGTTAGAGCAGTTGCCGCTACACCAGGCGCTTCTGCCGTCTGGATGTTTTGTTTTCAAGATATTTAGGGTATTTCCCCACGTTGAGAATTAATATTTAGAAGTTTGAAGAACATTATTATTAAGTTAATTGATGGAAATTAACCGTTCTTCCATACTAGCCGTGTATAGGTAAGGTCAACTGGAGAATTTAATAACATGACGGCACGTTGGCCATGGTAGCTCAAACGTTAAAGAGCGACCGGACGGAAACCGGGAGATCCGTTGTTCAAATACCAGCCATGGCATTGAATTTTTCAGGTTGACTCTATTTTGAAGAAAATTTTTTCCCACATTTTAAATGTTGAAATTATTCGAAAATTAAGGGCTGTATAGGTAGAGACTCCTTTTAGTTAAATGATGGAAATTAATCATTTCTTCACACTATCCGTGCATAGGCTAAGGTTTTTGATGGATAGAGTCAACATGAAAAATTCAATGCCATGGCCGGGATTTGAACCACGGATCTCCTCGTTTCCGTCCAGTCGCAAATTTTTCATGTTGACTCTATCCATCAGAGACTCCTTTATAAACTTCCGGTTTTAAGCGAAGCATCTCACGTCTGGAGTCCAAATTTTACACACAAAATGTTGAAGAAAATGTTAGAAAAGTTTCAAATTTGATGTAAATTATTACAAAATTAACGGACTAAAACATCAAGAATGTTATAATGTTTTGGATACTCACCAAATACTCTAAATTAAGTCTACAACATAAAATTTTCAATCGGGACTAAAGGCTTATTCACTAGCTGAAAGGAATACTGCAAATAATAAAATGCAAATGACAGAAAATGGGCAGGAGTAAGTAAACATGGTTTTTATACAATTTTAACATCATGACGGGCGCGATACGACCGCTGTACAATCTATTGCAGCAACGGAAATGGGTTTAAAATCTTTATAGACTTACTTCACAATAGTATCTTTACAAACCAAGGAAACAGCATTCTTTGTTTTATCATTAGGTAAAGTAAGAAAAACAAGAACTAGGTCACTCGGCAGTATAAACTCTATTGGGGATTTTTGTGACAACTAGACTAAGTGTGGCAACACTGTCAGTGTCACATGCAGTATATTAACGTGATATTATCGCATGATAATCTTACATACTAAGCTCTGCTCACGCTGTAGGTAATGCTATTGAACGCCATTTTCACGTCAGATTTTTACTTCGCCACAGTTTATAAATAAGCGCATGTGCAGCTACTTATATAATTGTCGACTGATATAATGATTGCAATTAAATTATTTCCTTCTTTACTATCTAACTACAGTAAATAGTGAAAGTACTGTATTCCACCTAAATATTTATATTGACATTTCAATTTAAATAAACGTTTTGAAACGTCCTGAATACAAAGAAACAATTAAAAGTAGAAGTATATATCATATCGTACCGTGGCAGAGCACCACACGTAGGCGAATATGAATTATCACTAATAAGCTTTTATGTAGAGCTATTTTTAAAACTTTCATTGCTATATATTTGAGCGTGCAACAATGTCCATATTGCTTGGTCTGAGATCATTTATAGTCGAAACATTGTTTTAACTATGGGAATTGAAAAATTTCGCACTGCGGCAGTTTAACGTGCCTATTGAAGAATATGGCTCTGGCAGTGCAATGTTTCGCATAATGAACTAACTTTATGTGAAGGTGATGCACTTAAAATTATGTATACTATAGAACAGAGTATTGTTGCCACCAGGGTGCTCACTGAGATGATAAAGGGAAATAAAAACAAGCTGGGGGAGGGAAGGATATATAGATATATGTAGTAAGTTAGGGCGAAAAGGTTTTGCTTGGGCGAGAACAGGAGTAAGAAACTTGAAAGGTATAGGCCAAGAGAGGGAGCTAGATAAATGTCCATTGTGTGGAGAAGAGAATGCAGATTTCCATTGTATATTAAAATGTAGTCAAACAAAGATATGGAGAGAGCAGGCTTGGCTACGTAAATGGGACAATTTGGGGGGTGAAGTAGTAATTAGAAAAATTCTGTCAGTAAAAGAGGAAAAGAACAGGAGAAACATAGGGAATTATTTAGGGAAAGTTAAAGAGAGATGGCTAAGAACAATTAAGAGAAAAATGTAGAGTGAGATAGGTGAAATGGAAAAAAGTGTAAAAAGGAGCAGAGGGCCTCCAATACACAGAAACCTAGGGTTAGGTGTATGGGGACTGAATTACTATTCAATGGTGGGCAACATGATAGGATTTTCAGGATTTAGGAATATATGGCATATTTCAGTATGGATTTTATAATTGTAATCTTTATTTTGTATTTCCATTTGTTGAGGTAAAAGAAAATAAATTACTTTTACTATTACTATTGCAACCAGGGTTGTAAGGGGGATGAAGGACTTACAATCATAAGTCACAACTAGGAACGTAGCTACAGAAAGGATGGGGAAATCAGATGGCAGACCTAATTGGTAGGGGTTTGAGGACATGAGAAGGTTTAGAGATGACACCTAATGTCAAACCACATTAACAAATATATTCTATGATTCGGTAGAGCAAAACAAGGCACCTCCTCATCTTGAAGAGATGAGAGGGGCAATTGAAATATTATATAAATTATAACAAGGTTTCGTATGTGTCTGAACTAAAGGCTATATGAAGGATGTAGTCTAAAGTTGATCGTCTTCTTGTTTCGGGTTGAACACACAGCAACAGACTTCAGACCTGACAGACTTAATCTTCGACTCAATAATACTAATCCAAAAACCCTCCCCCGTACCGACTTATATCATTTAAATAAGCATCCCACCAAAATGGCCGTTAATCGCCAAGTCAGCGTTTCTCACAATCGTGCAGTCATTCTAGTGGTTCTCATGCCAAATTCATACATCTGCTTGGTCCTTCCTGCTTCTGGCTTCCTAGTATTGCACCATCTTATGCAGTTACTGTTTACATGAGTTATCTCAATTTTCCTTTGTTTTGTTGACAAAGCAGGAAGTATCCAACAGTTCAATGTCTCTATCTCTTCATCTAGCGATGTGAACCAACTGATTCACACAGACGTATTGAAACTTGCAATACAGGAAATGAAATGTTAAATTCCAATAATTAGAATTCTTTCCAAAATTAGTTCAGACCTTATACGCAACAGTATGTTTATTGTGTAAGTTTTGCTCGAACCAAATTATGTGTGGAATCTCAGCTTGAATTCATACAAGTCCATTATAAATTCTAACAAATCCAAAAATTATGGGTGATTAGAAAATTTCAAACAGACGGGTCTAAGTTAGAAAGTTAGAATACTGACACCCGTTTCTAACGAAGGAGATATTATAGAAGATTTGGATCGTAATGCTGCTTCGTATAACAACCTGTTTTGGTGACAAATGTGGCTTTCTCTTTAGATCTATGTAAACCCATGTGGAATATATGAAATTGTAATGGGTGCGACAAATCCGTGATTTTAACGCATTGTTCTTATTCTTCTTTTCGTCGAAAGAGCTTGTTAGAACGAAAAATTTAAGTTACCGCAATTTTCATGTAAGTACTCGTGTATTGCTTAGTTTGAAACCGTTTTTTCATATAAGTTATCGAGAGTAAAATAGTGTGTGTAAGAAATAAATTTTTAAATCAACATCGTAGTACACAAGATACCGTAGAGTGTGAGTGAGTGAGTGTGTGGCGTTTAAGGGCCCGTCGACAACAAGGTCATTTGGGCCGATACCGTAGATACCGTAGATGGTAGCTTGTCTGTCATACATTCAAGAGGACCCAAGTTCCAGTCTCGGTCAGGGTGAGTTATAATAAGGTCTTTACAGCTTTTTTTTCTTATCCTAAAAGATGAGTGTCTAGTAACTCCAAGCTCTATGAACCCTGGGCTCATTTTAACATCACTCACCCAGTCCCTTCATCGTGAGATATGACGATGAAAGACGTTGTGCTTCTAAATGAAAAGAATGCATCAGAATTTGAGCAGACAAATGTGTGACTGATAATGAATTTGGAAAGATATTGAAATGTACCTTTTTAAATATTTTTAAAATTAATATTTTGAACATTTATGAAATGAAAGGGTATTAAATGAACTTTACAATGAATAAAGTGGTGTTCTTTTCACAGTGTTTATTGACCTTTATTTATAATAATGTATTCTGAAAAGTCACGATATTAGATTTCTCGAACACTTTCGTACTCCTGCAGAGGGAAAAAAATATGACTTAAAAAGAGGCTTTTAAATATTTAGCCCGCTGGTTAATTTCATAGGAATGGCATAATAGTAAATCTTATACCCGCAGTTTCTATAAACCCTATGAAAGGTTGATGAGTTTAGAAAAACGCATATTTGTTTACAGAAAAAAAATTGGCTGAAGCTATTTCACAAATAGCTTTAATCTATTTAGTCCTGTTCCCAGATTGAAACGTTAATAAGGTGAACAAAATTCCTTTAATATAGAACAGCACACAGACTGTGATACTATCACAAAAGTATAATATGTGATTTAATTGTTCATGTTATAAACAGCGATAGATTTGTAACAATTTGTTTATGTTTCAGCAGATGGTACCTGTTATATTTTTCTGACACAAAACGCAAGGTTGGTGGAAAATCTTCTTAGAACACATCTGGTGATGGACGACTGCCAATATTGTAGTGACATGAAAAATTTCACAGTTCCCTGTGTCCATCTTTTGTCTTGCATCGCGCAGTGTCAAATGAAATGAAATGTGTAGTGTTTAACGCCCGCTTTTACTATATTCGGCACCGCAGGCGGTGACACTGATGATACATGAGATGAAGATGGAGCACCGTTGGAATGGGATGGCGGGGGAAACTGGAGGTCCCGGTGAAAATCCGCCCCAGCGCCGTGTTGTCCACCACAAATCTCACTTTACGGTCGCCTGAGATCGAACCCGGGCCGCCTTGGTGAGAGCCAAGCTGTCTGACCACTGAGCCACGGCGCGGCCCGCGCAGTGTCAAGTTCTTCTATGTAGTCATGTACAAGTATAGCTCATTGTATAATTAGACCAGCATCGCAAATAAGGTGTTCACATAGTAAAGCGGAACTAGCTCCTATTACTAATTTGCTCAACGTGAGGAAGATATTCTGACATCTCTAATTCGCTAAAATTACATATGAATGGATTCATATTAGATGGAAATGGGGTAGCAACGAATTCTACTCCAGTCAATGAAGGATGCGATCGCTAACCATGCCCCGTCCTCCAGTACTGCATCCCATTCTTGACGCCTGTAGTGGACAGAGGTATCCGGATGGTAGGTCTTAGCTCGGAAAGGGCTTTTGCGCTATAGCGTGACTTAGAATACTGCTGCAAGCAACTTTAAACTTTCGACGATTCTCTGTCTTTATTGCTTCTTAGCTTAGTTATATAAGTATTTATTCATAGTAGCATGGCTTAAAATAAATAAGAAATAGAGGCAGATTCATGCTTTTTCAAACTACCCCTTACACACAAAACATTTCCTTGTTTCTTATTTTCTCGGAAATGACATTACTCCAATTAAAATTCTATACTTTCAAGATATTTGTCTAACAGCAATTATATCATGACTATTGTGTGAGTAACCCGCGTAACCCTTTTCACTCTGAACAATTTTACGGCAAATGAAAAGCATAATACATAGAACGTTATTGCATAAAAATGTAGATGTAATTAAAACACGTAATTTATGCCAAAATTTATACTAATTAACTGTTCCCTAGGCATCCTTTGTTATTGGTGTGAATTTCCCTCTGCCCTATGTTTATCAAGTATTAAACCAGACCGCTTGGCTCTCACCAAGGCGGCCCGGGTTCAATCCCAGGCGACTGCAAAGTGAGATTTATGGTGGACAACACGGTGCTGGGGCGGGCTTTCTCCGGAACCTCCGGTTTGCCCCGCCATCTCATTCCACCGGTGTTCCATCTAAATCTCATGTATCATCAGTGTCACCGCCTGCGGTGCCGTATGTAGTAAAAGCGAGCGCTAAATACTACACATTTCATTTTCAATACTAAACCAGTACGCTTTTGTTCATCCTGGAAAGGATATCAAAGCTCAAAATCAACAAATTTTTCTTATACCCTCTTGTACCCACAACGAAATGTATAATGAATATATTTTCACAAATGTTTGCATCAATTAATGTGAATTAGTGAGAAATTAAACCTTTGTAAGAATATTTTGTAGAACAGTATAAAAATAAACAATAGTTGGCTGAGAAAGTTAAATGAAGGCAATAAATACGGGCTTTTTTTTAAAAAAAGAACAGAAAAATAACATATTCTCATAACGTAATGTGGAACCTCAACATTCCTGTTCGCCAAAAACTGCTTGGTTTACTTGGGCCCACCCCGTCCATTAGTAGTACGGTAAGGAGAATTCGAAACTAGGTTACGAACGTTGCAATGCTAACCAAATGAACTACGAACGTGAGCTCAGGTAAAGCTGAAATACGTAAATCCAATACGAAATATGAAATCGGGTTAGTAAGATCCATTGTATAAAAGTTCTTTATTAGACAAACCCGCTCTTACAACGCCATACTGCTTTTAACCAATTAGAAACTAGGAAACGCGTGTTTCAACCAATAATGTCAGCTATTCTCACAATTTTGTCACCTCCCTAGCACTTGTCTGTTTTATCACCTCCTTGAAATCTGCTTATTGGTTTCCGACCGTCATTTGTTTTCCACATAGATGTTTAAAGTTAACTTGGCCAAACAGCACAACACCAAACAACACAAACAGGAACAGCAACGGCATGTGGAAACAGTTCGATCAATTAATTTAGTGAGCTACTTAATATTTTATTATATGTATTTTTATGGTAATCTTTATATATTTTTTATCGTCAGTCAACTAAATTTCTCTCGAATTTTGATTTATTCGTGTTCCACTAATAGGTTTCTCGACCAAATCAAAAGCTCTAGTGAGATTACTGTTGATAAATATTATTTTATGGAGATCTCAATCCTCAGCGCATGCTTAAAAGCTAATATTTATACTGATTTCTTTTCGAAATAATTCCTTTGAAACATTTCGTTATGGGCAAAAAATATACATTTTAGAAGTGTATTCTACTTTGCAATAAAAAAAGTTCTATTTTTATTTGTTTGGTTTAATAGTTGTTTATTTTTAATTTAACGTCCTGCACGTAAATCATACCGGATGATGAATGAAATGGGTGAATGGGTGCTCAGAGCTTACAGATATTCGATCTTCTTTCAGGATAAGGTAAGATTCTCCCTTGCCCCCCCCTTCCACACGAAACACCTTGTCCATACAAGTCACCACGCTTCGAACTGGGAACCTCTTGAATATGACGCGAAAACACTCCATCAGTTGTTACTCTCCTACCTTATTTGTTCACCCACCCCAGGTGATTTTCTCTGCCCCTGACGATAGCTTTCCACTTCTGTTGGGGTTAAATGCAAAATTTTATTTCCTTATCTTTCTTTCTCTCTTTCTGTCTTTCTTTATTTCCTTCCTTCTTTCTTTCTTTTTATATCTCTCTCCCTTTTAATTTTCTCTCCTCTGTATGATTTAAATATAAGTCGGCGTTTTGAAAAGCCTAATATAATTAAAAAAAATAATTCAAATGTATGTAAATTTATTTAAAACAATTTTAAATAAAATGTCAATGTTTAAGTTGAATTCTTGTTTGAAGCATCAATTTGGTCAAAATAATTAAAATACAATATAGCAAAATACAATATAGCACCTGCTCGCTCCATTGCTTCATAATTTTCACACAAGCCTCTTAATTGCCATTATAATCAAGTTTAATATACTATGTGTTTAACTTTAAAATATTTATAATTTTTTTTAATGTTATACATTTTAATGAAGAGCTGCACCTTAATGAGGTCCATTAAAGTGCAGCTACCAGACGTATAATCAGAGCGTTTCAACATGGTCGAGTATAAAAACAGTTTAAATGAGATTTTGTTTTTGGAGGGGGGATAGGGGGATTCAGTTTATCTCAAATGTAAGTTAACGTCGGTTACGTACCCAAATTACAAAACTATTGAAATTTTGTTTTCAGATTTATTATATGTATAGATATGTTTGTAAATATTCCATTGTAAAATGGTTACATTATTATGATTAGCAACACTAGAAGGATGAAAACATAGAAATCACAGATTTAAGTGTCTCTTTGAAAACATTTTTTTGGAATTTGCTTTCTCCAGAATTTCTTCCTATACTTCTATTTTTGCTTAATGACTCAACTTAAAAGAATATCTTCCAAATGAAGCATAATATACAATATTTTGACTGTCATGAAAATTGAAATTGCATATTTATAAAAAAAAACTACAAATATATTCATGACATATCGACAAATTGATCTGATTTTTCATGATTATCATATTTGTTATGCTGTCAAGCTATATAAAATAGAGTAGGTTTACAATAACATACTCAAAATACGAGGTGAAAATATATATCATTATAATCGCGTTTGTTAAATAAAACGATGTATTACTTGCTTTTGAGTTAGATGTTTATTTTGCGACTTTGATATCAGTAGTTCTGTAATAAATCATTACATGTATTGTACGAAAACAACTACTGAGTATTTAAGTTGTACTTTCAGCAACCTTTTTTTTTTTTTCAATTTGAAAGCAGCGCTTTTATCTCAGTAATACCATTTTAGTTGTTCCGTTACTTAAAGTACAGGAAGTATTATGAATATTTAATAGATAATAGAAATTTTGGAATAAGTCCTCTGAATTCAAAATGTAAGCACGCAATTTATAAAATGTATGTATCTAGGAACGTATCACTCGAATACGAAATGTTGGATAAATACCAAACGTGGTATTTAAGTTTAACATATTCCTCTAATACAGCACAAAATTTTAAAGAAATACCTAATCCCTAACTACACTACTCGTGGAAAATTGTTTATGTTTTTAATGACTTGCAATGTTATTTGCAGGTAACTCACCCTGGCCGAGATTCGAACCCGGGACCTCTTGAATGTGAGGCAGACATACATATATTTTGTGAATTCGTCTTCACTCCGAATGAATATTGTTTATATTGTATTACTAGAATAGACAAAACCGTATCCTACAAAAATACTTATAGATTTATTTAAAACATGATCAATGTCGAATATATTTTTCTTATGGTAAAAACCATTTCCAAATATTGTTGTTATTGATTCGGGTTTTCAAACACCTTTCTTAATTTGTTAGTCGTCATTCGTTTGTTTCTCGTGGTGATACAATGTGTGGAATTTCAAAGACAACATAGAGGTCTGTTTGTAAACTTTTGTCTGTCAGTTCATCCTCTTGTATGCCCTTTGCACTTTGAAACATACGCCAGTAAATATGAAGTACATAAAAATAAAATTTAAAATAATTAATACAAGCTGTTAAACCAGTTGAAAAATATAAGTTATACTTAAATATACTTAAAGTTTTTAAAGAAGTAGCAGAGATAACAATAAACGTTAAGGGATCGAGAGTATAATGTGTGGTGTTCACAAAATTATTTTAAGGTATTTATTAAAACAGACTTTTATAATGTAATAATCTAACAATGACACCGACATTTGATAAATATTGACGACTTGTGATATGCATTAAAATATTCATAATTTCTTACCTTTACATTTTATTCACAGGAGGTCATTCATCAGTCAAAATCTATTTTCAACACAATTTTAACTGTACCAAAATATTTGCTCTACTAAATATATGTAAAATAATTTTATGGACACCACACATTAATAGTTGTAAAATCTAGATATTTTCATAAACAATTTCAAAACTAATTATATGAAAAATCTTTTAAAAGAATAGAACTCATAAAGTGTAATTTCGTTTGTTGTTCCTGCATGTGAAATATATTTCTGAAGTCACTCTAAGTGAACACAGTTTTCTAATGATGCCCTTGGGGAAGAAGGACTTCAAGGAATCCAAAAACATGCACCAGAAACATCCAACTAAATTCTGGGTAAACCGTTGACAAGTCGAAAGAGCTCAAGAATGTCATCAAAATTTGGAAAAGAAAAATTCGGAGGTATGATGATAAAATAAAGACATCAGAAAGTGTTGATGCCCAATTAGTATATTAAATAACAATTGTGTATGAAAATAAGCACTTACCACTGCAGACACGGAACATGAGGAAGGTAAGTATTCACTGTCCATAAGCACGACACCGTATGCTGATGGATCGAAGTGAGCGGCGTACCTTACCAACTTAACACGTGACCCCTCATCGACGTCACTTGCAACTGGCGGCCAAATAATCGAACGTCCAGCGCCAGAAGCTCTGCCTCGGTGACCGAGGTTCATGATAGGTCATCCGGTGGGGTAGGTGGACATGGGGGTAGGGTTCGAGTCCTGGTGCTATAGGCAGTCTCGACGTCTGACATTCACATCGCGGAACACAAAAAGATGGACAAAAAGTGAGGTCCAAGTTCTGGTGATGTTGGGTTTGTACAAATACGGCTCATTCCTAGCAGTATCAGCTACCAGAGTTCACTCTTGGAGGATGCAAAATCTAAACATGAGGTTAGGGTTCGCACCCTGGCTACAGTAAGAAGTCCCTGGTGTTCATTGGCAAGACGCAACAAGCTGGCGAAGGGTAGGGTTCGAGTCCTGCCGCTGAAAGTATGCGGGGTCTATATAGCAAATCGTAACAAACTGGACAAAGAGGCTGGGTTCAAGTCCTAGCCCTGCCTCCATCTAGACCACCGCGATTCATCCCTTAAGGATCCAATACGGTAGACATAGGCAAGGGTTCAAGTATTTGATCTCAGCGACTGAGAACTAAACAAGCCGGCGTCGGTCCATCTGGGTGGCTCAGTTATCAGTTTATACCAAGGTCAAGGATTCAAACCGATGACTTGTCAATGTACTCAAAAGCAACAGGCCAATGCCACTATATTTACTATATGTAAAAATAGTCTTGCGGGACAAAATTCCGGTACATCGACGCTGCTGATATGATCCTTGATATTGGCAACTTGTTAACAACTAAAATATTTATTCATGTATTTCTAACAAGATGGGAATTAGTTTAGGGTTAGATTCTTTGAATAATAGACGCTTTAAGCAAATATACGTTCTTTAAAGAAAGTAGCGGGAATTGATAATATAAAAATCTCGTACAAGAGGAGATTCGAAATAATTGTTGTCGCTGAGTTGGTACATCTTTCCTCTATACCCACGTGGAATTTGATTGTCATCTGTCATCTAGTTTGTTTACAGGATGTCATTTTGTTAACGCATCTCAAAGGTCTGTTGCGATTTTAAAATGAATAACAATATTGAAGAAAGAGTCTGTCTAGAATTTTGCATTGCAAATGATATTTAGTGTGCCGAATCGCTGAAAATGTTACAAAAGGTGAATCGACTTTATCATAAACACGTAGTGAATTCAAAAGTGGTCGAGATATGGTGGAAGATTTGTCTCTCTCTGGTCGGCCATCAACAGTTTCAGCTGAACTAAACATCCATAAAGTGAAGGAAATGGTGTCTGAAAATCGTCATTTAGGTCTCAGAGAGATTGCCGCTGAACTTTCTGTATCTCGTGAATCGATTCGTACCGTTATAAACGATTGTTTGGGCATGACACGTGTTATCACTTAATTAGTTCCGAAAAACTTGAAATTTTGAAAAAAAAAACCACCTCAATCGCATAAAGATCGATGAAGACAAGCTAGAACGAGCCAACTTCAACCCCATATTCATGAAACGCATTCTAGGGGACTGGTGATGAGACGTGTTTACGAGTTTGACACGAAAACCAGTCAACAAGCTTCCAAGTGGCGCCTTCCAGCTGTACCGAAACCCTAAAGGGCACGTCAAACTCAATAAAAACCGAAAGCCATGTCGATTATCGTGGTATCATGCATTCGGAATTGTCAGAAAGTCAGACGGTAAATAAAGACTATTATCTGAGCGTTATGCTAGTTTGAGAGAACAAATATGGTAAAAAAAGGCCAGATTTGTGGAAAGACAACTCATGTATTCTGCACCACGATAACAACCCAGTTCAAGGCTATCATTGTGAACGAATTTCTGGACAAAAACTCCACAAATCTCATCGAACAACCATTGTGTTCACCTGAGCTGGCTGCGGCCGACTTCTTGCTCTTTCCAAATCTCAACTTACCACTTCGAAGCAGCCGTTTTCAGTCGATAGAAGACATAAAGGAGAAAATGTTTAGATTTGTACGCAATAATGGAGTATTTCGGAGAAGTTTAAAAATTCCATATAAACAACTCCGTTTGTATGTATATGTATTATATTAGAATAAGGAGAATTCGTTTTTTTTACGTATAGCATAATCTTTTGAACTTACTTTGCTATTCTTTCAACATTGAGAAATTCTCAGCCCACCTCGGTAGTGTACATGGTAGCGCGTCTGCCTTACGTTCTAGAGGTCCCGAGTTCGAATCTCGGTCAGGGTGAGTTACCTGGATAAGGTTTTCTCCAGGGTGTTCCCTTATCCTGAAAGATGAATGTCAGGTAACTCTAAGCTCTATGGACACTGGGCTCATTTGAGCATCATTTTACCCATTCCATTCATCGTCCAATATGACAACGTTAAAAGTTAAAGTTTACCACTGGTGCCACAGCCCTTTGAGGGCCAAGGCCTACCAACCGACTGCCGGCCTCACGTCCACTTACGCACGGCAGAGGCGGACGATCGTCCAACCGATACGAGGAGATGTTGTCAGGATCTCGGCATCCCCCAACCGGAATGTTGGTTTTCGTGACCAGGGCCGCTTACTTAGCGTAAACTCCTCACTTTCCTCATGATGCTGAGTGGGCACCGGTCCTATACCCGGGACCTAAAATCCCCACCACATGGGGGCCCAAGGCATGCTGCCATAGCCCGCTACGCCACGGCGCAGGACATATGACGACGTTGGAGGACGTAAATTACAGAGAGAGAGAGAGAGAGAGAGAGAGAGAGAGAGAGAGAGAGAGAGAGAGAGAGAGAGAGAGAGAGGACCGCTATTGTTCTCGATGAATATAGACGTCAGTAAGACAACGTGTAATTTAAATTTCTAAATAACTAAAATAACACAAAAAATTGTTACCCCTGGAAACCGCTAATGGCTCTACGGTGAGACTTGCATTAGGAAGGTCGTAGGCTCCATTCGAGTTTACTGCGTACTTTGACCGCGCGCGCGCGCGCGTGTGTGTGTGTGTGTGTGTGTTTTCCTGATCAGTAAGGGAATGCTAGGATGTATTCTCATCCATTATGATTTTATTTGAATTATTTTCCTTTCATTCTTTATCTTCTCATGTTTCAGAGTGGTTCTAGGTTTCATGGCGTGAGGCGGTGCAGAATAGATTGTACGGAGGCTTGCTCCAAAAACAGACACCAGAAATGTTCCTGGTTAACGACTCGTTCATCTTCCTCTCTGGTGAGCTCCAGATGGATCTTCGAGCCACCAACTTTAGGGACACGTTCTTGTGACCAGCTGTCTACGGCGCATAGCCTCCCGTAATTCCTACACTTCAGCCCTTCCTCCTGAAGTGCGATAGTGCAATGGATCTCACGTAGGTAGCAGTGTGTGAGTCGTTTTATACCCTGTACAAACTCTGGATATTAAAGTACAATGACGAAATCATACTGGAAAATGCTTAGTAGGCTTTGACTTTTCAAGATGTCACTCCACAGAGTAAGCGTTTAAAAATGAGAAGCAATTATATTTTATTCCAAAAAAAATATTTACATAAATGGCTACGCTGCAACAATCAAGTCTTGGAGGAATGCTCAGCGAACAAAAGAGGGCGGAAGCGAAACACAGTAGGATATGGAAATGTTATGTATTATGTGGATATTTAATTTTTAATATAGGTGTTATTAAATTCTGTGTTTATTTCTGTAATGAAAGAGTATCATGTATGTAGGTGCACATTACTTCCATTTCCATGAACACCATAGGATTTTTCTGGAAATGAATAACTTTGCAGCATTGCAAGATAAGTTTAATAGGGGGATGTAGGCATAAAAATGATAAAAATGCTCTATTATGTGTTTCAAATGGGAAGGTGTTTGTCCTTGAGCGCTACTAGGTGAGCAACCACTCGGAGTCCTGCGGTGTTGTATTGCATTCCCCCTAAGTGGTGTGTGACGACTGCCAAACTAATCAATCTCTAATAAACACTATTCGCGCTAAGATACAAATTTAGATTTTGAAAAAACTGATCCATGAGGAAGGAGAGAGTAATGTATTTAACATAACCGTAAAAATGCCATACTTTTAGCTCAAATAGTTTTCCTAATACAAATAAATAAAGTAGATACCATTGTATTATAACAATGCATTGTGACTTTAACACTATGAATATCATTATTGGTTGGCATGTATGCGTGAATGTATATTTGAAATTACTCAGAACTGAAACGTAAACATTTGACATGAAACATATACTTTGAATAAGCCAAGGTGTTTGTTAAATTGGATGAGAGGAAAGGATACTCTTCTAGCTAGTCTGACAGAACGTGTCTGGTCACATTATATCTCTGTTTTTTGAATGGTTCGTAATCTCTATTTACTCAAGAGAGTTCAAAGCAGCATTCAATTACTCTTCCATGAAAAAGTGTATCAACTGGATCAATGAGACACGATCCCCCTTACTACTGCCAGAACAATCCAATTGAGTAAATGTCGGTTCAAATTATGTTGCAAACAGATATAATATTTTTAAACTGACTGACGTTGAACGACTTATTCACGAAGAAATTGACAAGGAACACAATAAGACTGGGAAAACTGCGTGAAACATCATATAAACTACAAAAAGACGACTTTTGGAAAGAAATAGCATGTAACGAGATTTTGGAACCTATCATCATTAATTTGCAGTACTCAGACATTGAAGACAATGACAATTACGAATTATCTCTTGGCGTAAGTAACATTCACAGCTATACGGATGCACCACTGGTATTTTCGTTGGATTAGAAATATAAGTAAACTATAAGTAACTTTAAACTAAATATTTAAAACATTTGCGTAATATACGAATATTCATGTTTCAATTGTGATTTCAACAACTGCATTGTTATAAAACTTTGGAAAATTCAGTTTGCGTTCCCTTACGTCTAGCGCCACGAACACCCGCAAGTGTGCGAGAGAGAGGGAAGTATAAAAACAATGGGGATAACGAGGTGGCAACGGTGAAGGCTCTAACGCATCTGATTCGCTACAGGCGAGAACATTTGAAACACATAATAGATGAGCTATCTCAACTTAGGGTTCGCGCATTACCTCTTATCAACGAAGGTGGGTCAGGTAGTCTGCAAGCAAAACATATAACTTAACTCTAATTAAATTAAAAATATCATAACCAAATGTATTAGTAAACATTACTGATATAAAATGAGATATGACTGCATCGTGTAATAATTTAAACAGTGAATTGCCTAAGCAGTTTCCAGTTGCAAATTAATTGTTCTTTCACACTGGCCATGTTAGGCTAAATTGTGGAAATGTAGAGTCAGACTGAAAAATTCAATGCCATAGCCGGGATTTGAACCACGGATCTTCTGGTTTCCGTCCAGCCGCTCTATCATTGAGCTACTATGGCCAACTGACTCGTATTTTCCCGGTAAACCACTTAGGAGTTCTCATTAATACATGAGACAACTGCCTTATGGCGACTTACAACATGTAAGTACTTTATAGATAACCACTCCCGGGAAAATACGACTCAGTTGGAGAATTTAATGTCATATCGGCACGTTGGCTATAGTAGCTCAATGGTAGAGCGGCTGGACGGAAACCAGAAGATCCGTGATTCAAATCCTGGCTATGGCATTGAATTTTTCAGTCTGACTCTACGTTTCCATAGTTTCCACTTGTCATCAACGAGAGCAGCGTTCTTTAATGTTGACTAAACTGCGAAAGTTACCAAAAATTACATTTTTAGTTTTTTAAAATAGTCTTATATATTAGAATTTTCTCTTAAACTCTTATATTTTCTCATTTTATGCAGAATACTAGTATTTAAAATATATTTTTGAAAATGATAGTGGATCTGTCATTTTCTATTATGAAAAGTTTACTCTTCGGAGTAGACAGATAAGTTTTAATACTCCTTTTAGAAAAATATTTACACTGCAAGGTGGTAGGTACCACTTAGAAATACGGAAGCTTCCTTATATATTTCTAAATAATGTAATATTTGCAGATTAATATATATTTTTTCTCCAATTTTATTTAGAAAATGGCCTGTTTTCTCGTGCTGCATGTAAACAGTACCTCAATGGCGGTACTTGTGTACTTAGTTGTTAATAAATTGGTTGTTTATGTATTATATTGTTAATTACTCATTAATTTTAATTAAAAGATGTTTAATTAAGAAAATCATATTTTATTAATAAACCTCATTACTGTATAAAACAGTAAACTTAAAAAGATACTCTTGTAAAACTCGGTCTCACAGCTTAAACAGACTCTGAGGTCATAAAGTTGGTAAATTTGTTATTGGCAGGATATGGCGATTACCCTCCCCTAAAGAATTATGTCATGTTCGTTTAATGTGGGTCTTGTAAACTGCAAAGAGACCTCAGTACGTACCGATAACAATTTTATTGGTATGTTGGTAGTAACATAATGGTGACGAAGTAAACAGCAACACAATAATGACTTTATTGCATCCTACTTTGCTTGCGTTTCAATTAAACATGTGTTGTAGAAATATGAACAATCCCATTGATTTACTCTTATGTTCTACTCGCTTTATTCGCTCTAATGTCAGTAGATCTTCAGAAGTGGACTAAGTATGTATTAAGTTAATTGCAGTTTTAATATTACCTTTTAGGAACTTCTTTTAGTAACACAAAACTGGCTTAGAACTAAGACTTTGAAATGAAAGGCGGATTGATTCAGATGATGCTGATTGCAGGCTTGGAATGTTTGTTGCAACGATGAGTAAATGAGGTAGTCTACTGGGCATCTCCAATCTTATTCTCCAGCTAACTATTGCCATCAGATGTAGTGATGAACTATTAGATGTTTCTCAGGGTATATGTGGACGGGTGTTAGGGTAAACAACTCCGTTAAGTTGACTCATAAATTTAATGAAAGAAAATAATGATCCATTTGAAGTGAGTTGCCGACTGTTGAGGTTAAATTATTAAACTTTTTCAGAATCTCATCACAGGAAATTGTAATTATCGTAATATATCTGCTAACTTCTTAGGTTCAGAATCTACAGTTTAAAAATAATTATTTCCAATAGCAATGTGAAGTGTCGTTGCTAGGAGTTGCTAAAAATGCTAAGCTGAAAAGTGACCGCTAAATGTGTATAACAGGACGCGGTCTTTAAGTACTGGAGCTACCAATAACACTGGGCAACAATGAAAATGTTTCGGGCTAAAAAATAGTGAATTTACATGTATTTCCATCTGCTGAATTAAAAGATCGCCATAAAAATGATAGATTAGCTCTTGTTTTGAAGATAAAGTGACATTTCATTTTTTAGAGTGAAGATTTTAAATTTCGGCGATTATTTTGGGGGAGTTGGCACACCTGTCAAAATACCGTAGATGACAACTACAAGCATTTGGTGACAGTACTGATGCAAAAATACCGTAGCCTTGGATGCAACATGTTCCTTAAGATCCATTTTCTCCACTTCCTCCTAGACTTTTTCCCTCCTAGTTGTGGAGCTGTTAGTGATGAACATGGGGAGAGATTCCATCAGGACATTTCTGTTATGGAACAAAGATATCAGGGCCGTTGGAATGAAGTAATACTTGCGGGCTACTGTTGGTCTTTGTATAGGGATTCTGCGGAACTCCATCACAAGAGGCAAACTAAAAGACGACGAAGTCAATAGGCCACCACATGATTCTCTTCAGACACGACTATCTGCGAAGTATTTTTCCCGCAATTTAGAACTCTTAGCATGTAATTGCCAGTTAAAAAAATCAAATTCACTTTCATTGTTGTTAGCATGTATGTAATTAAAATGTATCCGTTTCTCTCAATCCGTTAATATGTAATACGGCCACCTTGCGTATATCATTGAAACTAGAGCTAATAAAAATTTTTCATTGTCATATTTGTTTTTCTTAACACAAAATTAGTAGGAATTGCCTCATAAAGTGCTCTAAACATTCAAAAATTACTTTTATGTTGCCCAGTGTAAGTGATCATAGTAGACACTTCTGTCATAATGTAACACTTGACGGGAAGGATGCAAATGTTGTAACTACACGCACTTTTATTAACTTAATACCCGCCTAACAACTTCCCTACATAATGTTGGCTATTCGTATCGAAACACAATTTTCACTCTATGAATTTGCTCAATCCTAGGAATTTTGTTGCCATTTAATTCTGAGATATGGACACATATCTAGCAACTACAATTCTTCAGGTACATCTATTTCCAGGTGCACCTTGAGGTAATGTACTCTGATTGACTGAGTTTCAACGTAACTTTACTAGCTACGTGGCCAAATTGTGTTTACCTGAATCCTTAAATAGCATCACTTATGAATGTAGCAGACTTATTACATTACATTTACATTACATTCCTTGTCATTTCTTTAAAACATTATCAATCTGACGTATCAGTATTCTAGATTCAGCAGGAAATATGATAGTTCGCTTTTAGAATTACGGTTTACCCACTTGGTGCGGTGATGAAAGCGAACACAGCTTTTCTGTTTTATAAAGTTTGAAAAAGTCCAGAAACCTGCAGAACTCTGATGATATAAAAACAAAGAATCATAGTGTAAAAATAAACTAAACGAGTTTTCCCAGTGACACTTATGAACACTACAATTTCGACCATGCAATATGCCAAATCACTGGCAGCATCCCAACTCTTTGTGCATTGCGGAAACTTGGGAAAATGTATCACTCTTATTTTAGCAAAAAAAGATGTAGTCATATTATTTAAAGCTGTTGGTTTGATTTCTCTTTCAAATCGCCCTTTCAAATCGCCGGCCCTAGCTATGGTCGCTAGAGTGTTTTGCTTTGGTGCTCCGTTGCAGATTCGAATCCCGCCTCGGATATAGGTGTCTGTATGCACGTAATCGTTTGGGTGTGTACGAGTGTACTTATAAAAAGAACATCTAGAAACAAAGGAAAATAAAAACTAAACTTTGGTAAAATGACGATTACGGTTCAGAATTATTAATATGACAGATAATGTAGAATCTCGATTAATCTAAAGTGTTAATGCATTACAAGTAGACGAAAGTATTGTTTTTACAAATGCTATTCAATTAATATAATACACTGAATATGTACATGATGACGACATACATGACAATATTTTGTTTTGTTGAACTTCACCAACCCTAACAACTTTAAAAGAAATATTTTACTCTCTCAATAGTTACATAAGACAACGGGTTCCGATGGGCAAAATCTGCAGGCCTTGCAGCCAAGCATAGTAGGGGTAATCAAATCAATGTACATTGTTGCTACATAGAAAAATGTTAGCCTCCAAAGGAATGACACCATGATTAAAACCTTTCTCGATGAGTTGTAAAACTAATTAATTGTATTACGGCTTGACAGATTATTTCTGTACTGTACTAATATGCACAACTTCTGCTTCATTCTAAAATACGCTGGCTTTCCAGGAGCGAAGTAAGATCAAGGTTGTTTCAATTACGCATGAATTATTATTATTTTTATTTTTTTGTAATTTACGTCCTCCAACGTTGAGTCATATCGGACGATGAATTGAATGGGTGAAATGACGCTCAAATGAGCCCAGGGTGCATAGAGCTTAGAGTTACCCGACATTCGTCTTTAAGGATAAGGGAAAACCCCGGAAAAAATCTTATTCAAGTAACTCACCCTGACCGAGATTCGAACTCGAAACCTCTTGAACGTGGGGCAGACTTGCTACCACCACGCTACAGAGGCGGGCAATTACGCATGAAGACACAGCTAGTGTAAAACGTGACAAACGGGGAGAAATGGAAAGTAGTGAGTAATGGAGGAGAGACTAGAAGTATTATCAAAATTCGAAGGCAATCACATATAACGTATTGTACCATTGTACTCTTATTATGCAAGCGGGACACATCACGACGTTTTACACAAGCTGTAAGTTATAATATTTCTGATTTTACATAACTCATTTTTGAGGAAACATGACTATAGATAACATCCTGTTTTTGAAATTTAATTTTATAAATTAAATAAACCAAATCTTTCTCCTCAGTCAAAATCTTCTTGTGTACCTACCCATGAAAATATAAAGTTATTCAAGCAAACATGTTTGGTGTTAGGACCGAGCGGCATGGTTCGCACGGTTTCATTCGGGAAGTTTGGATTCGATTCCCGTGGCCCACCTGCTTGACACATGAGGTTCTTCGGGGTTTTCCCAGGTCGCCAGACAAATGCTCGGTAACTTAATTACATCCCACAATTTCCTTCCCTCCATTATATCCATTATGATTTCACATCATTTCTAATTTGGTTTATCTTTGCGACAAGATTTTAAAGATGTAAATGGGATGCTGATGATGCGATGATCTCCGCGTTGATTATCTCGAAGCTGGATTCTGGAACTTACCTCGGTTGCTCTTGTATTAACATGAAATCCTATTTCAGGATGCGGTCGCAGATGAGAGATGATGGTGGAGTTGTGTGCAGATAAAATAAATTTTCAATGCTTTCTTTTTCAAATTGTCATTTTAATTTAGATAAATCATTTGAATAACACTTCTTAACACTTAACCAAATAATAACTTCTATTAAACGTCGGTATTACATAACATTAAGAACACTCAAGTATATTTTGCACTGTTATATGCACTGCATCAGTTTCAGCAGATTCATAGACATTCACAAACACGTCCGTTTTGTACCACGATTAAGCGTAGAAGAAGGTAGCTTTAGTCAATCTCGATTTCCTGATCCTTCCGTTTCTATGGAAGTCAACATTTTACCACTGGGCATAGTCACAACCAATTATAATTATATTCGTTGTTAGATTCAATAATATTTTTATAACTTTTCTTTTAAATCACTACACTATTTAACACTCAAAATAAAATTTCTTCTAAATTTAAATTAATTTTGCTGTATCAAAATCGTAATTAATATTCAATTTTCTTTTCTTCTGTCAAATTATTATCCTAAATTTCGTCTTCTATCCAATATAATTAACATCAATTTTAAATAAAACTGAACATAAAATAATTGTTTCATCTTTCAGGGTAAAAAGTGTCGGCGGGAGTTTTGGTGCTGCATGGCAAACTGATATAATCCTGGTAAACACTTCCTTCTTGGGTAAGAGGGTCTCCGGTCTCCAAGTCAGCCTGGTGGGCCATTTCAGGACCGCAGTGGGTGGGATGCCAGCGTTCGGGCCTGTCGAAGAGTTTACAACTGGTTAACTCTATGGACCCTGTCCTCTGCACTGTCGTGACTCCTTGGGATGGCCGCCCTCTGTCTCTTTCGCTTCATCCTTCCTCCCGGATGTGCCCCTCTTGGACATAGGTACAATAGACCAAGACTGGAACTCCGTGCTGTGTTCCCTCCGTAGTATCATAGAATCAATCCTTGGTGTTACAAACTGTTTACGCGGCAATTGTACTTTTTGTACACAACAGGAATATAACCTCCACAAATGCCGATGTCCACACATGAAAGAAGGGGAAAGAATAACTATATAGTTAAAGGTCACAAGCTAAAACTTTTTGAACATAAACCCCAATACTTTGGTGCAAAACTATTTAATAAGCTTCCGGAAAGCCTAAAAAATACTGTGTCAACTGCTAAGTTTAAATCTAAACTGACTAAATTCTTGTTAAGCAGAGCCTATTACAGTATAGATGAATATTTTGATGACAACTTCGATGATTTTGAATAATTATGTTTTATATTTTATGTTTTATATATATATATATATGTGTGTGTGTGTGTGTGTGTGTGTGTGTGTGTGTGTGTGTGTGTGTGTGTGTGTGTGTGTGTGTGTGTGTGTGTGTGTGTGTGAGAGAGAGAGAGAGAGAGAGAGAGAGATGAATGTCAATGTTTTGACATTTCTAATCGTTTACTTTTAAAGAGAGAATGTATTACAAATGACATGGCTTAATTGTGTTCAAACACTGTATTAAGTTGCAATAAATATGAATATGAACATAAGACAGCATACTTGAACCTTTTCTAATACTGTACTTTTAAAATGATATTTGTATCGTTTTAGTTACTTGAATGGGTTTGTAAACAATGCAAATCTGCAAAACAAAAAGTTTTAACATACTTTTACAACAATAACTTTCATGAGGAGTATATGTGCGTTTGTGACTCACTTCATGCTTACAACTAAGAGTATGACCCTTCGTTATTGAAGAAGTAAACTTCCAAATGGCAGTAATATGGTGATTTCGACTCGGAGACATCCTCACTGAGGAATAAAGAGGCCCAATTGTTTACAGAAGCATCATTCCGTTTTCAACAACGCTCCTTTGTGGGAAAGGATCTTCACTGCTCTTTCAAATAAAAAGATGAACTATAGAAACCGACTGCCACTTTGGTCATGTTTCTATAAACAAATAACACAACATAGTGTTAATAAACCTATAGTTCACTGAGAAAATACCACCAGTGGTTTCTCAAGATAAAGCTGTCGTTATCACGATAGAAATTAAAAGGCGCATACAAATAAAACATTTTTAAAACTCTTATCTTCACAAGACTTTCTCTACTATCATTTATTAGTGGGTACACAGACTATTCTTACGAAATCTTACTTTCTTTTTTTTTTTACTTATTTTGAACCTTTGCATTACCTATAGAGTTTATTGTAGAAATAAAAGAAATAAATAAAAAGAACAGCCATAGACAAATTTTTAAGAACTTGCTGATACTAAAATTCTAGGCTCTTTTGGAAAACTTATAAAAGTAATTTTCAAAGCAAACTAATTTTGTTGTAACACTCCCAATTCTCGAGTTCAAAAGCCTACATTGCTCTTTCCATACCGTCACAAGAAAAGACTCAAAATCAACAGGGATTCAAATAAGAAATTACTGAACAATTCAAACAACTATTAAAGGATATTTCAGAAATAGCTTTCGTCACAAAAACTTCAGAAAATTCAAGACGTATATTTATTTACCATATAAATTCATTAAATGCCTGATTTTATTAACAAAATAAAAGCGTTAAGACATTTTTTTATAAAATCAAACATTTCAAAAATGTTCCAAAAGTAAAGGATAATTACGATAAATTTACTTTTTAAAAAATCATGTTGCATCTTCGGAAGTTCTAAATTTAAATAAAGGTTTGGCGTTAATCCACATTTCGCATTTAATTATGCTATAAGCGCGCGGGCAAGCACACAATCACAAACACGTATTTCCATAAAGTCTCTGTGTAATACAGCCCTTACTTGACCTAAGTACTTGTTAGAGAAAATAAAAACGAATAAAAATTTTCCTCTAGAGAAAGTCTAAGTATTTGAACATACAAACCATAGTAAAAATATGTGAGAAATTGTCAATATGACAAAGTTTTATTTTTGCGCAGTAATGAAATCTATATTTTGGTGTAGTAACATTTTATCTATCTTTCATGATTTACCTTAAACAATTATACGTAATAAAGAGGGCTTCACAACAGTCACCAGTTTTGATGTCAAAGGGGATAAAATTTAAAATGTAATTGAGTAAAGTTTTCAGTTAATTTAACTGAAAATTTATGTTTTAATTTTTATATAAACATTCGATGGTTTAAAATTTCAGTGCAATATTCCTTTAGCGTACGAATTATTCAGTTTTAAAGTTGAATTTTGCTATTCTTCGCTACATACTCTACATGATCTATGTCATTTACTTAATAAAATATATCACAGATATAATTTGTTTTAATAATTGTGTTATTTGAAATTTCTAGTTATTTTAAGTCATCCATCTAATAGAACTAATAATTCAAAAATTGTTCTAAAGAAAAAGAATTTGTAGAACAAATTTAATTCCTTGTGTTTTAGGAATCGACATGATAAATTTCAGGTGGGAACAGGATGGGAACTGCATCACGAAAAACATTTTGAAAAATTGAAATGCTGAAATACATAACTCAAATTTTGAAATGAAAAGTTAATTATTCTGAACTTGCAATCTTCACTACATAAATAAGGGTATTTTAATGGAAAAATTCACACTATCATTTAAATTCATGAAGTCTCACTAATTTTAAGTTATGCAATATATTTGTTGTAAATTTCAGTTTGTCCCCTTAATGAGGATCTTTCTGTAGTTATAGTACAAACATCTGTCTATAGATGTCAGAAGCTGCTTATGAATTGTCTGGTAGTAGTTCAGCAGTTGTCCACTGCGTCGTGTTGGCGCTAGCGACCAGCTTTCCTAACATACATATTTCAGTGCCGAATAATTAATTTCGTTCTATAGACATACATTGTACATTTCCAAAAGATTAGCAGATCAAAGAAAATGTAAATTCTTTTAGCGAATTATGTTATTAAAAGCCTTGTGTGCTCAAAACGAAAATGTTGCATTAAAGAGCCGCTTCAAAATGATTTGAGATAACTACTGACAAGTTTGCGTTTTACTTTTAGTTAATAAGCTTATGCTAAAGGTATATTGTAGATTGTGTTGAAACTCCATTCTGCATGACAACACTTCTAAAAATGTTATGTGTAGTGGTCACACGACTTTCACTGCATTTGTACAAGATATTCTTACAAAGATTTATTCCCTTATCTACGATGCTTCGTGTAAGCCGAGATAAACATTATTTTACTGCCAATTTTCACGTAGCTGCAATAAATATGGGAATAAGATAGGTTTCAAAGTATAGTCAAATTTTTAAGATTGGCCTTTGAAATTTCTTTCTCCTTGCATGGCAAAAGCTATAAAAAAGGGTAAAAAAGACTATTTCACATAAAAAAAAGTTATTTTTGTCAGATCTACATTTTGATGCAGTAAGATTTGTTTATCTCTTGCAGTTTATGGGGTACAAAACACATCCAGAGGACTTCAGAGGCTATTTCTGAAAATTCAAGATATACATTTCACTTCTCATATCTTAAACATTTTGAAGTTAGGGCCGTTTTTGAGAAACTCAACATGTTACTTTGTACAGAGATTTTCTTTGTAAAATCTCCGCGTCCCCTCCTTAGAAGTACCAAGTTAGGTATTTAACTTTTTGAGTTATGTTCATTGGCAACTCGACGCCCCCCCCCCCAACACACAAATTGATATTTCTCTAAAAACGCAGTTGCTCTGTTTCTGCACTGGACTATGCAACAGAGGGGATTCGAGACGGAGGTCCAAACTTGGTATATTGTACCTATGCCCATAAGTGGGACACCCCCGGGAGGAAGGATGAGGCGAGAGGAGAGAGAGGATGGCCGTCTCAAGGAACCACGACAGTGCAGAGGGCAGGGTCCCTACATTTTTAGCAGTTGGACTTTCCGGCAGACCAGTCGACCGGCGTCATATTGTGGTCCGGAAACGGCTCCACCCGACGGGTTTCGATGATCGGAGACCATCCTACCCAAGGAGGAAGTTTTACCAAGAGCATATCATTGCCATGCAACGCTGAGACTCCCGCTGACACTTCTACCCTGAAAGAGACCACCAGATGAGAGATGATGTGAAATGATAATGGAGATGAAATGCCTGACAGGAAATTCGGGGAATGTAATTAACGTACCCAGCATTCTCCTGATGACCCGGGAAAACACTCGAAAAAACCCATGGGTCAGGCAGGTCGGCCACGGGAATCGAACTCGGGCCTCCCTAATGTGAGCCACACACGAAACCGCCTGAGTCATCCCGCTCGGTTTGTTTCTGCAAGTATGATAAGGGAAAGTAAAAGCATACAGTTGTTTCCCTCTTGACAAAATGTATATGAATTTTCCAACTAACAACCAAATAACTAAGAATATCGCGGAAATGGTTAACACCACAGAAAAATGTTATCAGATATAATCTATGTGCATTAACGAGATATTCATTTTGTTCAGTAAGATTTTGTCTTATCTCTTACGGTTTGCTAGTTAAGCAAGCCTTTCAGAATTAAGAAGACTTCACAGGTTAATCCCTCAAGATTCAAGATACACTTTTAATTAATCCTGAAAATCTTCGTTTGGTATTTTACTGACTCTTCGTTTTTAATAATGCTGTTCGAAGGCACACACAAGGGCCTCTAAGAAAGCTTGGATTGAATAAAATAGTTCTACTTGTAAATAAAAGTAACTAGAAGTAACAAAATTATTATTATTATTATTATTATTATTATTATTATTATTATTATTATTATTATTATTATTATTATTATTATTATTATTATTATTATTATTATTATTATTATTATTATTATTATTATTATTATTATTATTATTATTATTATTATTATTATTATTATTATTATTATTATTATTATTATTATTATTATTATTATTATTATTATTATTATTATTATTATTATTATTATTATTATTATTATTATTATTATTATTATTATTATTATTATTATTATTATTATTATTATTATTATTATTATTATTATTATTATTATTATTATTATTATTATTATTATTATTATTATTATTATTATTATTATTATTATTATTATTGTTATTATTGTTATTATTATTATTATTATTATTATTATTATTATTATTATTATTATTATTATTATTATTATTATTATTATTATTAATCATTATCGCAATAAAGTGTTTTCTGAGTGGAAATATTTTCCTAGATATTGTATTTCGTTTTTGAGTGTACAACCATTAAGTTATCATGTACCAAACATTTTGCGTTTATCTGCTTTATTACCTACACACTATATTAAGGTAGAGGGTGTATTATATTGAAATCAAAATAATGTTTTGAATTCCATTGGGGTTTTTCAGTTTTTAGATATAGACCCGTGTGTATGTATGTGTATAGTTGGGTGCGAGAACTGCATATCTCAAAAACAAAATAATTGATAAATATCAAAGTCTATACTTAGGTTAAACTTTTTTAATTTACTTCTCTAACGTTAAGTCATAACCAAACATCGGATCCCATACACCTTTAAAGGGATATGAAGTTTAGGAGTCTCGCAGTATATAACTGCTGACGTCAGTCCCAAGATAGTCCAGTTCGCAACGCGTAGCTTTAGTTTCATTACAACTACTGCTCGCCAAGCAGGTAGATCTATCTACCTGGGAGTGCAAGGTGTTTGACATGTTGTGTTAATAGCATTACTTTCACAACAATTATTGGACAATCTCGATTTTATAAATTAAAAGTGTTGACTATTATCAACAGCCATTAAACAGTTTGAAGAATGTAATTTCGAGCTGTCTAAAAGCAGTCAAGGAGGTGTTTGCAAAAAATTAACAATATACAGAATGAAAACGAGCAAAACGCTAAATTGTCCATTATTCTATACAAAAATACTGGATTTTCAGTATAAGAAATAAACCAAGTCTCGGACAAACGTATGAAAATGATTTGTACTACTCACATGTACCATTAACGTCATGTGACGTTGAACGAACTTTATATTGTTTCAGCGAGAGGCACAGAAAATTTACATTAGACAATTTAGAATGTACATGGTTGTTCACTGTAACTCCCGCATCGAAAGCAACGAGGAGGAAGGCATATTGTAACGTAGGTTACATTTTGTATCCGTACCAGAGTGTACACACACAGCGCCTGTTTATGCCCCTTGGCCTTGTATAGTACCTGTGTGCGTACATTGATAGCTAAGGTGTATGCGATCCGATGTCTGGTTATAACGAACGATCAATGAAATTGGTAAATAATGCTTAAATTAGTCCAGTGTCCATGAGGCTTAGAGATACCCGACATTCATCTTACGGGATAAGGGAAACCCCCCAAAATACCTTATCCATATAACTCACCCTGACAGAGATTCGAACCTGGGACTCCTTGAACGTGAGGCAGACACATTACCATCTACGATACAGACGTGGGCTTTAAAATCTTCCGCCAACCTTGGTAGCATGGTGGCAGCGTGTCTGCCTCATGTTCAAGAGGTCCCGAGTTCGAATCTCGGTCAGGGTGAGTTACCTAGATAAGTTTTTCTCCGGGGTTCACCCTTATTTTGAAAAACGAATGTCGGGTAACTCTAAACCCTATGGACCCTGGGCTCATTTGAGCCTAATTTCACCCATTCCATTCATCGTCCGATATGACATAACGTTGGAGGACGTAAATTACAAAAATAAAATATTTAACATCTTCCAAGAATCCAATACTAAACTTTCCAAGAAAACTAAACACTCCATATACACTTTACAGGAAAATGTTTTTATTATTTGTTATTCAGAATATTTTTTAAATTGTGTATTAAAATAAAATATATTTAAAGCATTTAAAAAACTAATAATAGGTTTGTCTAGCGTTTTCTCATTCGGAATAAGTTTTATATATGTTTGTATCATTGGTAAATTATACAAAATAAACGAATATAGCATGTACTAAGCCGCACACTTTATGTAAAATTAACATTGTTAGCATTAACCTTCTATAGGTATTCGTAGTTATTGCTCTACATTTTGAAATACTTAAGATTTGTCCTAATGCATTTGTTCTTACAGTATAATTTATTTAGATGTATTCTAAAGCAATCACAAGGCGTTATACTTTTTTTTTTCTTAAATTGGATATTTTTCGTCGAGTGATTAGACTGCTCGACTCTCACTAAGGTGGCCCGGTTCAATCCCAGGAAAATACAAAGTGAGGTTTGTGGTGGACAGCACGGCGTTGGGACGGGTTTTCTCCGGGATCTCCTGTTTCCCCCACCATCATTCCACCAATTGCTCCACCATCACCTTTCCTAATATTATCATCTAATTCTCTCACCCTCATACCATGCACTGAGCTGTTCACCCATCTTGTTTCTCTATCAGATCCAAAAGCTTCGATTCATCAGACCAGACCTTAAGGGATAGAGGAACAAGAATCCCTTAACCACGATAAGTGGTATACTGGGGATAAGGTAATGAAGAAGAATTTTATCCGGCCTCTGCATCACTCTCTTTGTACCTGCACGAACGATATAATAAAATTATTTAAATGAACATTTATCTTGCTATAAACAGAATTAATTTGCAAAATTATTCTGTAAAAGAATCGGTAAAAAAAGTGTGAACGTAATATATAAGAGCTTTTAAAGTTGCAATGTCGACTGCATTTACTAGCTTTCACGTTCGTTCAAATGAGAAAATGGTGTTGGAATTATAAATATACACCCAGTTTAAAGGGAATCTGAACCAAAGCAGTTTTCTGTCGATATATCTGTCGGTGTATTTTTGATCCTCAAAGACAAAACAGACGCAGGCGCTCTAATTATAAACAAAAGAGAAACAAGCAGCACGTACATTACAAACCCGGATTCAGTAGAGCGTTAACTCTAAAGATTCAACAAGGCAGTTTTATGCCAGAGTCGAATGGTGAAGGACGTCATGTTGCACCCACGTCTCACGGTGGGTACTATATACTTTGCTTGTCGAGGTGTGAAAATGTAAAAATGCCTTTTTTGTGGTTAGACCGAGTGGGTCAGGTGTGTGACTTGCTGATCGTGGGCTCGAGCCCCGCACTTTAACCTGCGGTTTTCTCTTTGTCACTAGTCCAATTCTGGGATGCTCATCCTCATACCATGGTTTTCTTGTATTCATCAGGCCTTCCCGATCCGTTTTAGGGTTGTAGGGCCAGACTACAGTATTGGATGGATTGCCGCTGGATGGTGACAACACGCTCTGTAAAAGTTTCGACTTTGTTTCGATCGAGCGTGGGCCTTCAGCGACGCGTCAGACAGCGTCGGATATCTTTTCTTGCATCGTTCCAGAAGTGCCCTGAATGGGCTCCGCCTCCGCGGTGTGCCTTAGTGGAACCCTAGGGGCAAGAGCCTAAAGGAACTGGAACGAACGCCGGCGGATGCGTATATAGTTGTGTCCGTCGTCATCCGGATGTGGTCGCTCATTCGAGTCTCCGCCTCATCTCTTCCTCTCAGAGGTTACAGTAGAAGCACAAAGAGTCCCAAGGGCCTAAATACTATGGTTTGCTCCATTGTACATATCTCTACCTTTTTGTAGTTTCAGAAGTGGATGAGTGACTTTCCTACCTCCTACTGTGCGAGCCTATGTTCAAATTCCGCTGTATTAAGTAAGTTTGTTTTCAGTTTTTAGAAGGAAAATTAGATGGTGTTGCCTCTACAGTCTCTTTTTCGCACTAATTTCATTCATTCAGTTTTCATTCTTAGAATTAGCATTAAGGTTCGTCTGGTTTAACTTGAAGCATGACCTACTTAGCGCTACCCCTCCCTATGACAATGGAGGGGTGAAACGTTTTGTAAACACATTGTCACTGCTATCCGCGACTGCCTACTCTCCGTCAGACAGCGACAGGTACTACAACCAGTGTAGGGCTTGCTTATTTACAAACAGTACTTTATATTGACAGTGAAATATGGTAATAATGGAAATATGGTATCAAAACCGGTGTTGTACGAGAAATTAAGAGAAACAAAGATAAGTTCAAACTGTATACAATCGACTCCATAGCTGAATTAAATGGACATACCTTACTTCCGTGTCATTGTGATACGAATGTTATCGAGCTAATATGGGCACAAATCAAGGAAGGAGGTAGAACATATGTACTGGGGAAAAGACGGATTATGTTGGATAATTTCATCATACATTTAGAAGAAAGTGACTCTCCAAAAAATTTCTCACGAACGGTATATCTACTACCGACATCTACCAGTAGTCTTTAAAGCGCTGCGCTTGTAGCTACAATATAATATGACGGAGTCAATTGGAACGTTACATATAAGTGATGCGATGTGTGGCTAGGTAGTCAAGGGTTACCCAAAACAGCGCGAGCATTAGTGTGCTCTCGAAGTGTGCAGGCGAACTGTAAGAAGAACATATTTTTAAACTAAACTCGTTACTCCAAACATTGTATACTGGCCATTAGTTTGGTAAAGTTTTACATAAATTGTAGCGATGTGTGCAGTAGCACAGAGAGATGATATATATATATATATATATATATATATATATAAGGGTGCTCAACTACGGCGGTCATCAGTGCCCTTTAAAAAACTAGTCATGACAAAAGCCAGATATAAAACTTTCTAAAAACTATACAAGTGTAACAAAACCTATTAAAAATACACGTACATAAAAAACATCAATCAAAACCTACTAAAAATTTCGTTCATTAAATCCTAAACTCTAAACTAGACAAGAATCTAAAAACCTTCTCCACGGATCTCCACGCACGGACTACAAGTGGGTGGGCCTGTTGACCGTCTCCCTCAACCACGAAGAAGAGCCCACACGAGGGAGACTGTTGGCTCGGGACCCCGGGTGCGCCAAACCCGTACCTACCGAAGTAGGCCCCTGGGGGGAGCACAGAGAGAGGTTCTTCACTGCTGTACATAGTGGCGGATTGATAAGTTTGGCCCAGATATATGTGATTAGGATTACTACGGAGAGGATTTGGCATCGAAACCTGTGCTTTATTGCATCTATGCTCTCAAGTTGGGCGTCACTGAGGAGAAACGATGAGGCGAGAGGAGATAGAGGGCGGCCGACCCAAGGAGTCACGACAGCGCTGAGACACCCACCGACACTTCTATCCTGAAAGAGACCCCCAGAGAAGAGATGATATGAAATGACAATGGAGATGAAATGGAGGGACAGAAAATACGGGAGATGTAATTAACTTACCCAACATTCGCAGCGACCCGGTAAAACTCCCGAAAAACCCATGAATCAGATAGGTCGGCCACGGGAATCGAACCCGGGCCTCCTGAATGCGGACCACAGACGGAACAACCTGAACCATCCCGCTTGGCAGATAGATATGAAGCACAAGGCTTTTGAATTCAATATGTTAAAAATAATGTTAGTCGCACACGTACCTAATATACTAGGTTTCTCTTGAATAACACGACTGTCAGCTTGGTACTCTTATGTCACTCCTATTCGAAACCGTTCGTGCATAGGAGTGAGTGGAACCGTCAATTCTCCCCTCCATAATGAATAAATTCCTGTATATCCTTAAGTGGAACATAGGGCCTCTGAACCTTGCACCTCGACGCCCGTAGGCAAATCAGAGAGATTCCGGGATGAGTGATCAGCCCATCGTCAGAAGTGAAAGTACGAGAGATGAGGTGATAGGAAAGATGATGAAACAATCAGTGTAATGCTGGCGGGAGAAAGGAGGACCCGAAGAAAACCCGCCCCAGCGCCGTGTTGTCCCCACAAATCTTACTTTGTGGTCGCTTGGGATCGAATCCGGGCCGCCTTGGTGAGAGCCAAGCAGTCTAACTACTCAGCCAGGGCGTGTTCTAAGTGTTCTATGCAAGTTTGGTATAAAGTATAGATCTACAAGTATAAATTGTGGATTTCGGGACGGTGGCATCACGATGAAATGTGTATACATTCATGTCAAACATCCACATGTGACTACGTTCGAGCAAAATCTAACACAATAAACAATTGCTATTCTACAGCACACCGCACAACGTAATTCTAGCATACCAAACAATGTTAAAGTTCAAATGTTTCCGTGCGTGAGCTATGCTACTGCAGAGCGAGATCATTCAATTCGATAGTTGTCATCAGGTACGGTGGGAGCAGTTTCGTCATGAAAAACCCGGTATTACAGTAGGTAATTAGTCACTGAACTATATCTATTTCCTCCGTGTTACTTTATTCACTATCTACATTTTCTCGGAACTAAGCAAGAAACGTAGTAAGCTCCTGTGAAAGAAAATAGATGAATCCTGAATTCAATTTAATTTCAAAAAGTGAGACATGTTTGGGAAAATGTAAAACTTCAACATAATATTTAGAAAACAGCTAATGCTAAGAATATTCTAAAAGTTCTTGTCATAATTTATATATTTTAATGAGCTGTTTTTTTTTTTTTTTTTTTTTTTTTTTTTTTTTTTTTTTTGTTATTAACGTCCTCCAACATTTAGTCATATCGGACGATGAATGAAATGGGTGAAATGATGCTCAATGCGTCCGGAGTCCGTAGAGCTTAGAGCTACCCGACATTCGTCTTTCAGGATAAGGGAAAACCCCGGAAAAAACCTTATCCAGGTAACCCAACCTGACCAAGATTCGAACTCGGGACCTCTTGAACGTGAGACAGATATGCTACCATCTAAGCTACCGAGGCGGGCAGCTGTGTGTTTGCCCTGTAGTAGTTTTGGTATAATCTTACGGTTTTCCAGAAACAAATATGTATCAAGATTGGAATTCACCTCACTTTCTTTTTGTTTTATATTTCTTATCAAATGTTTTATTATTATTTCTATTACTAATATTATCATTAGTATTGCTAGATACATTTTTTAAAAAATCGAAAAATAACAGAAATGTTTTTATATAAAAGTATTTTTGGATTAGGAGATTTTGTGAAACCCTTCTACATCATTTTTGGTAAACGCTGAAATTTAATACCAGTTTGTTATTTATCCACTTTTATCTTATTTGTTTTAATACAAATACTTTTAGGAAAGAGTTCAACGCACCTCAAAACATGAATATTTCAGTGAAATGTTATCGAGCTTTTGTGAGTAATACAATATATGTTATACTTACTATATACTATAAGTACCTACGTGATAGAGAAAGTAAAATTCAGAAATAGGAGCACTTATTTGGAAGCGGCCTCGTCAGCTGGGATGTCGATTTCGAAGAGGTACAAAAGAGAATGCGAAGTTGAAGGACACGGAGAAGGATGAGGAGTAGAGGAGGAGGAGTGGTCTACACAAAGAGGCAACATGCAACAAGGCTGAGATAACCAAGAAGTTGGGAATTCCTTGTCCAGATTTGCAGCATCCCACCCGAGATAAACAAAGAGTGTGGGCAGACTGGACAGGTTTGTGTGTTGGCTGGAGAAATAAACCAATGAGTCACTCGGTCAGTGTTACCAACATTATGCAGCTAAAACCAGCCGAAGGGATTTGCGTAATTTCTCAGGTGGGTGGACCAGATTTCGTAAAGATCTTGAAAGTACATTGTGTTAGAAGTGACCGCAGATTCTTTAGAAAACGTGTACACCATTAACTATAGCAAGTAAAGCATTCCATTCAAAAATCTGGAAACATGTCCTGAGACCCCCTGAACCACTTCTACAAATAGTCATGTGAATGTGTGTGTGTGAGACAGAGAGAGAGAGAGAGAGAGAGAGAGAGAGAGAGAGAGAGAGAGAGAGAGAGAGAGAGAGAGAGAGAGAGAGCTTAGCATTTTAAGTTTAGTATCTCTAAAGGATGGCTGCGCCCTGAGTGGTAGGACCCTGGGCTCTCGACAAGGCGGCCCGGGTTCGATCCCAGGCGACCGCAAAGTGAGATTTGTGGTGGACAACATGGCGGTGGGGCGGCTTTTCTCCGGGTCCTCCGGTTCTCCCCTAGTATTCCAACAAATGCTCCATCATCATTCATCTCGCCCTCATATATATCATCCACTTCCTTCCTAACAGGCATTGGGCTGATCACCTATCTTGGTTCTCTATCGAATCCAAAGCTTCGGTTCCTCAGGCCCGACGTTAAAAGGGATAGAGCAACAAGAATCCTCTAACACCACGTTAGTGGTACAACTAGGGAAGTTAAAGAAGAAGAATGTTTAAAAGATGCGATGCGACGTTTATATATATAAACAGTGCAAACTATATTCCTTTTCTGTTCTCTCAAAAGTGACTAAGACAATTTTGATAAAATAAACACGTTTAAAATATTTGCATATCCTGAGTTTTATGAGATGAGCCTATGATGTCTTCTTCATTCTGGATGAATTTTGTATACTTGGTGAACCACTAGAGGTAGTTGTAAACTTATAATCTAGAAATGTAGATATTGTTAAAATAAAAATCTATTAATACGTAAAACAGAAGCTAACAGCAATGAAGCAATACAAATATTACAACAAAATATTATTATTTGCCACAAGCTTCTTTTTTTTTTTTTTTTTTTTTTAATTAATGAACTATCCATAGAATTCAAGAGACCAGTTTTGCAAATCGTTATTTGCATCGTCAGTTTGTTTATTGTTGTTAACGCTAGGGGACGAATAAGTATTATTACCAAACTCTGAAAATAAAAAAAAATACTTAAAGACAGAATCGATTGGCAGTATAAGTCTCAGTACGCGATTTCTATTTTTCAAAATAAATATTTTTCCCAAACCATTAAATCCATCGGACCATTTAATTGCTTTAGGGGAAGGTCGTGCAGTATCGGCCGGGTTAAGTTTTTTGACCACTCTGTAATTGTGGTGGTTAATCGGAATCTTACTATATTATTCTCTTACCTCAAAACATGTTCTATATATAGTGTAATGTAATGACTTATTTTTTATTTATAGTACTTTATTAAATCGAAAGTAGAAAAGCTAGAATTATAAGGCTTATAGAAAGTGTCTTGCAGTATCGGCCACTGCCTTTTCTGTTACAATATAGATTGTCAGTGACACATTGCACTGCCACATATAGAACAGCAGTAGAATACAAAAGCATGGGAACTTATTGTCACTATTTCTGCCTAGTTCACAAATGTTTAGCTCACCGGTTTACAGAGATAGCCCTGCTATAGGCCTCAGCATGTCTTCCGTGTGCTAAGAGCTACAGTAACCACCATCAAGAACTCAGAGCAGACAAAGAACTGAAGAGAGGAAGAAGATATCCGACTATAGCGCACGTGGATGCACAAGCTTACTACTGCTTACTGGAAACTTCTGCCACATGGAGGTGAAGAGGGAAATCACAGTAGTGGCCGGTACTGCATGCCGGCCGATATTGCACGACTCTCCCTTAATAATTTAATTTATGAATTTATTTCATGGTTAAATGACCAAAAATGATATGCCAAGAAATAAATTAATAAATTAAATTATTGAATTGTCCGATAGATTTAATGGTTTGTGAAAAATATTTATTTAAAAAACTAGAAAGCGCATAATGAATTTTAAATTACCGCCAATCGATTCTGTCTTTGTTTTATTTTCTGAGTTTGGTAATAGAACCATCGGTCCTCTAGCGAGAGCAGAAATAAGCAGGCTGACGATGCAAATGTGGATTTGCGAAACTAGTCTTAAATTCTGAGGGTAGTTCATCAATTTTCTTAAAAAAAAAAAAAAAATAGTGAAATTTGTATTACATAATCTATCTCAGACAAATTATTTCTAATAATTTCGGTGTGTGTTGCATTTGGTTTGCACTTGTCATACCTCACCATACACTTTTGTCTCAATTCTTTTTTCATAATGTGAAAGCGTTAGAAACTTCAAGGTCTGCTTAAAACGATCCGCTTTCATTTGATTATGGCTTTAAGTCTCCTGTATCGCCCGGTACTTACAATAAAATAATCAATAAAAATATATATCTGAAAATGTTAAAGTGGATTAATATGAAACAAAATAGAAAATAAGTTTTTATAAAGATAGCTTGCAGAGGAAGCAATTTGAATTCAACACAATTATAGCTTATCTATTCTTTCAGGGTTTCCAGAAAAACATATGCTATATATCATTGCACTCTTAAATTATAAAATAAAAAATTGATCTTGAAGATTTAAGTGTAATTGTGTAATTGCAGAACTATTCCCTGTTATGTCAAAAATATTTAGACTATTTCCATATATGTAAAGAAATTATACCCTACATTTTAAACTGATTGAATGAAACTCCATTATATAGAAAATTAGCATTGATAAAAATGGTTAAAAAAGGCAGGTTTACGGAGAACGTGAAAGTAATTTGTAAGTTACCTATAATTTAAAACGATACTGAGTATTAAAAAGTACAAAACGTAATTTAGACGTGAAAGTAGTTGAAATAAAGGGAGGAAGAGAAAATTGATTATGTTTTCATAGTTTATCAAAATTGTATTCTCTTGGATTCATAGGCACGTATATCCGCCTGCCTCTGTAGGGTAGCCTGTACAAGAGGTCACGAGTTCGAATCTCCGTCAGGGTGAGTTTTCTGCATAGGGTTTTCCGGGGTTTTCCCTTATCCTGAAAGATGAGTGTCCGTAACTCTAAGCTCTATGGACCCTCGGCTCACTGAAACATCATTTCATTCATCGTCCGATATGACTTAATTTTGGAGCGCGTAAATTAAAAAATATGTTTAAATGCATGCAAAGATTTTTGCTCAAAAACCTATCTTTTCTTTTTTTATTCATGGACGTCTCAAAATAAACAGCTGTGAAATCTCGATAGAACTTCTTCCTCTTCAATGTGTTTTCTATTTTAGGGACCTAAGCGATAGAGAAAGTAACAAATATAATTGAAGGGACATGCAACGTCAACGTACAACTTTTTTCGTAGTCTTCTGTGACTATAAGTGTGTATCGTATATCGGATAACTTTCAAAGTCGATGGCCCCGGGCTTATCTGCGTCATAATTAATTATCCACTTCATTCCCTTAGTAAAATAATGGAATAATTCACATGTGATGCACAAGAATTTGTTGGCAGTTGACAGAAGTATCTCACTAGCGGCAGAGATGACAGCTGATCCAGGTTGGCAACATTGTACCGGCCGGCAGTCCCAGGTAAACCGCCGACATACCCTACCCTAAACCAGCGAGCGGTCGGTGTTTTGAATTTTCCCCTCCCTTGCTGTTTCTCCAACAGGCAGACTCAGTACACGACTGGAGCAGCCGCGGGAGTATACGATGTTCAGCTGGAGTAGTTGAAAAGTGAAGGGCGATACAGCGTATTCATCTGTGCACACGAGGTAAGTGAACATTATCCATTGCTATTGCTAAGTGGTGGCGCCCAGGTAAACAAAGGAAGTGATAACTGCACTATATATGTACACATGTCCGCCGCCAATCCAAGGACCACGTGTTTGAATGGAGCGTTACAGTTGTAAACCAGATAACGATCAACAGAGGAATGACTGCCAAAACCAGTCAATCCACTTTTTTGACAGTTTATCACCACGTGTTTGTCTGGCCCTTTTTGTGCAACACTGTTGTATTTTCTGAAACATACAGCTGGCCATTTTCTGTATTTTATTACAACGCATTTGATTAAAGAGAATTCTTAACTGAAGGTGCTTCAGTAACAAAGAATCTATACATGATATGTGTGTATGTGTGTGTGTGTGTGTGTGTGTGTGTGTGTGTGTGTGTGTGTGTGTGTGTGTGTGTGTGTGTGTGTGTGTGTGTGTGTGTGTGTGTGTGTGTGTGTGTGTGTGTGTGAAGGGCTATTTCGTAAATCATCGGAGGAATTTTTCATTGTTTTTACAGTTAAAACTACAAACTGTTCATGATACAAATACCCGCTTTCTGTCTAGTTAAGCCTTGTGGAAATATTTTCATTGCATAGGTACTTAAATGTATAAGATGATTATCGGAAGCTGAAGTGATAGATAAATCTGTAAAACTGGGTACTATGGTATTTTGTTGTGCCCGTTTATCACAATAATCATACAAAATTAATTTCAAATAAAAAGGAATTCACAGAAAACTAAAATTATCACTTTAATAATTACCTAAATATCTTTATATATAAATGTTAATCACATTCTTGACGTCATTTTTGAGAAAATCAAAAATAGAGGGTGGTTTAGTGGAAAGGGACTATATTAACAACTCGTGAGTTGTATATTTTAAAGATAACTACTGAACTTAGGAATATCAATGATTTGACATTTCGTTTTTGAGCTCTGCGGCTCACAAACACGCATGCGTATGGATCTTGTCAAAAGGGCTTTTTATTAAAGGAAACCTCAAAACATATATTTCCGGTTTCGGTAAAATGCTTTTTTTCTCTATTCAGAGAGCATAAAAATATTTACTTTTGATAAAACTTTGCTATGGAATTGTTGAGTGAAATATATCTCTATCTGTATTTATTATAAGCAGATACTAAACAAAATAACGTAATCTGAATAAATTTATGTGGATAGAACCATCACTTTATATGAATCTTTATTTATTTATTTATTTATTTATTTATTTATTTATTTATTTATTTATTTATTTATTTATTTATTTAAGTTTACGTACTCCAACGTCGGTTCATATGGGGCGATGAATTAAATTGGTGTAATGGTGTTGAAATGAGCGCAGGGTCCATAGAGCTCACAGTTACCAGACATAACATCTCAGGATAAGGGAATACTCCGGAAATAACCTTATTTTGATAACTCGTCCTACCAAGATTCGAACTCGGGACCGCCTCTTGAACAGAAGTAGACTCGCTGCACCTACGATCCAGAGGTGGGCATTATATGAATCATATAATAATATATAGTGGAGATATGTGAATTTGTCTTTAAGTAAATGTGAATATATCACACCAGACTTTGTTTAAAGAAAATCTTTAGTAAAAATGGTTCTGTGTGAGGAATCTGTATATAAAAGTGTTCCGTTACGTGTGTATAAATACTTTGTTCCTGAAGTAATTGGAAGGATTTGTTTGCTATTATCAGGGCATTGTTAAGTTCTGCGTTAGGAAATTTAAAGCTAAGAGGTTTCCAAATTCAGGAAGAAGATGGTGGGAAAATATTTGTATTAAAGACATAGATAATTTACTAGATGAAGAACGTAGTATTAAAGCACACAAAGTAATAGTAATATCAATAATAATTTATTGCAAAAGATACCTTTGAGGCACTTTACATGTTGTGGGGTAGCGTGTTTGCCATTCCAACTTAAAAGGCCCGAATTCGGAAGTCATTAGGAGTGAGCTGCTTGCATAGGATTATCCACCTCTTCCCAAAATTTTACTTCTTAAAACATAACTATGGGGTCATTCTACCCTCACTGGATCCAAAGCTCATACTGCAAACCAATTTTTCATTGAATTTGTGGAGTTCCTGGTAAGAAACAATTCCTTTAAATTAGTATTATCCTTCCAATTACCTACAATACGTTTATTTCCATCATAAAATTTTACGTTTTTTCCTACAAGAATAAAATAAATCCAGTTTTATTTATAAGTCATATGTACATTCCTTCATACTATAAACTCAAATCCTGTTAGGTTAAGAGAGAAATGTAAATGAAATGTGTAGTATTTAACGCCCGCTTCTACTACATACGGCACCGCTGGCGATGACACTGCATCATTATCATTTCGAATAAACAATTAAAACAGTTTCCACAAATAAATAATGTATTACAATCCCTTTAATCGGTTTTAAAAACATAGATTCCAGCATTCCAGATAACTTATACTTTTGAAAATTGAAACATTTAAATTTGGGTGCAAATATGAATGTAAGCTTGATTCAACAGTCATTTTCTAGATCATCAACAAAAACAACAATAACAGTAATAATAATAGCACTTTTTAAAATGATGTAGTTTGCCTTAATATAGCACATAAAATACGGTTATGCTCTACAAATACTTCTAATAATTTTATTTGTATACCTCCATTGTTCACCACCCGGCCCCATCTGCTTCTTACAGTCCTTTCAGTCCTACATACCCTTTCATCCCCCCCTATCCAGTTTCCAGTTGGTCGGCATTTCTTATTTCCTCCTTCAAGTTTCCATCTCATCTCTTATGATCAAAGACATTGAATTTAACTCCTGGCCAAATGAGTGCAATTGTCGCACTAGCTTCTGAGGGCTTTTTTACCTGTCACATTGCATCAAAAATAAATATTTAACCAGTATACTCGTCAATATTATTTGCCCTTTACAAGAATAAAACTTAAATTAGAAAAGAATTGAAATATGAGGTATTCTACAGCTGCTGATGACCGTGCTTTGAAACAAATATGTCTGAAAAAACAGACGTGTGGCTTCAGTGAAGTTGAAAAGGGTTTGGGAGGAACCTTCCGTATTACTGTGGTGCTGTGCAGCAAGAATTATCAGATGTACAGGCCCTTAGAAATGGGCCTATCTCTAGTTGCCAAGAAATTTAGTTTTTAACTCTTTTGCTTGATGGCCTATTCGGTACAAATTTTGCAATCGATTTTAAACTTACTTCCCGATGACTTCAAACTATAAACATAACTCAAGACCGGATACCATTGCAATATTAACGCGCTTTCAATAAAATCTGCCACCCCAAACTTTCTTTTATAAAGAAAAAAAAATCGTATTTTAAAAATGACTATTTTGATTAAAATGCCATATGTTTAAGACATTTCAGCCTGCCTTGGTAGTGTAGATGATAGTCTCCCTCACGTTCAAGTGGTTCTGAGTTCTAATCTCGGCTAGAGTGAGTTACCTAAATAAGGTTTTATCCGAGGTTTTCCCTTATTCTGAAAGACGAATGTCGGGAACTTTAATCTCTATGAAACCTAGATTCATTTAAGCCTCATTTCACCCATTTCATTCATCGTACGATATGACTTAACGTTAGATGGTGTAATTTATTTTTTAAAAAATTATTTTATTGACAAATTGAGGGTGTACCTTGAATTTTCGGGTAGTAGCTCCTGAATACTCCTTCGTTCTAAATAAACTCAAGCATAACTGGTAAGTCCTAAGATATGACATAAACTTTACTACACAAAAAATGTAATTATTTCATATAATTTTTTTCAAATACAATTTTTGTGGAGATACCATTTTCTAGATATTTTTGCTTGCTTTTTTGTTTGTCTGTTCGATACAAACTTTACAATCGATTTTAATCTAATTTCTCGACGAGCTAGAAACTTTAAACTTAAAATATAGCTCAGAGCTGAAAGACAATCGGGCACAAAAGAAAGCTAGTTAGTATACTTAATAAAAGTAATTATATATATATATATACATACATACATACACCGTAAACAAGTAGGAAGAGAGACAGAAAGAGAGAGGGAGAGAATAGTAATAATAATAGAAGTAGCGAAGTAAAGGAGGAAGAAGGAGAAAAATATATAAACTAATTATTTAAATAAAACGTTGAATATACCATTTTTAAACGTACGAAAATATGCAAAATAGTTTCTTCTAGCGCTTTGCATATTTTGATAGCTATTAAAAAGGCACATCATAAATTTTCAGATCAATCTGCATGGGATTAGGATAAATTATTTTATACCTTTTAGTTCTTTTTGAAAATATAGTATTACATTGTTTATTTAAACAATTATTAATGTTAAAGTGAAGAAAGCTGGACTAGACTGTGCTAAGTAACATGAACCTTGGACTGAAGATTCATGGAGTAAAATCCTCCTGTCAGATAAGTCAAAATTTAATATCAAAGGAACCGATGAAGGGTATTTAACCGTCGTCGTGGTTGTAAATCATTTCTTCCAAAATATTTGAACAACGTAAAGTTCTCAGAAAATGCGATGATCTGGACTAGAGTTCCCAGCAAAGGAGAGCGGTATTATATTTTATTGAGAGAACAAAAAAATACAGATGCATAGTGATATTAGGATTAAGATTTCACTACGGAGGGGATTCGGTACGTAGGCCACCATGCTAGGCTCATTGTGGCTATGCCCCCAAGTGGGGCACCCTCAGGAGGAAGGATGAGGTGAGAAGAGACAGAAGGGCGGCCGACCCAAGGTGCCACGACAGTGCAAAGGGCAGGGTCCGTACAGTTTAGTTAGATAGAGACCTCCCCCGACAGGCCAGGACAACAAACACGCTCCCCTACTGCGGGACGGCAACGAGCCCAGCAGCCGAGCCCCAAAGGTCCCTGGCTAGCGGTCCCGATATGGTCCCAGCAGAGGAGCGGAGACCGGGAACGACCTACCGGAGGAGGAAGTAGTTTACCTCAGAGCATATCATCCTGCCATGCACCGCCAAGACACCCGCCGACACTTCTACCGCGAAAGAGACTACCAGATGAGGAATGTTGTGAAATTATAATGGAGATGATATGGAGGGACAGGAAAGTCGGGGGATGTAATTAACTTACCCAGGATTCACCTAGTGACCCGGTAAAACCCTCGAGAAATAGCTGGGTCAGGTAGGTCGGCCACGAGAATCAAACCCGGGCCTTCCGAATGCGGGCCACAGACGAAACCGCCTAAGCCATCCCGCTCAGTCATAGTGATATTAATAGAATGTTTAGTAGTGTTGCAGGATGTATCATAAAAATTTCTTCTTACAGGATGCCTCCAAATCATGTTGCATATAACATTTATGTCATATCCATTACATTTGTTAAAACAGTTACAATTTTATGTAAAGAGGTTAGACGTATTGATGAAGACTAAGAGATCTTCAAATTCACATAGGCAGGAAACAGCTCAGATCTCAACATATTGAGAACCTTTTGAAGATGATTGGCAATGCAAAACGTCAAGAAATAAAAACAACTGCTTCAGGTCAACTATAGGTTGTGGTTAAGTCAGCTTTCGTCTCATCAAGTCAAAAAGTTAATACTTTCAATGCGCAGATGTATGCCGTAATGAAAGCTCCAGGAAGCATTACAGAGGATTGAGTAGGATGTTTAAGGTGACAAAGAGCTTTTTGATATGCGTAAAAAGTATTGTTATAATTACTGAAGAAGGACTTAACAGGATTCTGTTATTTTGATTATAATATTGTGGCAATTTAGGTGTAAATTTGACAGTAAAGATTAATTATTGGCCTCAAATGCTCCAACTTTTATTTTTGTAGCACAGAAAAATTCGACATGGACATTTTACCATAAATACATTGCACATATTTTGAAACACCCTGAACCTAAAACAAAGAATTTTTAGAAAAAGGTCGGTGTGTGTGTGAACTCGAAAATTTGTTTAAATACCAAAATTGGTTAGATAGAGTCAGCCTGAGAAACTCAATGTCATGGCCGGGATTTGACCACGGATCTCCTGGTTTCCGTCCAGTCGCTCTTAACCCATTGAGCTACCATGGCCAGCTCTGTTGGCCAACAGTTGACTCTATCTATTCAAAACCTTAGGCTATATACGGCAAGTGTGAAGAAATGATTAATTTCCATCAATTAAATAAAAAGAGTTTAATGGTGAAGCCTGCGATTTAAGTACTTACAATAGTAAGGCGCCACAAGCGGTGTATCTCGGTAACGAGAGCCCCTAGTGGTTTACCGGGATATATATATATATATATATATATATATATATATATATATATATATATATATATATATATATGAGAATTGGAGAATTTGGCCATGGTAACTCAAAGGGTAAGAGCGAATGGACGGAAACCAGGAGATCCGTGGTTCAAATCCCGGCCATGACATTGATTTTTTCAGGTTGACTCTATCTAACCAATTTTGGTATTTAAACCAATTTTCGAGTTCACACACACCAACCTTTTTCTAAAAATTCTTTATTTGGCTAGTGTGAAGAAATGATTAATTTCCGTCAATTAACCAAACTTGGTATTAAAGTACATGTATCATCTAAGGATGAGAAGGGAAGATTTTTCAAGAAAATACCTTCACCACAGACTACCCCTTGCATTAAACAATAAATTAATTTTAAAAAAGCAATACAAATGAAAAAAAAGATCATTCTAGTCCAGTTTAAAACGTTAATTGGTATGGTGAAATGACGTTATGTGGAAGTGTGTGTATTAGTGATGTAATTTATAAAATAGTTGTTCTTATTGTATTAAATTTTGCCCGAACGGTGTTACATGTGGACTTCCAGCATGAATTGATACACAGATTCCTTTCCTGGTGTTATTTCTATAGCAAATTAACAATGTTACCTGGTTAGAGACACTTTAACTGAACGGTTCTGTTAGACGAAAAGAAAATAGCCAGCAGTTGTAACCGAGATAGAGGCTGTTGTAGACAGAGGTCCAACAAAGCCCTGCATTGCATTACACCGTGTTTTTGATTGTAGAACGTGCTATCTGTATCGAGATCAATACGATTATTACCTGTGAGGTATGCGTAGGAATACAATTTATGCAACATATCTCCATAAGCTCTACGAATAAGATAGTATCCAGGGTGCATTTTGCAATATGTTGACTGCGTAAATGCTCAGTAACGTGCTCAACAGTGCCAGGTAATATAATTCAAACATGTTATAATACATGTTATTACGAACAGTAAGCTTAACATACATCATTTCACAGGCTAACATTATCTAAAAAGGACATCGGGTTAGCTCAGTGGTTTCATTTGTCTATAGTGTTGAGGCTCTGTAGTTTGATTTCCAGATTTGGGGCGGCGATTTTAAATCGGTCCTAGCTAAGCTTTCACCTCTGACTAGCTCATTGAAGTACCCTAAGAGCCCAGCATGCCTCACAAGTTGTAGGTCCTCTCCTTCCACTGTCATTCTCATGTCATTGAGGGTAACGGACTCCGCCTTCTGGGTACCTCCGCCTCAGAAATGGATCCTTTCAGCGCTTGGTGGAGTGAAGTTACCCCTGAAGGTGATAGATCATGTAGGGAGAGCGTTAGAAACGAGACTGTCTAGGATAGAGAGGGCAGGTCGATTCATCGCTTCCCCACCAACGTTTTCGTAAAGCAATGTAGTAGAAGGCGCAGGCTGCACTGACATCTTTCAAGAACTGGTGACGAAAAGGGACACACGACGATGCTCTGTTTCTTGTTCACTGTCCATTTTTGCACATAATTTCAGTAGTATAACGACGCATTTTGCAAATTTGGTAATTGGATGGAAGAAAGTTATTTTTCCCACCCCTCTTCAAGAGAAATCCGGTATAGTTATTTTAATATTAACAAAAATAAAATTAACGTGTTTACTCTCTATCCAAATTAAATATTTATGAACATTTATTACAGTCAAATTTTAGTCTACCCCACTTTTTCCCCGAAAAATTCTATTATTAGACATTTAGCAACTACAAAATGCTGGAAAGTGCAAGCTAAATTAAAGCCTTGGTTATTCTAGATCTAAACTTAATTTAGTAACTGAGAATGTATTGCTGTAAAACATTACAAGTGTCAAAACTGCTTCTATACATAAAACAAATCTGCTAGCAGCACGATAATTATTACAGAATGACATACCATCCAAACACTTTTGCGAATGTTTGTTGAGATTCTGTAACCGAACCACTAGTTGCCAGATTTGTATGTGTGTGGTAAAAAACCCTTTCACTTAAACACTTGCAATAGCCGCCACTGGTACGTATGATTTTGGATGCTCGTTGGTAGAAGGGCGCTACAAAGGCCACATTTCTATTATTAATTAATCATAATTCACCTAGGAACTCCACTCATTACATTCACATTTTTATTTTTTTACTTCCCCCAACGTTGTCATATCCGACTATGGTGAAATAAGTGAAATAATGCTCAAACGAGCCCGGGACCCATAAAGTTTAGAGTTACTGGACATTCATCTTTCAGGATAAGGGAAAACCCCAGCAAAACCTTATCCAGATAACTCACCCTGACATGAGGCAGACATGCTACAAAGGCAGCATCCCTCCACTCACCCCAGCACTTGCACGAGACACTTCTGCAGGGCCCATATATTATTTTGAAGCCAGTTGCATTATGGACACTACATTAATTGTTAATTAATAATTTTGCCTAAGAGGCCATTTGCATTGCACGAAGTGCTGGAATAACCCGTTGTTTGTTTGCAAGCAAGCCACGTGTTGGGCGCCAGGCGTTAATTGTTACTTTAACAACTCTGCCTAGAGAGACTTTCACCAGCCGCCACTGTCGGAACCATGTGTTGTGGTTTTGCAAGCGAGCCGGTTGTTCAGCGATCCGGAGGCTGAGATTTCATTTGGTCACTGCATTCGAAATCAAGAAGGGGAAAGTGTTTTCGTTTCTCAACTGTTCCTACAGTTGCCGTGAGACCATCGTGTTGTCAACAATGTGAGCGCGTCTTCGGGTTCGAACCGCGGCATTGCGCAGAAAACTAGGGACTCACTGCTGTATCCGCATTGATCTGCCTGAAGTGCTCCAGTGAAGGAGATAACTACGGCTCCAGATGGCAAACAACAGGTAGGGTGTATTTGTTTGCCTACAAACTAGCGGTTCGAATACTGTACATGTGTAGACACAATGGTTTTGGGGATTGTCATGGAAATAATGGCGGGGTTTGTGCTTATAGCAAATATAAATTTATAAGTATTACTGAACTTGAAACATGAACTTTTGGATATTCTTCATTGAATTTCTCATCAGATTGCTTAACAATGCCATTCCAGTGTTCATAGTTCTATATTACTGCTAACGTTTTCATATCCTACGTCATTATATTATTAGGCCTGAAAAAAAATTTGTCAGCTTTTTAATGGGAGGTGATATAATCTGCATACAATGTTAAGCTACAGTATTTTTCTCTAAAGCCTACCTGTATAAGGTAGAGGAAGTATTGTGTTGTGCTAACAAATTTGATATTGAAATTTTGTATGGAGGCCTCTGAATACGAAGGTATTTAAAATCAACTGTGTGGTTTTAGGTTGGTTTTATTTATTATTATTAAAAAAAAAAAACATTCACATTCACTCATATATGCAGATTTCCAGACTAATGAAGAGTAGGGAATGATTCTTGACCAACTTTAAATTATTCCTAAACAAAATTATATCATAAGCAGGTATAGATATTTCTAAGCATGAAATCTAGGACGTGCGGAAATAATGTTCAATTGTCACTGAACTATAGATACGCAAGGAGGTCACAAAATATTACCTCCCTAACCTTGTACAATCTTTTAGGTGTGTGCAATGGCATTCCGGATAGCTGTCCGTGAACTTTGACCCGTCACGATTATTATTTATTTATTTCAATATTTGGTTCGATGTAGATAATTTGAAGCCAACTGAATTCCTATGTGTGACCAGTAGGATCATTTTATATTAAAATATACAATGAAATGTAATTATGTGAATTTGTTGACAGAAAAAGACTGAATGTATCACATCAAATTGTTTTTAATATAATTTTGGAACTTAAGTTCATTTTAATGAAGATCACTGTTTTTTTTTTTTTTTTTTTAATTTACGTCCAACTTTTTCATATCGGACGATGAAGGAAATGGGTGAAATGATGCTCAAGTGAGTCCAGGGTCCATAGAGCTTAGATTTACCCGACATTCATCTTTCAGGATAAGGGAAAACCTCGGAATAAACCTTATCCAGATAACTCACCCGAACTCGGGACCTCTTGGGCGTAAGGCAGACACCTGCCATCTACGCTACCGAGGATCACATTAATTACTAAAGTAAAACGAGATGAAAAAAAAAAACAATAAGTGTGAAAGGGATGTAGCATAATGGTTTTTTCCCCCTTCAGTTTCTGCTATTGGGTTGCCCATAAGTTATGGCGTGTTTAGTGAAAATTTTGCTTGCAAAACAAAATGTTATTTCGTAGAGGATTGTGTGATCTACAAATAGACCATTTAGTTTTGTATGCTCATATTATTTTTTCTGTTTTCAGTGTCAAGTCGACAACAAAGAGCGTTTTAACACGTGCTTTATGTTGTCGACTTTTCGCTCGATTTTATTTGACCTGAAGAGAACAAACGATAGGTACACTAGCATACAAAATACTTAGCAGCCACAATTCTATCTCCAATAACATAAAACGCATTGCCAAAATGTTTTATTTTGTATGCAAAACTTTCACTTAAGAAACGCCACAACTTATGGGCCAACTTATCAGTTCCCTTATTTAGTTTAATTATGTAAACGGATAGGTCACATCGTGAATGAAATGAGTCCCTAAATAAACTGTTGATCTTAAGTATCAGGGCTTTCATCCTAAGGTTTAAATATAAACCTCCAGCAAAAGAATATCCAGTAGTTTTCACACAACCAGGATGTGGAACCAGGTACTCAGATTGAGAACAGTGACCTTACTCTATTACGAAATCTGTGCTAAAATTAAGTTCAAAAAGTGTATTTTATAAAATACAACAAACCTTTTGTGAAGCACTTTAATGCTTGCTTGGCGCTAACGTATCACAATGAACACAGATCAGCGGTTCGGCCGCTCGTCTTTTGTCGTGTAATCACCAACGTTCTTTTGTCATCAAATCTCCGATCTTCGGTTTGCTTTTGTCTGCACGCAGTCTAGACCAGAAGCCGGCGTCACAGGAGAGGTATTTGCTTGATGACGCCTATGTAGGTTACTATCAGTGGGATATTATGCTGCGGTTTTTAAGGTTCAGATACATAATATGCCTATGACAATAGAGAATTGAAAATTATGGTTTCTTAAGTTTTCAGTTTATCTAAACATTTACCTTTGTCCTACGTAAGTATATACGGTTTTAAATTTCGTTTCAATGTTGGTGTTAAAGTTGTGTTTCAAAAGCGAATTTATTGTCCTATTCCAAACCTTCCGCAATACTTTTCAAATAATCTTATAGTTTTAAAGATTAAGCCATTTATCCAATTGGATGTTATTTTCGCAGACTTTCCTAACCCATTCTTCATTTCTCTTCCTGCAAATGCGTATTCTTTTATCTACTTTATTTTAGAGATAACCTTTCGCAGAAATGATTTTATTCATTTATTTCCTCGTATGTGCACTTCCACTACTCCCTCTATATACTATAGATTAGCAATACAGAAAGTAAAAATGAATGTAAATATATCTACCACTTTTCTTATAGACGATTTTACTTTCTTTCTGACGATCCTATTATGGAAAGTAAACTCAATAAATTTTTCCTTAAAGATCAAAATTAAAATTTCGTATTTTGAGACCCATTGAGGACCCACTCAAAGCTATTTTTACAATAAGGTTCATAATTATATTGACTATGATTAGCTCAATTTAAACATAATTTTGGATAAATATTGAAGTTGTTATTTAAGTTGAAAATCTTCCAAATGTAGAACACGAAATTCTTTAGAAAATATGTCCACGTCAATCAAACATTCTGTATATTATTAATTTTCCTTTTTCCCAGAAGCGTTCCTAATGATTTGGATGAAAAAGCTCTTTGTTTAAGATATAATAAAATATGCATATCTTCATGCAAACTCGTCTTCATTGTTTATATTTATTTTTTGTGCAAATTAGTGTAACTGTAATCCAAAGGGGAAGTTATAGTTTAAAAATTGTGGATGTCGTTAAAACATTCAATTTATGATGACACTTTTTGACTATATTTCGAGATATTCCTTGCATTTTCCAACACTTTTATCATACTTTTTTTAGTGTTGAGGTACCTTTTCCTTCTTTCTCGCGATGTCTTGAAAAGCCAGCATAATACAACAACCTGCTTTTAAACATTTAACTATGCTTCAGTACCTGTAATAAACTGTGTATTGAAACTATTATGTGAACCTGTTTATCTAGACGTACACGAAGTAAATAATTTGGTTTCGCAAATTAATTTTAATTAATTTCTATGTAATTCATTTTAATCTAGATAAACCTTTGCAGAAATAACTACATTGCTCATTTCGTCATAAATACAAAGGGAATAATGATAGTCAAATTATTTAAAAACTGTGGTCTTAAATTCTGTCTAAGTAATAGCCAGGAGTGTAATCACTTGTTCATTAAGGACCATTTAGCAATAAGTATGTTATATTACTATTTAATTCTCTCTCTCCGTCCCCCCTCTCTCTCACACATGGACTGAGTGGCTCATTACTTAGACACTACCTACTGATCCCAAAGTCGGGGGTTGACGTGCTTAAAAGTGACAGCCCCATGTTAGATTTATTGCATACGGATAAAAGAACTGCTGCAGGACGAAATTCCGGCACACGGGGGACACGGATATGATCCTGCTAATTGACAGTCGTTAACAAACAAGACACAGGTGTATTTTCTCTCTCACTCATACTTCCAGACTCTAAGGAGGATGGGGAATAATCTTGGTGCAGAAAATTTCCCATTCTCCGGCCGGGTATCGAATCTGGGACCTTTAGATTTGAAAAACGACCAGGAGAAATCCACAAACTTATTGAACAATGAATAATGGATCTCTCGGAAATGACTGAAGCGAAAAAACATAATTTATTTGAAATAAATTCTGTTTTTTTAATAGATTTGCATTCTTTGTGCAGTTCAGTTTCTTTTTCATTTAACTATACCAGTTATACGAATTTATACGAAATTCCTTCTGAATGAAGAAATGCCTAGAAAATTCAAAATATACATTTCATTTGGAAATTAATTGTTCTTTTACACTAGCCGTGTGTAGGACCCACTATGAAAGGGTAGAGCCAGACTGAAAAATTCAATGCCATAGCCATAGCCGGGATTTGAACCACGTCCAGCCGCTCTAACCATTGAGCTACTATGGCCAAAGTGCCGATATGACATTAAATTCTCCAACAGACTCGTGTTCCATTAATTGTACCTAATAGTGGTCCGAACTATAAAGCCCGGGCCTTAAAGTACTTACAGCATAGTAAGTCGCCATTAAGATATTTGTCTCATGTGTTTATGTAAACTCCTAGTGATTTACCGGGAATTTAATGTCATATCGGCACGTTGGCCATAGTAGCTCAATGGTTAGAGTGGCTGGACGGAGACCAGAAGACCCGTGGTTCAAATCCCGGCTATGGCATTGAATTTTTCAGTCTGGCTCTACCCTTTCATACATTTCATTTATTAATTATTTATTCTTGACAAGTATGTGGTATTTTAATAAAATAAATATAACCATTTTTATAAAGTCAGTATTTTCGAAAGATATTGCACGTGAATGGTAGTAGAACTGTGAGATTTTCTAACATCTGTTTATGTTACATCTCTGAAAAATTCTGAATTTAAATATCAAGTTTGGTATTTATGAGTTTTCCTTTATGATGTTGCTAGAATTTTTTTAATGGAGTGCTGTTCCTACTCTATGACAGAAAATAAAATTGCCGATCTACAGGAACAAGACCGAAAAAACACAGTCAAAGAGCCTATTTCATAACTCATATGAACTACTAAGGGAAACTACAGGTACGCAGTTATTCTTGGGAAACGATAGACAAATATTTCTAAGAGTCGACCTCATTGCGATATTGTACCATTTGTCAGGATCTATGACGGCGTATGGCATACTCCAGGCGCTGGAACTCTCCCGTTGTGTGTATTTATATCCTGTCAGAGTAAGATGACCTTAAGCGAGCACAGATGCCACTCCAGAAACTTTATCTTAACATTTCCAGTTTGTTTCTCATGTAGACTAAATATGCACCGAGTTCGATTCTTGCCACACCCTAGCTGAGTGAGAGTTCCCAAATTTGTCCCATTTATGTATTTTTGAGGTGTCCGTAGGTGCACGATTCTGCAGACCTATTATAATGCATGGACCTGTTCTTGTAACATGAAAGGAATCCCGTGCTGTTGGCCAATTGAATCGGTATTATAATCGGTGCATTATGTATTCTTGACATGTAAAAAAAATTATTAATTATTTAGAAACTCAAACTAATAACAACTTATATCTAAACAGTAATGGAACAAGTTTTCTTGTATATGTATTTCTTATTTAAAGTCACTTCAACAATAAAGTCATATCGCGACTAAACATTGAGATATGCATTGAAAATACAAAATAAAATAAATAAATAAAATACACAGTTACATTGTTTTCAGTCAGGCAGATACATGAAGTTTAATTTGAATTTAAACATTAATATTGCAAGCCTTGATAAAGCTGATATTTTCTTATGGTATTGTTCATCACCCACAGCAAGCTGAAGGTTTTCAGGAACTCCATACTGAAGTCGATGGTGAGTGTATTCTGGGAAAATGGTGAACAGATGGTGAACGGTGAGAGCAGAATCAAATTTGCAACTTTCAATCATCCAAGGCCTCCTGTGTACGACAGCAATTTTGTTGAAGATTTAATATTTTTCTGTATATTTCTTAAGGTTTGCCAAGTATAAGAAAAGTAGGTACTATACAACACTGATTAGAATTAAGAGGACTTCACATGGCATTTCTAAAAGATTCATAATTTGCATGTTGCCATGGAAGATGCAAATGTATTAAAATATCACTTTTATAAAAACTTTTGGAGCCATGTTCGTGTAAAGGCTTATTGGGGATTACGATTACTACAGAGGGGATTCGGCACTGAAACCTGTGCTTTATTGTACCTAAGTCCCAAATAAAGCATTACCCGGGAGGAAGGATGAGGGAGAGGAGACAGGGTGACGAACACAAGGACTCACGACAGTGTAGAGGACAGGATCCCTACATTTACCGGTTGGAAACTCCCCCGACCGGCCAGCACAATCAGCATCCCACATTCCCTGGTCCGAAAATGGTTCCTCAGGTCGGTCCAAAGACCGGAAACCGTCCTACCGAAGGAAGAAGTGTTTAACAGGAGCCGTAGGGAAAGGGATCAGTCCCCTTCAGATGCCGAGGTGCGGGCGCTGCGGACCCTTAGCACTCGTGGTACCTCTGACGTTACTAGAGAAACCTTGGGCCGAACATTCGAGCTCCTCCCTGAATGGGAGTTGTTCGGATTGGGTTGGACTCGAGGGGGCAGTGTGTTCCCGACACCCACGGGGAATTAGGTACCTCCGGCGAGGCTACGGCCGCCCGGAGGGGGTAGAGGGTTGCCTCATAAGTCCCAGTACTAGCCTGCAGAGTTAGTAGAAGGTGTGCTAGATCACCAGTCGGCCCCACCGAGGTTTTCAGTAGTCTTCCCTGCGGGGTTGACGCGCGTAAGTGGCGTATCCACTTCCATTCCGTCTTGACGTTGTGCTCAGCGGGGGGGGGGGCTTTTTAAGAAATCAGGTATTGTCCTATGGAAAGAGCCGTGGAATATCCATCACTCCCGGGTAGAAGGAGGCCCGGGTCCTTGGTCCTACAGGTCCAGGACTAACGGGAGTAGAACCTCTGCACATAACTGTTTACCAGGAGCACATCATCCAGCCATGCAGCACCGGGACATCCGCCGTCACTTTTACCCTGAAAGAGACCACCAGATAAATGATAATGGTGATGAAATGTAATTAACAGAGATGTAATTAACTTACCCAGCATTCGCCTGGTGACCTGGGAAACTCCCGAAAAAAAACCATGGGTCAGGTAGATCGGCTACGGGAATCGAACCCGCGCCTCCTGAATGCTTAGAGGAAGTGTATATCGGAAAGGGAGGAGCAGAAGAAGAAAATATTGGTAGCGTAGAATAGCGTAGAATTTAAAATTTAACATTAGAGCCCTTGTGGGACTTGACCTGCCAACCCGGGTGCCGACCTCCGGCCCACATACATAAAACAGATTCATACGGTTATCTAGCTGATACGATTAGAAGATGTAGACATATAGTAGAGTAACTGTAGTTTATTTCTTTGTTAACCTTCTTTTTCACTTTCTTCCAGTAAGAAACACACAAATTACCTTTGTTTCTTCGAAAGGAAAAGGAAACAGCAGCATTTGTTGTTTGTACCGTTACTTACACACTTTTTCTTCGTTTCCTAAGAACAAAAGCTGTTACATTGGTAACGTTGAAGTGACAATGGGAAGACCCGCACCTACAGAGGGGCGTTGTCCACGTCGACACCCGCATACCCACCGTTAACGTGATCCTCACTATGAGAGCGTGACGAGGTTCTCTAACGTCGTGCTTCGTCATACCCCGGCACCGCCCCAGCATATGAAACTACAACTAATTCGTCTCGTCCATAACTGTAACACTACTGGGACATCTTGTCTTTCTACATCCACATCACTGACTCTGCTAGGTACAGCAAGTAAGGAAAGTGTTGAGATTGCACTGCAAACTGTTATCAGGCCTCTTTAAATAAATAAATGTCCGTAAGTTTGACTATGTGTGTCATGTTAGTTTATACTTTTACGTATAACACTACATCTATTATAAACGTAAATTTAAATTTTCAAATTAACATAAACATGAAAAAAAAAATATTTTATACCTGTTGCAGCTATACCGGGACGTCCTTAGTTTATATGGCGATGTAAACAAAAACACGTGTACGTGCGCGATATCATTGGCTGTTTAGCCTTTTATCTCTCTGCGGATGAAAAATATAGTTCTCATTTTAAAGGCAATCTAATGCAAAATATATAAACCAATTTACATTATTACAAATGCAACAGTCAAACAGTGATTAATTAGTATTTTATTTGATATAGTAAGCGTAATTTGTACGTATTAATCAGAGTGCACGCTGAGCTTGAGCAGTTTAAAAGCAGAAGGAAGTGAAAGATCAGATGTACAGCCCAGGGTCCATAGACTTAGAGTTACCCAACACTCGTCTTTCAGGATAAGGGAAAAATCAGGGAAAAATCTTATCCAGGTAACTCACTCTGACAGAGATTCGAACTCGGGGCCTCTTGAACGTGAGGCAGACATGCTACCACTACGCTACCGAGGCGGGCTGTTGTACAACATGGCAATGTGTAAACATCACAGAGGGAAACCGTTAAAAAGTGGTAAAAAAACAATTATTTGAACGTGTTTTGTAAGTTGTATGAAAAATGTCCGACTTTAGCAATGGAGGATATTAATTTGTCAGTTGAATTAACCGGTGTTTCCGCGACAAGTGAGGTTGTGCAAACGGACCGGCTTTACACTCCAGGAAAAGCTCGAAAAAGAAAGAAGCTAGTTGTGGAAGGTGAATATGATGAATTTGTTAAAAGTACTGTTCGTGCAAGGTTCATAGCTTCTTTGAAAGAAACGAGCCACCACAATTACAAAAGTGCTTCAAGCATTAAACAATAATCCCAAATTGCCGAGCTTTACAAAAACGAGCTTCCACACCATTCTTAGGGACATAGTTTTTAATTTGTGAACAGAAACTGAAAAAATATAATTGATGAGCGTAATATATATTGTTGTGGCGCAGGAATTGTTAAGGAAAATTTGGAATTCGTCCGTTGTCAGATTCCAATTAGGTATATAAAATATTTTTATTGTATGCCAGTGGAACTTTCCAGTCATGGCTACACGCAGTTATTTAGCTCTTTTGTTTTGTAGAAAGACCCGTGCCTTAATTTTTTTTTTTAAATAAGGTGGGATTATGTGAAGAAATCAAATATTTAAGTAATATTGTAAGCATCCAGTCACTTTTTAACGTAACAAAAGGAAAAACTGGCTGGCACAATGGCTCAGTCGGTAGAGCACCTGCCTACCGTGCTAGGGTTCCAGGGTTTGATGCCCGGCGGTGGGGTGGGGATGTTTCTCCAACCTAGATAATTCCTCATCTTCCCCACAGTCTGGAAGTATGAATGAGAGTGCGAATGTGTACGTGATCTAATGATTAAAATCCAAACGTAAATCCAAACTTCGTTATGTTCTAAAGGAGAACGGCCGCTGATATGACCATTGTCGTTAAAGGCTATATATAATCTTATACAGCACAACACCTTTGCATTTTGTTAACGTAAGCTACCCAAACAATGAAAACGGCAAAGCAAAACTTTGCATAGAATGTCATTGATAGCGTACATGTTTGTCACGTGGGAATAAAATAGCGCGAATATTCCCTCCAATCACAGTCGCCGGCGAAGTGATAATGTTGACGCTTTGTTTACATCTAAACTAAGGATGGCGCCGGTATAATATTTTAATAATTTAAAAATATTTATGTTTTAAGTACTTTTAAAAAAACTATTACCTTACGTATTATATAAGAATTATAGTTTTTCATATCAATAAGTTAAAATGTACAAAAGCCTAGTTACGTCAGTAACAACATTTACATTATTTATGTATTATCGGTATTAATAAGTGTCTGATGGTAAGAAGTAGGTCATACATAGGTACCTGAAGTATACCCACATGCTTCCCACGTAAATGAATTTCCAAGGAATGGAATGTTGTTACTCCATCATGATGTTATTTATGTTTAATGGGAACTTTAATAATAAAGTCTGGCAGTTGAATTGTCATTGCTGAGCATTTACACATATCGTGTGTTTATATGATAGTTGACAAGGTGGATTTAACGCTTATTGTCCAGGAATAAAATAAATCTAATAAGATTACTTCATAATCATGGAATTGCCCTTTCCGTAAAGGTGTGTCAGTAATAACAATTGTAATGTGAATCACTACTCCGACCTCATAAGGGACTCGAACGGTGACCCTCCATATATGAACAGTACGGAAGCAGTGATCTATGAGATGCAAATGAAGAAGGGGTGTGGTCCTCATGCTGTTTGTGGGGGGCACTGACCTTGTAAACACTAATGGTTCTGTTTCTGGAGGTCTATAAATGGACTGGCAGAGGGTCGAGCTTTACTTGCCCGTGTCTCTTTCTCCAGGGTCTTGGTGAGAGTCGAACTATTGGGTCACTGGGTTAAAACATAAACGTGAAAGTAGACAACTTCAAGTTTACGAGATATGAAAGGCATTTCTTAACGAATGTCAAACGACGTTCACCTCGTAATATGAAATCTGCGATATATTTAGCGACCTGAAATACTAATGGAAATGGACTTCGTTACAATCAATAAAGTGAAACCAGTTTTAAATATCAGATCCGGTTTTTCTTTGCCATAAAAGTTTAGAGAAAGGGATAGATAGGATCGTTTCTCATGAAGATACAACGTTCTGCAGAAATATCTGAAGGTTATGTTCACATGACTAATCTTCTCATTATTTTAAACGGGTTGACCCTTGAGTTCTGCGTTTTCTTTTTTCACTTTTAAATAAAAGTTTTTCGTGCAAAATAAATAGTTTTAGCAATGTGTTTTGTCATTATAAGAATTATGTGCTCTACGCAATAGTGTGTTTAGTTTTTTTTTTTTTTTTTTTCATTCTTTTTTCAACTTAACTCCAATGATATTGGCGGCCGTTCTCCTTTGGAACATATCGAAGGTGTTGGGGGTGTTGGGTTTTAATCATTAGATCACACACACATTCGCAATCTCATTCATACTTACAGACTCTGGGGAAGATGAGGAATTATCTTGGTCGGAGAAAAATCTCCACCCCCACCGCCGGAAATTGAACCCGGGACCCCAAGCACAGCTGAGTTGTTTTTGTACGCTTATATACTGTTTATTCAAGTCAATAAAATCGAGTGTAGAGCCGACAACAAAGAGCATTTTCGTTATCTTCTGCTTGTTGTGTTTAATCGAGATGCCAAAGGCATGATAGCTGCTGAAGCAGGCGTCGAAAATGCTTTTTGCTGTCGACTTGACCTTTCATTTTATTGACTTGAAAAGAACAGTGTACCTATAAGCATACAGAAACTAAACACACTATTTTGTACAGCACTCAGTCCTATCGAATAACCTAAAATGTATTACTGAAACATTTACTTTATATGGGAAACTGTTACTTAAAAAACATTATATCTACCCATATATTATTCTTACGAAAACTTATTTTTTCTATCTCCTTCAAATTCGGTGTCTCCAGAGACAGTTTCATTACATACTTTGTTGGGAGTACAGAGGCAATTCAGTAGATCAAATCGATACTCAAATGTTTAAAAACCTGGTCGATACATGCTGGCGTTGAAATTGCACACTGACGACGTCCCAACAAATCATTTAAAGAATGATGAATTATTAAAAAGTTCAAACCAGTAACAACAAATATCTCAATAGCTGATGATACTGAAGCTTTTCGAGGTGGATTGTCCTTTTAAGAAATATAAGTACTTCTTTTACAGTAATTGTTTCTCTGTTTTATAATTTACCAATTACATTAAAATTATATATAATTACTAATAAAGTAGATTTAGAAACATCGCAGAAAATTCAATTTACACATTTTACTAGTTGTGTATGCATATTCCTCACACATAATATTGTAATAAAAACTCGTCACTCCAATGCCGAGGAAAAAAATGAAAATGAAAAAGAAAGAAAAAATTTACCGTAGAAAAAGTAGTTTTGGGACGAGGAAATTTTCTTGAAGATTGCCGTAATGCTTACTTAGAAGATATTGAACTTAAACGGAAAATTTAATATTTCTCTTTGTTTTTAATAATGCGGTTTATGGACATAAATTCCGTGCACAGACCTTTCTTTAAAACGTCCTTTTTCCGGATTCAGTGAAACTTTAAATATATCTTACCGTACAATTTGGTATTCGAAATTTTGCCTGGAATGTAATAGGTACTTGCTGTACTTTTCATGTAAGATTTAGATAAAGTAATATTTAATTCCTTCGTAAATATTTCATTAGTTATATAAACATAATTTTTAAATGAAGAGGCAATAATCACATGCTATTTTCAGACATTTTAAAAGCAAAATATTTCCAGAAATGTTAAAAAAATGAATAACAAACACATTACATGTACGTACAACGTTGTTTGGGATCAGATGAGCTCCTGCATGCTCCTGCATATGCAGGAGCTCCTCTGATCCCGCACGTTCGACTTTTTCTTTGGCAATTTTTGGCATTCATATAAAATCGTATTATTTTCCATGATATCTCGAGTTTATAAGCAAGACTTTCTGAGGGTTAGGAAAATGAGAACAAACCTGTCCTAACAAGTACTGATTCTTTTTCATCATTTAAATGTAAATGTACAGAATTTTATTATAGTACTGCGCATTAGAGAGCACAGCTGCGTAGAAAATAAATAGTAGAAGGTTAGTTAGTTACTAACACTCCCCACATGGCAACCTTGGCCTTCGGGGTAACCTCACCCCACCAAGTGATGACCGGACCCATTTCTCAGGCGGAGGCACCCAGAGGGCGGTGTCCATTACCTCCGATGATAGGGTGATAGTGAAGATGGCGGTGAGGTGAGAGGACCTACAGTTTTTACCGTGGACTCCGAACCACGTTGGGCATAGGGGATACTTCACGTGTGCTAGACAGAGGTGAAGGCGTGGATAGGGCCGACTTAAAATCGCCAACCCCAGAGCCGGGAATCGAACTCGGGACCCTTAGAACGGGAGCCGCGAACGAAACCACCGCGCTACCCCGGCGCCCTAAATAGTAGAAGGTATAGTGGAAAATTTGAAGGTTAGTAGGAAAAAGGAAGAAAAAGCAGAGATTGACAAATAGAATGAGAAATAAACAAGAAGGATGTGAAAATAAAGTAACCAAAAGGAAGGAACACGTTTGAGTAATGTAGTTTTGAAGAATAGGATGAACAAAGAGAAGTGGAAGGATATGAAGTAGAGGAGGAAGGAGCGGTCATCCAAAGAAACGTGTACATTTGGAATGCGTAATGATTGCGTCAGTGATGTGGTCATCGCCACTCCCACACCAAGTTCACTGGGTCGGTCTGTCACACACGCACATGTTGTATGAATCATTTGCCGGTAATGACAAACAACACTAATGTCTGTTTACTTGTGCTGGGGACTCGGCACGACTCATTTAGGGCATAAGTAAGACAACCCAGCCCTTTGGGGCGACCGGTACTTTACGTTGAAAGTTTACAAATACTGGCTTCTCTCGAACAAGGCGACTGGTGGCCCACCGCTCCCAGGGACAGCTGTACGAATCCGTACGTGCAATAACGGAGGATTGTCAGGCCGGTTCTCTCCAAAATAATGCAAACTACATGTGTAAAACAATGTGGACATGTTACCTTACTTTTCCCTATAAAAGGTGTTCAAAATGAACACCTGAACGGTGTCTACTTCCACGCAAACCTTGGAATTATTCATTTTGAACACATAATTGAGCACTCACGTAACCGAAATATTGGAAAACACACGCAATTTCTAATTTATCGAGTGTATAAGACTTGCTGCGTGAAATTTATCTTCACGCATTCCCCACATATAATAATCATATGAATTTAGGCCTGTGGCCTAAAGGTCAATCAATTATTCAGTCATCCAAAACACACTGAAATGCGAGACAATTATTTTCTTAGACTTCTTTCCAAGACAACAAATATCTGATCTAACATTTTCTCGGCTATAACCGTTGGCTGTCTGTGATTTATGTTCGTAACCACCCTGAGGCCGCGCCGTGGCTCAGTGGTTAGACCGCTTGGCTCTCACCAAGGCGGCCCGGGTTCGATCCCAGGCGACCGCAAAGTGAGATTTGTGGTGGACAACACGGCGCTGGGGTGGGTTTTCTCTGGGACCTCCGGTTTCCCCCGCCATCTCATTCCACCGGTGCTCCATCTTCATCTCATGTATCACCAGTGTCACCGCCTGCGGTGCCGTATGTAGTAAAAGCGGGCGTTAAACACTACACATTTCACATTTCATTTCGTAACCACCCATAAGTTATGGATTTGTTAGAATAGGTGACACCAAGGAATGTTCAAGCTGACAATCAAACGAAACTTAATACAATTAACATACGCTGTTCGATATAAAAATATGTCATAACATAAATATATGTCATAACCACATATAGCTTCATTTAATGTTAATCCAAAACAACGTAGGCGCATGAACTAAGTTACCGGCCACTGAATTGAACGATGGAGTTCCGATAAATTATTCGCCGAGTTAACTTAAAATTTCAACTATAAGAAATTGACTATACGTCAACTGTGACGTATAACATCGGCGTCCTAAGTCGCCGGCCAACGCGACTGAAGCGACGACTACCACAGGACCTGCTTTACAGTGATGGACACTTCTACTTCTGAATGATCTACTGTTCAACATTTGCTTTTCTATTCTTTTCTGCTGTATAAATTCTCACTATTGAAGTATGCATACCATTTTATTAGTTCAGTATCACAATTGTATTAGTGCAGAGGAGGCGCACTGTCCTACCTCTACAATGTCATTACTCTATGATTATTTCGTATCTGTTCTCCCAGATCTGCAAAGCATGTATTATTGCTGACCGACCTAATATTATATATACTGATCCGGAATTTTTGGAATTATGTAGTAGTTCAAGAATCAAATTAAATTAAGACAATTGAATTGTGAGTTTACGAGGAGATATAGAAACACAAACTTTCTAATTAATGGCATCTCAAACCTGATCCGTGTCGAGAAGTTGGACTGCAGGTAAGAAAGTTGATTATTCGTAACTACCAAATATGGAACAGAAAGTTAAAATATGGCTATATATAAATATCTCGAGTAATAAACTGTAAAGCGACGATCATGAAACCACGGCAAAAATTTCCATTTTCACTTTTTGACACACAGCTCACATCAAGGTACAAAAGGCTTCCTGAATACAAAATTGCTATTCTTCGTGTAGGTGTGTATGGTTGTGATTTCTTTCGACAATCGCAGTGTATATTTGAGTAAACACTTAGGATTACAATATTAATTAATTAGTATACTTATTTACTTATTTATTATTTATTTACTCATTTATTTATTGAGAGATGCTACTAATTGTATCATGTTTTCGAAAAGTTTTATTATTTAAAGAAGTTCGATATGATAAGTATGTAATGCAAAAATCTTTGCTTCCTCTACAGCTTAACTTATTTTTTTTTAATTTACGTCCTCCACTGTTAAGTCATATCGGACGGTGAATAAAACGGGTGAAATGATGCTCAAATGTGTCCAGCGTCCATGGAGCTTAGAGCTACCCGACATTCGTCTTTAAGGATAAGGGGAAACCCAGGAAAAAACCTTATCCAGGTAGCTCACCCTGACCGAGATTCGAACTCGGGACCTCTTGAGCGTGAGGTAGACAGGCTTACCGAGGCGGGCGGCCCCTTAACTAAATGTAGATCCAAATCTTGGATATCGAGTATGTGTGCGGGCGCCTGTGGGGAGGGGGAGGTTTAAGCGTCAGTCGACAGTTACGTCATCTGAGCCCGACTAGATATACAGGATTCACAGAAACTCTCGTTTTTGAGATTCCGCATGCTTGAGTGGCAAGAATCACCCCAAAAGAGAAAAGTGCTTTAAATATCACATTTCGTATTTAAGTACAGCGTCTTTCAGAAGTTGTTATCCGAACTACAAACTATCTTTAGCATGGAAAAAGTTTTGTTCTTTTTTATTTTATCAAAAAACAATAGCAACAAATTTAATTAAAATATCTCAAGTTTGAAACATAAGAGTTCGAAGAATAAAATGGTTATCTTGAATTGTTTGCCAATAGTCTATGCAGTCTTAATTCTCAGTGAATGTAATTTTGTACTGATAAACAATGAACGAAAAGCTTATTACAAAATGTACAGCTTGCTAAAACATAACATTTTAAAAATAATTGGATGAAAATTATATTGTGTAAGGATTTTTCCATGCAAATTTTAGTCCAGTTTTAATATATGTGATGAAATACTGTATCAAGTACATATGCAGAGCATTTAAACAGAACAGCCGACCTTAAAAACGGAATTTTGGAGTTAAGCTGAAGCCAGAAAAAATATAGAACTCCTAGTTAATTAAATTTTATTCATTGTAACTATTTTCAATTTCAAAACAAAATTGAGTAATTTTCAAAATTTGAAAAGCCTTTATATTCCTTTTATCTGGAATGGTCATCAGCTGCACCTGAGTTTTACGTCATGGAGAAATCACAAGCACATGGCCGCCTCTGAAAGGGTTTGTCGCTTGCCGCCAAGGCCTGCTAGAAGTTTTAATGCGCTTCATTTGCTGTGATGTCGAAACCCTCGCTTGGCTGAGTCACCGTCAGGAATCCCTCGTCATCGTTGTTGTACTCACAGAAAAGCTCGTTTATTTCACATTTTCTAGTCTGGGCAACACGGACCTTGACTCCAACGACCTCTTGGTACGCAGTCATTCATTATTGCGTGAACTCTTACACAGTGCATTTCTCCGGAAAGAAGAGGATTTGTTTTGAAGGTACTGTTATGTGTATAACTGTGAATATTTGACATTTAAGAATATAAATGAATTGTTTACGCTACTAATGGCATGAACACATAGCTATGGCGTTATTTTGTGATGTGATAAATACACTGCGCTTTTTTTTTGTGGGGATTCAAACCCATTTTGGCATTTCCTAGCCATTGTCTGCTAATTTCAAAATATTACTCGCGCAATTTACCTTGTGTTCTCAGATGGTTTAGTTGTCGAAGACAACTATATTTCATGCCTTTTAGCAGGAGCACCTTAATGTGTACCATGTACTTTACGTAATTGTTATTTTTTCCCCCGCCAGCTTGGCCAACGTTTGTTATAAAAGGCTATTGTGAGGTTATGTCGATTCTGATGTTTCGGGATTCTACTTCAGACATTTGATACGTGGTTACTGTTTGTGTTGGTTAAATACAAAAGTAAAATAAAGAGGTAAACCTGTATGGTAATGCAAGAAGGCAGCAACAAAAGTAACAGAATGCAGTGAAGTGCCCAAGTGGTAACACTGGAGTATGGATTACGATGTTCGATGTTCAGTTGTTATTTGGCAAGCACAGACTTTCTTGACTCGAAGCGTTTGTATCATTAGGTTCATGGGCTCAATATAGTTTCCAAGAAGTGAAAATTCTTCTACAACTTCTTCTTACAAAAACTTATTTTTCTATTTCATGTTAACAGAGTTTGTGTGTGTTTTTCTTATTTAATGACGCTTTTTAACTATTTTGTGGTTCTCAGCGTCCCATTATAAATTAGACGTAAAATACTTCTTAGTTTTCCTAAGACGCCTCTTTATCAGGCTTGAGATTCTTTTACATGATGTAAATCTATGACATGGAACCACCGGCCTTACTTCGCTTCTGAAGGAAGCCATGCTAAAGGAGTTTTACGCCCGAAAAGATCTATATGTTTTAGGAAATAAGTTTTCGTCTATTTCTTATGCTTTACCAGTTATTGAAAGATATACAATATTTATTCAGAAGGAAGAAACTTTAAAGATTATTCACAAAAGTTAAAGATATACGTTTTGTCATGCAAATGCCTTAAACATGACGTCAACCCCTTACATATCACAGGTTTTAGGTTCAAACACGGCCGAGATCGATGTTTTTAAATAACGATAAACCCATTCAGTAGATTTACTAGCAGATAAAAGAACTTCTGTTGGACAAATTCCGGCACGCGTGCTGTTATGATCTTGGCAATGGAAGTGTCGTTAGCAAACAAAATATTTATTTATTTAACACCCTATACAAAACTGCTAGCATTAGACTAACTTGTGTAGAACTTTGGACACATAATTCCAGTTTCCAGAGAAGATAAACATATGCTATTCATTCACTTTAAAAAAAATTACCTGTCCTTAATTTGAACTCCTTACTTGTAGAATGCAGCCGTACAACAACAGCTATATTTTACAGATACAATCTTAATCTATAAGATTTATTTGTTATATATTCGTGAACCATTGGAAAAATATAATATATTCTTTGAGGATAAATAGAGTACAGTGCATGTTTTCTATAGTGTTGGCACTAGCATGAAACTTAAACATAAATTTTCCTGTTTATATCAATAATCATCAAGCGTTCGTTTCTATAACATAACAAAGCATACAATTTTAATCTCTGGATTCTGTAATGAATTTGGCCAGTTTTAGAAGAGCTAATCTAATTCTAGGCAACACTAATTAGTAGAGCCCGGATATATAAGCAAAATGCTTGTAAATGCGTATAACTTTTTCTTCTGAAGTACGGAGTTTGCTTATTTTATGCTTTTAATTGAAATAACTTATTTTATCTAAATCATGTAAATTTAAAAGTAAATTTTCACTCCCAGCCATCATTTTATCAGACGGTTTACATCGTCTCGCTGAAACAGTAGCCAATATAATATTCTTGTCTTTAGAGTAAAGAAAATGTACTGTCGCCGACTTGAGTTCAAAATTTTTATTAGGTCCTTCCAAAATTGTCTTTACCTCCTCAGTCAGTTTTAATACGATGGGGTTCTTGGTTAAAGGCTGTGTCATACTACACAGAACATTTCAATGAAGTAAAAGCAGTGTTGTACTCCTTAGATGCAGAAGATGCAAGTAGCATTGCTACAGCATGGAAATGTTTCGTTAATTTTGGCATCCAAGACAAGATAGAGTACTACATGGCAAAGCGAGAAAGCGTATCGGCAAAAATTCGCAACACAGATATGTTTACCTCAGCTTATCTCACATACACGGCGAGTCCAGTGTATGTATAGTCTGTTCAGATGTAATCACGTCTTATGGACAGCAACGTGTCATACTTTGGCAGGCGCGAGTTAACACATCACGCAGCTTCCAATCGCTCTATTTGTGTTTCGTAGCTTACTGTACATCAAACTACTAATATTTCATTCGTCTAATCGACCAGATAAGACCCGATGGCAGCGCTGGTCACCTGAAGGTCGATACCCTCAACGCTCTGTCGAGTAATATGTATACTCTGTTCAGATGTAATCATGTCTTCTGGACAGAAATGTGTCATACATCGGCAGGCGCGAGAAAACATATCATATAGACACACGCAGCTTCCAATTGCTCTATTTGTGTTTCGTAACTTACTGTACGTCAACCTAATAATACTTCACTCCTCTAATCGACCAGATAAGACTCGATAAGGGACGATGGCAGCGCTGGTCACCTGAAGGTCGATACGCCTCAACGCCCTGTCGAGTAATACATCCATAACAGTCTCTCCTAAATACCTGCTATTAGAACACAGTTGGAAGCTGGAAATCTTGAAACGTTCACTTTCTTTGATAGATGAAATTTCAGTAACCTGGTCTTCAGAGACTTACGTTTAAAATTTCTAAAAAGCTTTCTGGTACAGAAACGTATATCGAAGGGGAATTCACTCAAGAAGAACTTTCTTATAATTATTTATTGATCGATCAGAAGTACAATGCTTTACAGATCAGAGTGAAAAGAAGGTAACAGAACAATAAATTAAATAACAATAACTCTCAGGCCGCCCCCTAACTCGAGGCCACGCCGTGGCTCAGTGGTTAGACCGCTTGGCTCTCACCAAGGCGGCCCGGGTTCGATCCCAGGCGACCGCAAAGTGAGATTTGTGGTGGACAACACGGCGCTGGGCGGGTTTTCTCCGGGATATCCGGTTTCCCCCGCCTTCTCATTCCACCGGTGCTCCATCTTCATCTCATGTATCATCAGTGTCACCGCCTGCGGTGCCGTATGTAGTAAAAGCGGGCGTTAAACACTACACACATTACCCCTAACTACATTAAGTTAGAATTCCAATAATACACTCTGAGGAATGAAGTCAATATTGGAGATGTAAGACATACATCAAGCACTAGAATCACTGGAGTCAGATGTATCACTCAGAAGCAAGTCCTGTGGTAGTCTCCTCTTTAAGCGCGAGGGTTAGCGCGTGCGGACACCGATGCTATAATGCACAGCTCCTGGAACTTCTTGCAGTGTGGAAAAGAAACGACGGGCGATCCTGCGAATGTAGTCGTGAAGAGATAAGAGTCCTAGTTCGTGATGGAGCTGCTGATTACGGATGAACCACGGAGCGTTGGTAGATGTGCGCATGAAGCGATTCAGTATAACTTGAAGACGACGCAGATGGCATGTATGTGCGGCCCCCCACATTTGGCAGGCATAAGTAATAAGCGGACGAACGAGTGATTTGTAAGAGTAACAATGAAGACTGTAGGCCGAGGCTGGAACGGCGATGTAACAGAGATGAGAGTTTTGAAAGCCGCCCGGAGGCTCAAGAAGAACTGTGGTGCTTTTCACATTTTCCAGTAACATCATGCGACGTTGAGAGATCCTTTTCACTGCATAATTTTTTTTTTTTTTTTTTTAACTGACAAACACTGGAGTTTCACACTAGAAAATTTCAAGATAACTTCCTCGTGTACTTGTAGCAAGCTTACCTAAGGTAAGAATTCTACAAAATAATATGTTTATGACTAAACTTTTATTTTTATTTGCTTTATTTTTCGTGCCTATATGCTTGCTTATTTCACCATTTGATTGTGCTTACAAATCCGGGCTCTTCTAATTAGTAATCAAAATCACTAATTCAAACTTTGTATTGTGTACCTACACTTAAAGAGATAATCACACACTTGTAAATTATTTACAAAACTGTAAACTACATTTCTTGTTTCTTTATTTTTTGGTTGAAAGAAATCCTTCTATATGTATGTAAGCGTAAGTTGTGTGGTGACTTTCAAATGCCAGCTTGAACTTGATTTGTAATAACTAGTTCCTTATGTTAGAAATTGAATTACCGATCGACCGAGGTGCTGGTAGGCTATGTATAGCCAGAGTGGTTTTGCTGCCTGCCCACTCTCAGTAGGATTTCACTGCAGAATAATACTATAGCATTAATATAAACTCCTGGCTGAAATGCCTGCTTGTTATTTACTTGGTCTGTCCCGGAATATTTTATTTGTATGAGTACTGCTGATTTTCTGCAAACGAATGAAAAAATTCTAAACGTTTTGAAGAGTAGTTTAAAATGAACTGATTGCTTTTATTTTGCCCTGCCAGTTTCCTTCCTCCAGAACATTATTCCATAAGCTATTAAAGAATTAAAGAGGTTTATATAATGTTTTAGAATTTTTTTATTTCTATGAAAACGAAAGCTGATTTTATTTTAACACACGCAGGTTCCAATTTGGGTAAAACTAAATCCCTTTGTCCCAATTTACACTCATTTCTGTTATAGCTCGGCACCCATTGCCCAACATTTGAGGCAAAAGGATCGTGGTGATAATACGAACACAATTTGGTTAATTTGTTGGTTACCACCATTACCGTTATTACACTCCGTATCAAAGGATAATCGATCTTCCTGTCACTTCCTGTTTGCTGGCCGCTAATATTCAGGAAATGAGGATGCAGCACGACAGTGTAAAGGCGGAGCCGCTCCGGGTATAAAAATAATGTTCTGCACGATATAAATTCAGTAGAGACCTAGTTAGTAATGTGGCTATTTTTTCAAAAATATCCTTAAAAAGTCTAATGCGAACGCTGGCGATGTATTTTGTCCTAGAACGAATTAAAACCAAACAATATCTTAGTTACAGTATGTGGAAATAACTTTCAAATGCTTATTCGTGATAAGTCCCTCTTTTTGAGAGTCTAGAATTCTTTAATTGAGCAGATCATATCGAATGATAAATGAATGACATGGGTAAACTGATGCTCAGATGAGCTTAGAATTATGCGACATTTGCCTTCTCAGGGGAAGGCAACCGAGTTTCGAACTCGAGACCTCTTGAATGTGAGACATACGCAACTCTCACACTAGGGAGGAAAACAAGTCCTTGAGATGGAAAGAAACAAAATCATAGTGTACCCCTCAAACGATGCGCTTGGGAAAACAAACATTCAACACAGAATATTTGAAATAGGGTGTCATTACGAATAATATATATGACACAAATATTTGTTTAATTTATTATATAGTAAGTTGTTTTCTATCACTTCGGAATTACATTATACAAATTACGTCAATATAGAGAAAGTTTCGGAGGATATTGTAAGATGTATGTTTTACTTGTCAAGTATTAAGTATGTCGTATTTTAATAAAAAATCTATAGCAATTTGTGAGATAATAAAAAAACAACCAACTATTTTTCATTAAAGAATAGTGTGGGATGTAAATAAAGGTTTGCTTGAAAATCTCTGTTTATGTTTTAATTATGGCATTCATAAATGTCAAGCGCACGCAATGAATTGTTGATGGCATTCGTTAGAATACCATTTTTGTTCCAGATGCCAAAACTAACGATGTTTTTACCTAGGAGTAATTTAAATTTAAGCATTATGTTAAATTTATTTAATATTTAGTTATTAAGATTGTCTTCCATCGTAGGTCATATAGGACGATAAATGACATGGGTGGTGTTCCAAATGATCTCAGGGTCTATAGAGCTTAAAGTCACCGACATTCATCTTTCAGGAAAGGGGAAAATCTGGGGGGGGGGGGGCCTTATCCAGATAACTTAGCCTGACCGAGATTCGAACTTGGGATCTCTTGACTGTGAAGCAGAACTCTGCCATCACACCACAGAGACAGTCAAGAGCTTGGTTAAATTAAACATGGAAACAAAATACATATGCTAATCCCTGCTAAGGAGAGGGCTTTTGTGCCCGCCTCGGTAGCGTAGACGGTAGAATGTCTACCTCACGTTCAAGAGGTCCCGAGTTCGAATCTCGGTCAGGTTGAGTTACCTGGATAAGGTTTTTCCCGGGGGTTTCCCTTATCCTCACAGACGAATGTCGGGTAGCTCTAAGCTCCATGGACCCTGGACACATTTGAGCATCATTTCACCCATTTCATTCATCGTCCGATATGACTTAACGTTGGAGGGAGTAAAATTACACAAAAAAGAGGGCTTTTGCAATAGAAAGGAGTAGCAGCAGATGGTGGAGAAAGTCTAAGAAAAAGAAGAGGAAGAAGAAGAATTGTAAACTTTCAAGCATATCCATCAAATGATATACTTTTGAATATTTAAACATGCAACTTGGAAAATATAGAAAAGGGTTATCGCTACACGAATATTTATTTGTAATTTATTGTACACTTTTAATTTTAAATATTACATTTTGGTAGACCACTTAGCTCTCACCAAGGAGGCCCGGTTTGATCCCAGGCGATCGCAAAGTGAGATATTTGTGGTGGACAACATGGCGCTGGGACGAGTTTTCTCCGGCTCCTCCGGTTTCCCCAGTCAGCATTCCACCAACTGTTCCTTCACCATCTTTCCTATCAATAATCTCGCCCTCATATATATCATCCACTTCCTTCATCTTCACACCTTCGCACCTACCCTCTCTATCGGATCCAAAGCTTCAGTTCCTCAGGTCCGACCTTAGAAAAGGGATAGAGGAACAAGAATCCCCTAATGCCACGATAGTGGTACAACTAAAAGAAGAAAAAGAACTATTACATTTTTGCTACATTAAATGTTTACTTATCTCGCATAATTTCTGTTATACAAAATACATTCAAATGAAGAAAACCTTACAGGTATTCACACACACACACACACACACACACACACACACACACACACACACACACACACACACACACACACACACACACACACACAAATCAAGATATACGAATAAATTAAACAAATAGCATTTTGTTAAAAATCGATATATTTAAACATGAAACATTGATAGCTAAGAATGTTCTGCGTATTGGGGTTGAAAATTTTATGAAACATTTTGTCGTATCCTTTAAGATATCCTGAGTTGTCTGGGGTGTGTTGGACGATATATAATAAATCTATTGCTAACACGGGACTAAGAGTCGCAGGTCACCGAATAGTAGGGATGTTCATAAACTCTCGGATATGATTAATTTCGTCTCTACCCTTCATTCCCCGGGGACATTAAGCTAGTGAACATAATGTACGGCCTGTTCCCTTTACTGTCACGTGACTAAGTCACCGCTCCTTATCTCTATTATGAAATATGTTGTTCTGCAATGCAAAATTGTCCTTATATACATGATACTTAATCTTAACATATTTGAACATAATTTGTTACAATTACATTTTACTAATAACCGTATGAATTATATTACGAAACGAGTTAATAGATCTGGAATGTATGTAAATTGCTATCAAAAAATAAATTTGAGAATCCTTCAGTTTAAACTGATACTCAGGAAGACGAAAGCACGTTTATCTATCATTGAACTGTCGCACCCAGGAACGCACATTAGACACATCCATGGTACCATCACCACATGCCTCATTCAACTGACGATGAATTTCAATAAGTGTCACACCACGAAAATGGAGAAAACGAATGATTACACACCTTTCTTACAATGAAAACGTCGCCATTTTAAGTATCAAAAACAGTCCTAACTCTCGTCGCTGCCACTGGAGTTCTATGCACTATACAGTGCTGCCATCTCTGTCACGCATTCACAAATAGTCCATGTGTATTTAAAAAAAACAGAAGTTCCTATCTGGTCCCAGGAATATAGGTGAACGCACCTCGCATAGGCGGGATAAGATTATTAAAAAAAAGAAAACGATAGCCTCACAGTGCAACAGATACACCGAGGTAATTTCGCAGAAGCTTAACAAAACCTACTGCTAATTCTTGAGGATTTTATCTAAACGAATAGTTTAAGAAGCTCGACATGGTCACTGATAACACTAAACACGTATCCTACGTGACCAGCCAGTGTGTTGCAATCATGTTGCTTATCGCAAATTTTGCAGGACAATTAAAATACTTTTAGAGATAGCAGCGACTGCATGAAAGTAAGTTGAAACCTGCAGTTAAATCTAGGATATAACTGTCACGCGAAAAGACAGTTGACTGATGCAGGCCGTTACAAGAACCTCTCCAATACACTTCGGTGCAGCACATTTTATTAAACGAGTCTGTTGTGAGTTCATAGATGGCTGCAAGGTGCTTTTAATTTTAAACATTCTGCATCGATGTTGCTATATGTTTTGGTAATTTAATTAACATTAAGACTTATCTATATGTGCATTACAGAAAGAAAGTGGTGTGGAAATATATACACGTTTAAACTTAGCAGTTTTAGAGGGTTACATATTTGGCTACCACCAATTTCAAATCCGTTGGGCTTTTTGGCACTGAATTATGAACATAGCGAAATCTCTGCTCTCGGGATTTTGAACCCTGTAGGTACTTGTCGAATGTGAGTTACAATCATCTATCTGGTATTTAACTACGATATAGCATTGCTAGTTATAACAATAGGAATGTAACGTTATTAAAGACATCTTTCAAAGATGTTTATTTTCAACACTATTCATAATCCATTTAGACGAAGAATCGAAGGCCTGAAAAATGTAGAGAATGCAATTCTGGTAACCAAATTATATTGACTGAGGAACGTAGTAATTTAGAATATATGGACAGGAAGGTCTAATTATATAATAATAGGAGATTAAATATATATTTGTTAATTACAAATGCACGAAGTATTAAATAGACACATAGGTATAAGGGCTTGGAAGTTCTAATGTCTAAATAAATTATACAAAAATTAAGCAACATCTAAATAAACAAATTATGTAGTATTAGCTTTAAATGCTATATGTGGGATAAAATATTATAAAAGAAAAAGAAGCGTGATATTTATAAATCACTTATAAGAAGTACAGTATATGAATTCAAAATTTGGCAAGTGAAAAAGCTTTCAAAAATAAATGAATATTAATTATTGGAGGTCATTAAGGTTTAGAAATGAAACTAAATAATTACATTGTAAAAACTACATCGAATAAGTAACATGGTATGGACATCGATTAGCAGGGTCTGGAGTTCGATGATCTAAAAGTTTTAAAAATCGCATATTAAAAGTAAGAATATAACCATAATATAAATATAAACTAAAACTGAGATTTCAAATATCTAATGCACGTGGTAATTTGCCCGCCTCGGTAGCGTAGATGGTAGCGTGTCTGCCTCACGTTCAAGAGGTCCCGAGTTCGAATCTCGGTCAGGGTGAGTTACCTGGATAAGGTTTTTCCGGGGTTTTCCCTTATCCTTCAAGACGAATGTCGGGTAACTGTAAGCTCCATGGACCCTGGATTCATTTAGGCATCATTTTAACCAATTCATTCACCGTCCGATATGACTTAACGTTGGAGGATGTAAATAACAAAAAAAAAAAAAAAAAAAAAAAAAAAAAAAAAAAAAACGTGGTAATTTATTCAATGGTTAGTCATGATTAATTTTTTATGAGGACTTACAGAAATACTTCGTGCGCCGCATTGAAGTTGCTGAGCTCAAACACCCAGTTTTCACGTTTAAGCTATCCTATTCAATTATACGCGCGCAGACACACACATAATCTCTAAAAATGCCTTTTCTCAGGGAATCTAAAAAAAATCTTCTTCCCGTGGAATCGAGGTTTTGGAGGAAACACAAACTTCCTCTCTTACTGTAAATACGATATAGAGAAAGTATTGGCAACTTGGTTCAAATGAAGAGGAAAATGGCTGAACAAAAGAAAATACTTTATTTGTAGTCCAGAGAAATTATTTGGCTGTCAGAAGAGGAAATAGCATTGTAAAATATATGAGTAATAAATGTTTCCGCTGGAGCATGCCTAAACTAAAAGAGTGACGCTCGTGGGCGAATGTGCATCTGTAGATAGAATATCGCATTTCTCAGCACGTACAGAAATTCGCCACTTGGGCTGTCAGCACAAAGCCAACTTCCGCTGACCAACCGCAGTACAACCACGCGACGACGTCTGTCTCAAGAAACAGTCACATTTCTTCTTCCGTTACTGACACAATAAGCGTCATTTCCTTCGGTTTTGTATTATCCCGGACAGTAGTTTCCTGTTGTCAGTGTTTGGTGAATCTCAAAGCGAGGTAAGTAACATTATTGAACCATGAAAATAGTTTATATGTGCATTGTTTGGAACGAGAACAGCGCTGCTCAAGAAATGTGCATTGTGTTAATTGATATAACTTTCCGCGAAGCGGCGAAATCATGAGTCAGGTGTATGACCTCTTAGCGCCATTTTTAAATGTCTGTATATGCACATAAAACATTTCTTACTGTTTCCAAGAATTCGAAACATTTCAAGGATCATTTTCCAGAGTAGGTCGGTACACTTTTGAGTTCACACAGAATAAAAGCATATGACTTTCTCTACCTACTTTTATTTGTATATTTCTTCTATCAACTGTTCTTATAAAAGTTTATTGCTTTCTCTGCTAATTAACTACATTAAGTGGAGGAAGTAACACTCCAACATTTCATTAGAAATACTCGTTTTTAGACTCCGTAAATGAAAAAAAATATGAGAGGCATTTGTAAACAGCATAACTCAATATTACATTTTCTCTTAATATTTTCTGAAGACCTATTCATTTTAAATGATTTTTGCATAACTGGTAAACCATAAAACAAATACTATAGAGAAATGTAAATCTAATTAAAGATTATAATTTACCTCGAATACATTTCTTCCGAGATATTCTTTATTATTGGCTTGAATTTTTAAATATATGAAATGAATATATCTCTGTAAACAAACAGAATAATAATGTTTCGTAAGAATAGTTTTTAGAAGATTTATTAAGAAAATAATATGAATTCAACATAGTTTTTTCAATCCACTCATCGTCAAATGTTTAAATAGTGGGTCACTCTATGCTAATTTAGAAGTTTCATACTCATTACGTGAGAGCAAAAGGAACAAAAAGAAAATAGTTACTTGGAACTTCGAATGATACATGTTATAAAATCAAACCAATAGTAACAAATATTTCAGAAGTGCTTATTCCTAGATAAAATTTATTTCATAAAAAGTATTTGGATTTTTAAGAAGAACTAAATTGTTGTTGCAAATTGTGTTTACATCTCCATTTATCAGTTATACAAAATTATACGAAATTGATTCAGATTGAGGATGCTTTCTCAGGGTATAATTTCGTATAAAAATAACAGCGTGCGTTTTGTCATGCAAGTATCTTAAGCATATTACACGATAAACCAAAATGTTAGAGCCACTTTAGTTTGGTGTGGGAGATTTGCTTAAAATCTTTGTTTATCTTCTATGGAAAATGTGTGCAATAACAAGTTTGTGTATATGTATTCGATATTTTGTTTTTGACCTGCTCAGTTCAGGGGCACACACATCGCCATATTTCTAAAACCTTTTCTTATTCAGGGGCCTCAAATTGTCGTCGAAGTCTCAATATCGAGTTTCAGATGTCTGCTCTAGGTTTACTGATAAGAGTAATTTTTCGACTTAGTCTTTACGAGGAAAACAAATGAGTGTATCACTATCAACAAACGAATGGGAAAAGGAAACGGAAAGTTTCTGACTGCATTCCGGAGTATTACAATGGAATGGTATTTCAGCATATTTAAGCCACAAAACAAAAGAGCCTATACGAAATCTGAAAATTTTAGAATATTAAAACAGATATATTAGGATCTGGAATGTTACTATTATTAAACGAAATCGCTCCTTTGCATACAAATATGAGAGCCTTTTTTCATCTACTTGTGTATTTACTAGAAAAGAAAAATACAGAGTGCTTATTTAATGACTGATTGATTTAACTCCTGTAAACATCATCTGCAATAAAAGCTACAATATCTGAAAGGGAAAGCAGATTTTAAAGTCGTTACTCGTGGTGAGATTTCGGTCAAACATCTTAAAGTTACATTTTAACATGGTCTTTAAATAAGAATACGTTTTGTGTTTATCAAAACGCCTTCACAATAGATAATCGAATCCAAATTGAGTTACTTCGTTGCCAAAACTGTTCGTATTTTAATCAATGTAGATGTCTGTGGATAGTAAAATCATCGCTGTATCACAATAAGGACATTTTTTTTTTTTTTTTAGTTTACGTCCTCCAACGTTAAGTCATATCGGACGATGAATAAAATGGGTGAAATGATGCTCCAATGAGTCCGGGGTCCATGGAGCTTAGAGTTACCTGACATTCGTCTTACAGGTTAATGGAAAACCCCGGAAAAGCCTTATCCAGGTAACTCACCCTGACCGAGATTCGAACTCGGGACCTCTTGAACGTGAGGCAGATATTCTACAACCACGCTACCAAGGCGGACACAATAAGGACATCGTGATGTATTGAAAACAAAACAAACGGTTAGTAAAATAAAATGTACTATGATTAAGCACCATATTGTTATTAGAAGTAGATCAGATAAAGATGGGGACATCTAGGATCTCCACTTGATATAGGATCTTTTGTTACGTGAACTTCCGGGAGAAACGGATGAGGTGAAGGAACAGCGGGAGACATATGGTTGCAGGAATGGACACACAAGCGGTAGAGATGCCAACGATTTTTACGCGTAAAAAAATCCATCACCTTCCGACGCCTAGTTGAGTCTGGAGGTTACGTCGCAATTGCCGGGACCTTGCGAACCAGAGTCATATTAAGGACGACTTCTGTTCTTTTTAAAGTGTAATAAACCCATTGAGGCCAACAGTGAAATACTTAGTGCAATAATAGACTACTCCCTATTATTGTGGCATGAAATGATGTTTGGTGCTAAATTCCCTTTATCCTCTTTGAATTTTATTGACAGTTGTTCAGTTTGACTGCAGACATAGTTGCAAAGATACACAGTGAAGGTGAAGGAGAGGTACTTTCTAGGTTCCAATAGTCACTACAGTATCTGACGAAAAGTTCATTTGGCGTAGGGACGTGGCGACCCTATCGCCCAACCTTACAGTTGCAGTTAGCCAACCCAGTACCTAGGGGTATATCTGGGCTACCCGGGCTCCCGAGGGGAAATAAATATTGGAAATACAGTTGTTCACTGGTCAAATGGCCCCATACACAGGGTTAAGTGTGAATACCTCAACGGGATTTTCGGCGGAGAAGTTCTTCACTACGGCGAAGTCACGGAAGAGGCATCCCTCCTGTTGGGGAGAATACATTAGGAACGGACAGATGAGGTTCGAAGTCCAGTAAGACAGCTCATCTAGGAGAGAACAACTTCGATATAAAACCGGGCCCTCCAGGATAGGAATTTAGCATTGGGCTGGTAACCCAATCTAGTAAAAATGGAACTTACAATTCTCATAAAAAGACGGCAGAGATGAGATTTTTGAGAAGCGTGGCAGGTTATAAAAGAATAGACCAAGTAAGAAAGGAAAAAAATAAGAGAAGAGCTTGGGATTTTTAATTTAAACAGTAAAATAATAAAGAATAAAAATGAATGGAAAAATCATATGGACGCGGAACGACTTCCAAGAAGAGTTTTAGATTATATGTCGAAGGGAAAGAGAGATGTGGGACGCCCAGCTCACCGCTGGAAGGATCAGTAGGTTCTTGAAGAGAACGGAACGAGTCACAGGGCCCAATCCTTGAAGATGATGGTGATGATGAAGTTCATTTGAAGGAATGTTTGGTGCCATGATTAAAAATGAAATAATAGAAATGACAAATTTAGTTTATCGGCAACGGTGGAGAAATTGGTCAATGATCGTGACTGTTTTGTATCAGTGACAGTAGATCAGCTTATATTAACTCGAATGTTATATACGAGTAGTTATTTAGAACAGTGTAGTAGGGTTAAAGAAACTAAACAAATTTTTGTCGTGCTTTTATAGATACCACTTTTAACAAATGCCAGAATAAGGAGAGCAAAACTTTAAGTATCATACAATTTGGTTATGAACTGGGATATTTCCACATCTGTACGATCCAAAACGTACAATTGACAACGCTGTCGGATGGTAAGCAGAGAGTGAAGTTTATGACATCTTTAGAAAACCGGTTTCGAAAGCCGAAGGAATGAACGCACCTAAAACGTGAGGCAGTGTCACTTATTTTAGCACAAGGCCAGAAGTCCATTACCCACCAAGTTAAGCATCATATTGCGTCATAATTGCCGCTACTCATCTGTTTTTCGCGCATGACAAACAGCGTTGGCGGGCCACAAACCCCTAATATGAGGGTGCCTGGATATTAAATTTATTAACTCAATGAAATAGATCAAGTAGATTGGAAAATGGCAATACGGTGAACCGAGGTTCGTGAGGTTCAGTAATATGTCTGAAAAAAATGTTCTGAGCAATTTGCAATTATCTCATTATGGTATGACAGCCAAGATAGCAATTTATGTATCGATAAAGAATACAGAACACATTGGGAGTACCTTTGTAAAGTGGAATTTATCGTTTTTCTTATCCTCATAATACAAAGTTCAGTATTTCTTTTGCTTCCGCAGGTTCAAATGTGAATTTGTGTTGACATTTAAGCTGAAAATAACATTTCAGAGTGAATATATACCGTTTCGTGTGAGAAGTTTTTTATATTAACATATCAAAAGGAAATCAATTATTAATAAATAAAATTAATATCTGAAAACGATTTGATATAACTCTTGAAACGGCGTGGGTTCCATTTATTTTATGTTATATAAATGTAAAGTTAAAGAAAACTGCGGCTTTTGAGATTATACAAATATATCCACATTCTAAACTTCTCAAAATAAGAACTCCTGTGAATGAAGGTACAGCAATTTGGGTTCATGTGCTATTTCGGGCGTTGATAAAGCAGGCATTTTTGTATCTAGAAACGTGTGTTGGCAATGGGTACACCAATTGCTCTCAAACTTTAGGCCTCCCTTTGTAACCTCTAGACCACAGTCAACTCGTTTTTTTTTTTTTTTTTTTTATATATTTGACGTATTATAATGTGTGACATAACACCATTTTGAAGATGTGCAAGGCAGATGTCCTACAACAATCTCGTAGGTACATTCCTCTAATATCACTATCCTTTTCTATCAGTAAGGTCACTTTTATTTGAGTTCCTAGCTGAGCAGAAAAATAATCTTATTCTCTGACGTCACATTTTGCCCTACTTAGAGATCGACCAAGAATTCCATATTACATTTCTCCAGAAATGTAGGTTTGCAATTCAAGTGAGTCCATTAAAAGGCATTTCTACATGTACATGAAAGTATTCTTTTAAAGGCATATTTTCCTGTTACTTCATCTTAATGGAGGTAAACATTTGTACTACTTGGCGGAGCGTTGTGGCGTATTGACGTCTAGTGACACAGCGCTGCATTCACTTCTTTTCTTGTTTACTAGAAGAGCGAAATATTAGTAACTGGCGTACAGTAAGGCACAAAACACAAAGAAGCGTTTGCAAACTGTGTGTCGGATGTGAAAGGTTAGCCAATTAATTATTATACACAAATGTAAATTACCATTTCAGCCGCCCGTTGGTCGCTTGGCACAAAGGGATTTTGATTCACTCTTTTTTCTTCTTGTCAACAATATGTTTTCAAATGCTAGGCTTTGGCAATGAAACCATTAGCTCTCCTGTCAACAATACTCAATCACGCATTTATGATTTCTCGTCCCTGCTAATGTATGAGACATTGCTATCAGACGATTGCATCCAACAGTGTACATAAATAGTCTTGCCGTGTTTTTACGATAGGTATTTTTCTGTGAAATCTCCATGTCGAACTCTTGGTGAAATGTATACAAAGTAATTAAAATTAGAATGATACAAAAATTAAGGCTTATCTATTTTTCAATCAAATTTCGTCAGAAACAAAAGTAATATGAAATTATAGAATATCTTAAGTTCCCATGGGCATTACTTTACATATGTATGTTCGATATGAGTAGTGTAGCTGACAGATTGGGTGCCTAAACGAACAAATTTCCTGTCGGACGCTTCACAACGTGCCCTGCACTGTTTCAAATCGCCAGGTTCTGTGGTAATGGGGTAACATACACGACATGCTTCACGAACCACAACAAAAGAAGTTAGATCGACTGATATCGGAGGCTAAGTTTACACTGCTAACTTAAATCCTGATTTAACGTTCTGGTCGGGTGACATCCAGGTGCTCGGGAGCATGCTGGAGCAATGGGGGAGATCACCATCCTGTTGGAAGTCTTCTTTAGGAAGATCTTTACTGTCACAGTAGTGCAAACTCCATCATTAATACGCACGTTACGGTTTTGTAATCACAGTTTTCAGAGTAAACACAAACTTACCACCTTGCCCGCCTCAGTAGCGTAGATGGTAACGTGTCTGCCTCACGTTCAAGAGGTCCCGAGTTCGAATCTAGGTTAGGGTGAGTTAACTGGATAAGGTTTTTCCGGGGTTTCCCCTTATCCTGAAAGACGACTGTTGGGTAGCTCTAAGCCCTGTGGACCCCCGACTCTTATGGACATCATTTCACCCATTTCATTCATCGCCGATATGACAACGTTGGAGGACGTAAATTAAAAAAGAAACTTAGCGTCTCTAGCGGCTTTTACGTAAGCTAGATAGACAAGTGAACTATCATCATTTCATATCACTTGCTTGCTTATATGTGTAATTTTAACGAAAAATAATAAGCTTTGCCTTTGCTCCATGTCTTTTAATTGCATTTTATATCTTCTCTGTACTATAGGCAAGGTACTAAATAAAGTAAAATGAAGAATCGGAAATTTAAAGCATTTATCAGGTCACGTAGTTACCTTTAGCAAAAAAGTATTGGCGGAATATTTTGAAAATAGCTAATACTATAACAAAAATTATTTGGCACAACCAATTTGAATGACTTCTCCATAGTTTAACTGGAGTTTGTTTTCTGATTATACAGAATTGTTTAAAATTCAGTTAAAATAAGCAAATCTTAGTAATAACTGACAGAGCTAAGAAATAGACGAAACCTACTATAGCAAATTTGGAGATCATTACAAATATTCAGTTTATGTATATAAGGTTTTTCGTAGCATTAGCTTTATGAGCTTCGTTTGAATTTCCCAACATGTTAAACAATATACTTTCAAGAGTCACGCGCATTACCAGTACGCAAATCTGTTTTAGGGAAGCTTTCTTGAAAAATAATAGCTAAAGTTTGCATAAAGTTTCTTTTTATTTGTTGTAATTTACGTCCTGCAACGTTAAGTTATATCGGACGATGAATGAAATAGGTGAAATGATGCTCAAATGAGCCCAGGGTTCATGCAGCTTAGAGTTACCCGACATTCGTCTTTCAGGATAATGGAAAACCTCGGATAAACCTTAACCAGGTAACTCACCCTGACCGAGATTCGAATTGGGGACCTCTTGAACGTGAGGCAGAGGCACTACCATCTACGCTACCGAGGCGGGCGTATAAAGTTTTGGTTGAATAAGAGATTTTCCAATTCATATATGCAACCTTTTGTACTGGAGAAAGCTTTTCATTCGTTTTTTTTTTTTCAGGATTCAAACCAGAATCAATCAATCCAAAGTAAAACTTAAAACCTGGCCTAAATACCCAGGAAACTTAACACAGTAAGCTGTCTATTACCAAACCATGTAAGAAAAGCTTATATAAATCTAACAGACCAGCTGAGAACAATTTACGTATATTTCTCACAGTATATGCTCGTGTGAAAAAGCATATAAATATGCTGGGAATGTTTTAAATTAACTCAGCTTTCAAATTATGCAAGAAGAAAACCGTAACAGCCCAGAACATATGTTCCTGTGAGACCTTAGCTTATCTTTTTTTTCTTTTTTCTTTTAATTTTACATCCTCCAACGTCCTCCTTAAGTCATATCGGACGATGAATGGAATGGATGAAATGATGCTCAAATGAGGCCAGGGTTCTTAGAGCTTAGAGTTACCCGACATTCGTCCTTCAGGATAAGGGAAAACCCCGGAAAAACCGTAACCAGGTAACTCACCCTGACCGAGATTCGAACTCGGGACCTGTTGAACGTGAGGCAGACGCGCTACCATTTACGCTATCGAGGCGGGTGCCTTAGCTTTTGGGAAAATGTTTAAATGTTTTACAAACAGAAGAATTTGAAACCATATTTGTATTTCGTGGTGACGAGTGCAGGCTTAATGAATTGTCTTTAAACGATAAAATACATCTGGAGTAATAAGAAACCATTATTAAACAAAACAATACAAAATAGGATTGAGAAGACCTCAAATTCATGTTTCTAATGAAATCTTGAAACCGAATTTTTTTGTGTGATTATTAAGGGACCAAAAAAGCTGTCATATGTTCAAGATTTTTGGGAATCTGCATTCTGAACATCTGTGTAATTGATAAACGGCAAGAAATAGACAAAATCTTACGCTCAAAATTTGAGATTTCTTCTTAAAATAAAATATTTCTTGGCCTTAGACATTCCCGATGTCCCCTTGGTTATTCATTAATTTCAAAATAATCATCACTTTTTTTCAAGTGGAAAACAGCTATTCGGTTTTACTCGTGACCATGATGGAGTTAGGAATTTGAAGGTCATTAAATAGCGATACGCCTTTTAAAACACATGACTATGCCTTACAGCTTCGAATAACTTTCCCTTTAATTGGACACAAAAATTGAAAATTTACGACAGGTGATCTAAAGAAGCCGTTAAAAAGGCAATTAATTGCAAGTGATTCAGAGAAAAATATTTACCGAGTGCGTGAGGCAACTGAATGACGTGGAAACAACTACATATATATGCGAACATGACTCATATGGAAGTTTTTTTATGTTGAAGACGCACCTTCAACACTTGCTTGCTATTGAGTTAGAAATTCAAGGCTTTCCCCCGGAAGAAAGCAAATCGCCTGTTTATAGGCGTAGACCCTGACATACTTGTGAGACAAGTTGTTTAGGTTCGAACCCGCGCATCTGTTCTCTCGACATGCTTTCTCTGCGGCTCTTAACCAATTTATGTCGATCGGTTAAGAGGCCAGAGGTCAAGAGGAATGCCACGTGTTTAGGTGCGTTCGGTTCCTTGGAACTTCATCTGCTGAGTGCTCTAACAAAATATCTGTGCACCAATATTATAATAACGTTAAGGATAGTGCCAATTGAGGATGCCACTGCTATTTGTTTGACGTGCAAAAGAAAGAATTTTCGTAAAAGTTAGAAAATAAAGACTATTCTGGCTGAGGATCAAATGCACGCACTTTTCAATTAAAATACGCAAGTTCGAATTGTTCCTACACTTCAATCTTTTCCTGAAAATAAAATTAATGTTTAATATACGGTAATGAGTTAATGACGTCACCTACTTGACTTGCCACTTTCTTCGTTTTGTGCATGAAGCATTCCCTCTTACTCCCTCAGTTGACCAAGCATTAGAGAGGTTTGTTTTTGAGTCTCATGAATGCGTCATGGCTAGGAGAACCGTAGGTGGAGGCAAATCCCCCTCCCCTCTTTTGTATAAGGCTGGGCATTAGGGGAATATATATATAATCTTAATCCGAAATTGTATCTGCATTATAATATATTATACGATAATAATAAACGTAAGTTAATCATCTTCATTTTCAAAATAAATGTCCCGAATGAGATTGGAAACAGAGGCAGAGATTTTGAATGTTTGACATTTTGATAATTTATTACTTCTATAGAATTGACCTATAACAGGCAGAGGATGAATTTATTTCACCCAAAAATTCAATATCGAGATTTTATTGGAAATGCACTTTATAGTTCCGTTGAATAATGATGATAATTAATAATAATTAAATAATAATAATAATAATAATAATAATAATAATAATAATAATAATAATAATAATAATAATAAATATTATTATTATTATTATTATTATTATTATTATTATTATTATTATTATTATTATTATTATTATTATTATTATTATTATTATTATTATTATTATTATTATTATTATTATTATTATTATTATTATTAATATTAGAAGGAAAATCTGCACGCTCATGTTTTTGTGCGCGTATGTATAGTCCCGCTGCTGGAATGGTTACCATGGCTTTATCTTTGGTAATAGAAATCTCTCAGATAACGCACTGATTATTCTTGTAAGAGTGAGAGGGGTACTGACGCGCCTCCCGGTAGTGTGATAAGCACCAATGAACGCATCACTTCAGCCAATGGAATTCGCAGGAATTACAAATGACAGATACATGTTCACTCCACGTGGAGTAATCAGTGCGTTATCTGAGAGGTATTTATTACCAAAGATAAATCCATGGTAACCGTTCGAACAGCGCGACTACACAGCATAACTCCAAACAAAAGCATCGTACAATTAATAATCATCTTAACTTCAGCATCTTTTGGGTATTTAATACAAAGATTATCATAAAGATTCGCCATGGCAAATCGCCCTAAAAGCGTTGGCTGGGTTTTGTTTTATACAACTAAAAAGTATTTCCTTTATGCAAACAAAAAAGGTTTGTGCACATTTCTGTTAATTTTCATGTATATAAATCATTGCATTATGCTGTTCCCCTAATTAACAATTAAATTGCACACGTAGCTCTCCAGAATTCATAAGTAACTAAGGTCGACTTTAACACGTGCCTTAATAGCAATGTAAACAAAAGGAGCATTATTTCAGTTCACACGAATAAAATGAGACTCAAGTCTCCAATTCCAAAATTGAAGATTTAATATGTACAGGATGTACATAAGTAAATAAAAATATTTTGATAATTGGTGTCTTAATATGTATGCACTTCAGTGTGTTAGTTTTGTTTTCATTCAAGTTTTTCCACAAAAGTATCACATAGCTTACTACACAATGTTTTTTTTTTTTTTCACAATCTTAAGTGAGACGCTAAAATGAACAGCGCCTGTCAGTGCAGACCATCCGCGTTGCTCATACATTTAAACACTTCAGTAACTGACTCGCTGACTCGGCCGTGCCTTGCAGAAAGCATTCGAACTCAATTGCATTTTAAAATAAACAATGAATGATTGGAAAATACAAAAATAAGTGTTAAATCTGCAGTTAAAGGTATTTAAACTTCCTTTGTCATTTCTTTATCTATCAAAATGTAAATTGTATGTATGTAACATAAATGATGACTATTGGGGTATGTAAGAACAGTTATTGTTTCCTCATTTTCTTATTAGTTTCGTGAGAGTGACCTTGACATTCTGGTTTGCCTGCTCTGCTTTACCCTTCCCAACAACCTGTCCCGCGCTATACGGAAAACAGACATGTATGACACGCGTACTTGGAGGTTCTAACATGAAAACGTTACTTTTAATAATAAAAGTATTAGTATGCAAAGAAAGTAAGCATTGATTAAATTACTTATTACACTGTCCTGAATTATGAGCATAAATATCTGCAGTTATGCACCTAGCTACCGCATAGGCATTAATGCCACTCGTGAATATTGGTGCATTCTTTGTCTTTGAAATAATCACTCAAGCCACATTCCAGAGTAGATATTAAACTTTGTTACATAGGTAACTTATACCAGTAACATTACAACGGTTATGTTATCAGTGTTTTCTTTGATAACTGAAATTACTCTTTTGTGTAGTTTGACGTCACCTAGAGTGGGGGATTTTGCATTCATTTAACGAGCCATTAACTTCTCTGAATGATAAGTGATAATGCATTTACAGCTTCGAGCATGCATGTAATTTAACTATGTGATGAGTGTAATATAAGTAAGGTGGAGTTCTCCCGTTTACCCTGGACATTCATTCCAATTATTTCATAATAATCTTTCCTCTCATCCATTTTTCCTGCTTTTACACTCTTATAGCCTCATTTCGGGCTAAGCACTCATCCTATTATTCTTTAATCCGAAGTCCTCCGCTGCCCACCTCGGTAGCGTAAATGGTAGCGTGTCTGCCTGATTCAACAGGTCCCGAGTTCGAATTTCGTTCAGGGTGGGTTACCTGGATAAGGATTCTTACGGGATGTCCCTTATCCTGAAAGCGAATGTCGGGTAATTCTAAGCTCCATAGACCTCGGATCGTTTGAGTATCATTTCACCCACTTCATTCATCGTGCGATAAGACTTAACGTTGGAAGACCTAAAAAGAAGTCCGTCTGCTCCTCCAAAGGCATTTTATCTCATTTATAAATCCTGGGAGGGCGTGTGTTTAAGTCCTTCATACAAGGAACGTAATCAGAATAAGAAGTTCTCTTAAAGATAAAGATATTGGAAAGGAATGTATAGATTACTACTTTATTTGTAGCAGATACAGAATTACTGTATCTCAGACAAAAATATTTACCATATAATCCCGAAATGAACCTTTAAGGTCTCTTGAAAGAAAAGAAAAGCTCTTAGGAAACTCGCGCGTGTGTATGCCTACGAGGATCGTCTGTTAAGTCCCATGTCTCACATAGAGATGGCCCCACTGGACCATATGACGGATAGCATCACATAGTTTAACTCTAGGCTAGCTTATATACATAACAGGTCAATAGCTTGTTTAGTTATTGAATGACAACATTTTAAACAAGACAAATGTTGAGGTTTCAAGAAAATGGAGGATCTGGAATGATTAAATACTTCCATTTGAAAGGCTTAACGCCTAATGAGCATATGGACAGTACATTGAAAGACTCTGTCCCTTCATATACAATGATTAAAAGGTGGGTTGCAGAGTTTAAAATGGGACGTACGAGCACTAGTGATGAGCCTCGCTCTGAGCGAACTGTGGAAGTCATAGCTCCAGAGATCATTGAAAAAATTCATCGTTTAGTACTGGAAGACCACAGATTAATGTTGTTTGAGATAGAAGAGGCTTTAAACATATCAAAAGAACGCGTAGGTAATATTTAAGTGATTTTTTGGCTTTCACAATGTCTATGTAGGGTCTATATTTTCCCGGAAAACCACTAGGGACTCTCGTATTCGAAATACACCTTTTGTGGCGACTTAAATATATGATTCATTTGGAGAATTTATGTCATGACGGCACGTTGGCCATGGTAGCTCAATGGCTAACAGTGAATGGACGGAAACCAGGAGATACGTGGTTCAAATCCCGGCCATGGCATTGAATTTTTTACGGAAATAATCATTTCTTCCACACTAGTGTGTAGGCTAAGGTTTGAATGAGTAGAGCCAGACTGAAAAATTCAATGGCACAGCCGGGATTTGAATCACGGATCTCCCGGTCTCCGTCCGGTTGCTCTAAACCACTGAGCTACTATGGCCAACATGTAATTAAATTCTCCAACGGACTCGTATATTTCCCGGTAAACCACTAGGGGTTCTCATATACAATGAGACACGCAACTTTTCATTTAATTTTTCAGTTTGACTCTATCCATCGCAAACCTTAGCCTATATACGGCTAGTATGAAGAATGATTAATTTCTATACATTAACTTAAATGTGTTGGATTATTGAAGAATGGACAGAGAAAGTAACACAAGAACTTCTTATGGATTTATGGTTAATAACCGCAATTACCATCGTTATGCATAGTTTTATAATACAAGATGGGGCAATTGGAACCCTATTTCTTTGAGTTTGTTCCATTTACATTCAAAGGTAGGCAAATATGTATATCAGCGACTTTTATCTTTGAAACAATTGCCCGTCGACAGTAATGTTCATTCATGTATAGGAGTATCCTTTAGGTATAAACATTATATTCACACACACACACACATACACACACACACACACACACACACACACACATTCCTATCTTCCGAAGCTCTGGAAGCTACGTGCTAACCACCAGACCGCAGAGGCAGTCCCGATTCGGTTGACAGTGATAATGAATATTCACGTTGCCTGTTAAGGTGTTGAGTGAATTCTGGTTTAGCAGACCGTGACAACAGAGTAGATATGTAATTACATAATACGCAAGGTTATTGTGGTTATGCGAGAGAAGACAATCTTCTTCTGGTTTATTTAGAGCAAAGGAGCTCAATAAAACCGCAACAACAATGCACATACAACAAAAACACATCACAAGCAAAACACACTTTGATAAGAAATGATCAACCTAGGCTTTTCAGAGAAATATAGCAGAATACTTTTTCTACCGCTTACTTTTGGTAGAGGAAGTAAGTAGTATAGAATTGAGAGAATCAGCACAGTGTAGATAAGATGTTGAACTCTCCTCTGTGTTAATATATGAGTGATGTAGAATGCTCATTGATTTAGAACTCTCCTATATGAAAATCGAGTTGTAAAAGAAGGGGAGTGTTGGCGTAGTGCCGTTCTCCCCTGTGCAGTGAGATGTTTTTGAGGGTTGGGATGATGATGATGATGATGATGATGATGATTGTGTGTGTGTGTGTGTGTGTGTGTGTGTGTGTGATGTGTAATGTGTGATGGGTGGGATGGGTAACGGGGGGGGGGGGGGTTCCGGGGATGTTTGAATTAAATGTGAATTCTTTTCGATGTGTGTGTGTGCTTGAACTCTCATGTATGAATATCGAAGTCTAGGGTTCGATATTGTGATGGGGCGGGGTGGGTAACGGGGGTTCCGGGGATGTTTGAATTAAATGTATTGATAGTAATTCTTCGATGACTGTGCTTGAACTCTCATGTATGAATATCGAGTCTAGGGTTTGATATCTATTACGTTCAGTGCTTCGATGTCTGTGCTTGAACTCTCATGTATGAATATCGAGTGTAGGGTTTGATATCTATTACGTTTAGTGTATGATATATGATGTAGTATCGTTAATCTTTAGATAAAAGAATATCGAGAGAATGATTAGGTATGTTTACTGGGAGAGATTTATGAAAATAAATGTAATAAGACATTCTGGTAAGGGGTGTTCCCTATGCAGAATCTCTCCTTGAGCTATTGTATCCAAGAGCGATGTAAAGGTTAAGAAAAGGTTAAATTCCATTCCCACATCGAGGTACGAGAAAATATAAATCTATTCCACATTGAAGTATAAGGGTGATGACGTGTTGTCATTCCTCAAGATTTGTGCATATGTGAGTAAATCCGAATTAACAGGTCTCACCCTGTCCCGCCAGCTCGGGAACGAACGTGTCCTCACTTCACACAAACCCTCCGTCCGTTAAGTACAATCGACGATAGGATGGGGAGGGGGGAGACAGGTATGATCACGTTTCATCACCCATCTGCTCACTCGGGAACGAATGCATTCTCACTTCACATCGCAACGTCAAGATGAGTGGAACAACAACACCTATCATTGAAAGTGATACCAGATTCTGGGAGAATCTACGCAATTTCGAAGATTTGCAAAAGCATTGGGTTGAGCACCACGATGAAACGTGTGATGGAAAGATGCATCAAGTGATTTGCAAGAATCCTTCCCATCATGATTCGATCACATCTTATGCTCAATGCGGAAAGAATTGTAAAGTGTACCTCGGGTAAGTAGAATTATAATTGTGTGTTAACGTGAAAGTGTTGTTATGTGTTAGATAACTAATGATAAATATGTTTATTTCAGTAAAGCCCAAAGTGAAGATGTGGCATGCCAGTCCGAACAGGATCAAGGTGAAGATGTGTGCGGTCCGTACAATGATCGTCCGTTTAAGGATATCGGTACATCGAAACCCGAGGAGGAAGTCATAGAAAAGTGAGTATAAAATAATAAGAGTTTTACGTTAACAAGTGTATTAAATATTCACGATGTTGAGACAGTTCGTGTATGTCCGCAGATCCAGTAAGAAAGGAGACAAGAAAAAGAAGAAGACGAACTGCAAACCGAGAATCGTCAAAGCCAAGAAGACGTTCGATCAAGACAGTTTCATCATAATGATGTTCGAACCCTTCACACCCTTCGCAGAAGAAGTAGAGGAGGAAGTTGCGAGTGATGGTAAATAGTGTGTGCATGAACGATAACGACATCTCCATCAGCATTGACTTTCGTGTGAACATAGGATTATACAATGAACTCCCATCACTTTACATTAAAGACACACATGACGATACGTTTGTGTATATTACAAAAGAGGATTGGGAGGTAATAATGTCAAATTTGTGTGTTTTGGATACGTATCTGAAAGATGGTAAGCATCCATGTGCACCGTACAGTGAAAATATAATATATGCATTTAATATAATGTTATGCATGAATAAGATGCAAGAAATAACGTTTGTGGATACATGTTTAAATGTGGGCAGTATAAATCTGAATAGTACTGCATTCAATGGACTTAAAAGACTAATTCCATATATTGAAAGAAATTTATATCAGTTGTATGATATTCATAAATCATTATGTTCATATGATGCAAAAAGCAGGAGTGCAAGGAAGAGGATATTGGAGATGTATGTTAAAGTCAATAAAAAGATAATTTGAATTTGTAATGTTTTATTTATTACACCTATATGATAGATTGTACAACATGAGTTAGTGGTTTATAAGTGAACAATTTATCATGAATAATTAAATAGAATAATGAAGTTTGTGCAGGAAAATTTGACGATGCTTGAACTTCCAATCTGACATTCACTGCCCCCGTCACAGTATCCTCAGGTTGATGAGAGCAATCGATGACGAATAGCGGTGCATATTTCAGAAAGTCGTTCCTTTTCAAAAGAGGGTAATTCTCCTTTCCATAGTAGGATGATTGAAATTTGGAATATTGATCATACAGAGATGCAAATTTCGAATTGGCGAAATCCAAATTCATATCGTGATAGGGGTAAGATTCACTGTTGAGATAAAGTTTCAGATTGGTGATATTACAATTATCAAATAGAGAAGCATCCTTAGCGAGATGATTCAATCTATCCACTTGTGCACCGACTATGACGAAACGTGGTTTTTCAAGTTTAGTCGTGGTTGCAATGTTCCATGTGAACGCTTTAGTTTGAGGTACAGCAGGTTGAGTGTGAAGGTCCAAGGTTCGAAATGCGACGTGTAGAGGTTTATCCGATTTGACGAGTTTAAGTTTATCAACTCGTTCAGAATCTGAAAGTCGAAGTACAGGCATCCTCCATTCGAGTCTAGTTAGTTGTATGGTTGTAGGATCGTTTCCAATGATACAATTATTAGAATCCTTAGATCTAATGAGAATAAGTTCAAACTTGCTATTAAGTATGACCTCCTTGTGATCGTCGGCGAAACCCAGCAACATCGAAAGAGGAACGATAGCATTGAAGATACCATTCGATGTATTCACGATGTCTACCACACCTCCAGGATAGATCCATCCAGCATTTAGTAAACGATTCGATTCCAGTTCATTCAGTGCAGCATAGTTACGCATCGTTGATGAAATGCCCGGATTCCTAGTTCTATCAATAGTCGTTCCATTCATATCCAGACGAATCTCATCGAATAGGAATGCCATAGCATTGTTACTCAATTTCGATGTGGCAACGGTGCCGTCGGGTTTAGTGAGAGTCCCCTCAATGTAGAGATAACTTCTACTAGGAAGCGTGTACAAATCTTCAGCTTGACATGGAATTCTAATTTCATCGTTCACATCGAGAGCTGACGTATTGTACGGTAGGAATACGTGTTCTTCCTCCTTACTGATCTTATCATCAAAGGTCGGAATCCCGGTCACGTCCAACACATCCATCATAGAACCTTGAAGCCTAAGTTAGCGAGAAATTGTCGATTAGACGATGTGATTAGCTTGCGGGTCGATGATCGAGTAGAGATCAATCTCGAGAGATGTTTTTTAATATAGCATCGTCTCTTAAAACTTATACCCATTACGACGTATGTGCAATCGTACAGTGATGGTTTCGTTCCTGAAATCTAACTTATCGCCGTTCTGGTCTACCACTCTAATGTCGAGATGATCAATGAGATTCGTATCGATGATTGGTAAATATATAGGACTTGATGGTTCCTGCGAAATATGATAACCTGGAGGTACCGATGGGAAAAATTCATACAGAGAATGACCACTTTTACCATTGATGAAAGATCCCGTTGCAAGACTACACTCGATACGTATGATGCTGACTTTGAATATGTTAACCAAATCATTAGACTCGGTCAGCACGTTTGCCGGTACCCTCTGTTTAGAGGTGAAACCGAGAAGTGAAGCAATAGATCTCTCACGACTAAAGTCGATAATATAGGGAGATTGAATTTCTGATTTCATGGTGTTATTATTAGCACGTAGAATAAAGTCGTCACCGATGTCGAGAACATCCTTGATCAATCTGGCGATATCATCCAATTCATAAGTACCCGGTGGAATTACTATACGTTCGACTTTTCCATCGCGAACGTAATGGAATAGATTATTACTCTCGTCCACATTCGGAATTGAGTAAAAAGTCTCAAAATTCAATAGAGCTATCTCGTAATGTCCGTTAGGATCCAGATGTAATGGTGGATTTAGAAATGTAGAGAAGCTGGTATCACTACCACTCACGGTGATCGTGTAACTCATCGAGGAGAAACTGAAGGCACAAGTGACCGCAAATCACAGAATCGAATTCTTGAAATCTCGTCGTATTATATAGGAGCTTGACACCCGAAAGGTACGTTTCTATCTCTTCCGGAGGTCTCAGATCGCCGAAACTGTCAAAGTAGTAGGCAACGTCACCATCCTTACGTACAGCAACCCAATGTGTACCAGGGTTATTTGATGTATCCAAATTCACTACTATTCTCTCATAGTATCGAGGATGTGGAGGTAGTTTATCGATCATGTAGACACCTCTAAAATGTGGAATGCGTAGACGTCGTGCATACGAATCGATCTCGTTAGCACTCAGGGCTTTTTCCGGGATAAATATAGGCCTCGCCCCGAGTTTTTTGATCGAAGATATAATCCTCTACCCTTACGACGTCTCTTACGGCGAAGACCTTTGCCCTGAGCCAAAGATTCCATGCGCTCGTTGTGACGTGTTAATTCCGCAAGTTGTTTTGCATCCGAACGTTTCTTATTGACAGCCGTAGCAATCTGGGCAGCACCTCCAGCTAGACCACCTGCTGCACCTAGAGCTGCTAAAAGTGGTAGCAAAGGTAAGAAACCACCTCTCTTGTTGCGACGTTTACGCATGCCAGCGCCTGCTGCCAATTTACCCTTCATAAGTGTAGTCACAAGTCGAGCTGCAAGTCGTTCGCCCAAAGAAGCGTCGGCAGACTTTACACGTCTCCAAGCTTTCTCTACCAACACCTTATCGGCTAGACGACGAGATTCTGTATCAGTACTCTCTGCGTAAGCCCGATCGTGATCGAGACACGCTGAATCTAACCCGTTCACCGGTAAGTCACCTCTCTGCAAGCGTTTATGTAGTTTCGTTCCGGGACCGCAGAAACGATAACCCGGTAAATGTGCCTCAAATGGTAATGAATTAATCAAGGAATTAAGAATTCCCGAACCTTTGCGTGCACGTGTAGAGCGCATGTCTCACTATGAAATAAAAAAGGCAAAACGTGCGCTTTATAAGTATACGATTCCTATGACGATTGGCTAAATCCAGTAAAGACATAGATTGCCCTTATCACGAACGAAATAAAAGACAAAACTTATGCTTTATAAGTATTAGTCGCGATATGGAGATAGTAAAGCAAAAGTGTACGCTACCCATACAGGTGTTAGATTTCGAGGATGACATTCGCAAAGGACGACACGGTACGTTGTTTCCGAGTAACGTTAGAGCGCTCATACTTGGCAGTTCAAATGCTGGAAAAACGAACGTTTTACTCAACCTGCTTATTCACGAGAATGGTCTGAGATTCGAAAACCTCTACATATACTCGAAATCGTTGCAACAACCTAAATATCGATATTTACTCAGGTTACTGAAAACTATACCCGATATAGGTGTATTTACGTTCGATGATGGTGATAAAGTAATTCAAACGTCGGATGCTAGAGAAAATTCGATATTCGTATTTGATGATGTGATAAATGAAAAACAGGGTAAGATAGCTTCATATTACAGTATGGGTAGACATCGTAATGTCGATGCTATATATTTAGCACAATCATATGCTAAAGTACCTAAACATTTAATTAGAGATAATGCAAATATGATTATATTCTTTAGACAGGATAATCTCAATTTAAAACATATATACGAAGATTATGTAAATACCGATATGTCCTATGATGAATTTAAGAATATGTGTAAACATATATGGGAGAGTGATGAACGATCCTTTGTTGTTATAGTACCAGAATATCCACTGAACGAGGGACGCTACCGTCACGGTTTTGATCGCTTTATCAGAATGAATAAATAGAATAATCCATCACTTAAGCAATGAGTATCGACAGGTTCGGATCCCGAAGAATCATACCCTCTAGGGGTGTGTTCAATCGATATATCATAACTAGAGATGGATCGGGAAACTATCGATTCAAGGGAAAGCGGTTGTGCAATATTCACGACCCTGAAGAAGGTGACGATGCATCGACTAAACGTTATGTGGATACGCATACGGCTGACGTCGAGAATCGAATGCAGATCTTCAGCGAGCAGACCTCGTATCAGCGTATGGGCGAGTTTGAAGCTATGCTTAGGGATCACATACAAAAATCGCTCGACATCCAATACAACAATTTAATGGAGTACTTAAGTAAATATGCATTTAAACGTGATTCCGAAAATAATGCCATTATAGATGGTATAAGAATGAAAACGCTGTTGGACCCCCTTCACGAACACGACGTTCCTAATAAAAAATATGTAGATGATAGGATTCCAATTCATGACTCTAATGAAACTCTATCATTTCGAATGAAGAGATTGAAGGATTTAGCCGACCCGATAGATGATAGTGATGCAGTCACCATGAGTTATGTTAATCATTTCTTTATACAGAAACACAATGAATTGCAAACGGGTTTAACTGTGACTATAACAAACATTGCCGATACTATTACACGGAAACAGAATGAATTACAAAGTCAGTTAACTAGAACAATCACCTCCGCTAGCGAGACTATTACTACAGCTGTAGAAAAAGAAGTGAAAGAACTAACCGCACGACAAACGGAACTTGATAATAAACTAATCACTATAAATAATGATATTCATACTATGAAAACACGAATGAGAAATGTTGTAAACACTATGTTACAACAATTGAAAGCACAACTCATAATTTCATTGCAAACACGTCCGTTTCGAGGTCCCTCTTTAAGGTATACGTTAACATCGGGACTCGAATACTATAAAGTTCCTGGAAATGGAAGTGTACTCTCGTGTTCCATCGTATCATCGGTACATCCGCATGCTGTAAATGATACATTGTTTGCAATAAACGGAAGATTAGTTGAAAGATATCCTGTAAGAGTTGAAACTGGCGATATTCTATCGTTTACAGCGCCAGTCGGACGTGCTAAAGATGGTCATATATTAAGTATAGAACTGATAGTTTCATATAAATTAGCAGTAGCTGATTAATTATACATTCATTTCGATATGGATGCTGAAGCTATAAGACTTAAGGAATCCATTGCCCGTCACAGTAGGGCAATAAGAGAAAAGTTACGTTCTCTCAAAGGAATGAAATTCGAAACGCAACGAGTCATGTCTGAAGTTCTTCAACCTGTAACCGAACCATTGAAAGTAATAGCGAAAGCACACCAAGACAACAACGACGACGACGACGACGACGACGAAACTACAGATGATGCTAAAGGATCTGATCTCGTGTCAAAGTATCTACACAAGGTTCGAACTGCCAGTTCGAGTGACATGGACAATACTTACGGCATACGTTACGAGGATAATGAGTATAAATTGGGTAACAAGACAGTTGTGTTTAAATCTGATGGTGTTCAGATAGGAACAGAAACGTATGAACCCACAGCAGGCTTATATGAATTATTATTTAAACGTTTACCTCGCAAGACATCGTACACAGATGATGATTTAGACGTGTATTCGCAAATCTTACAAAATACTCAAGTTTACAGACACGGTTATTCAAGAGATGGACGTTTAAGAGCAAATCGAGGGTTCAAGTATCGTCATATCATTCGTGACCTTGTTAGTAATCGAACTGGATTTGGTTTACGTTGGAAAGAACATGTACCGCAGAGAAAATTAGATTACGTCTACTGGAACGATCCGAATGAAATAATAAACAGATTAAGAATATTAGTTGCGTCGAGGGATGCAGGTAATTTGAATCACTCACCCGAGATAGAAGAAATTATTACAGAACTTAAAACATCAAAAATTATAGCATGATAAAACGTCGCATTGCAACCGAGTTACATGCACCAGCTAGAAGACGATTTTTACGTCGTAAGATCATAAGCAAAGGAATGAACGATTTAGTACAAATAGATCTTATGGACATGTCTAATTATGCAAGAGACAATAGGAATTATAAGTATATTCTTCTTGCATGCAATTTTTATTCCAAGATGGCTTATGCACGACCATTACGTGATAAAAGTGGTATTAACGTTTCGACTGCTATGGAGGAGATATTGAATGAAATGGAATCGTTTCCGAAGAATGTTCAATCTGATAAAGGAAGGGAGTTTTACAATAAACATTTCCGCGAACTAATGAATCGTAATAATATTAATCATTACAGTACATTCACACACGTTAAGGCTGCTGCAGTGGAACGTTTAATAAGAACGATCAAACTGATTTTGCATAAGGAATTTATTGTTCAAGGCTCATATCAATGGATAAACATACTACCTAGAATTATTCATACCTACAATAATACTTACCATCGAACGATTCGTATGAAGCCTGTAGAAGTTCGTGATAATTCTCTCCTGCTCAGCGTCTACAAATATGATAGAAGTCTGCGTGAGAAGCGAAGATCTAGGCTTCATCGTGTTGGTGACTACGTGAGGATTTCTAAGCATAAAGGTGTTATGGAGAAAGGTTATATACCAAATTGGAGTGTTGAAGTCTTTAGGATACGTACAGTGCAAAGGACACATCCATTGACCTATCTCATCGAGGATCTGGAGGGTAAACTGATTGAAGGAGCATTCTACGGTTATGAATTACAGAAAACTCAATATCCAGACACGTATTTAGTTGAAAGGATCATCAGACGTCGTGGTGATAGGATTCTGGTGAAATGGTTAGGATTTCCTACCCGTGAATGGATTAATGAGGTGGACATTGTATAAATAAAAAAACACACAACTCAATAAAGAAATATAATTTTAATGATATATTGTGTTTGATTTTTTTTTTGTTCACATTGATTCCTGACATCTTCTGTAACTGCTAATTCACATCTCCTTAACTTAAACATGATAATAACATTTTTATACTTTTTTAAAAATCTTCTGTAACTGCTAATTCACATCTCCTTAACTTAAACATGATAATAACATTTTTATACTTTAAAAAAAATCATACATGATTATAGTTGAATTAACATTTAATTGTAGAGATTTTAACATAACGTACATGCTAGTTCACATTGAGTATATATAAATTCACCTACCCTTAACGTAAACATGATAATTACAATTTGAAGTAATTAGTAATATACGTTAAACAAACATCATACATGATTATAGCTGAAATAAGAGCCTTTGTACATGCTAGTTCACATTGATATATATAAATCTCCCCTCACCCCTTAACGGAGACATGATAATAACATTTTGATATAATTAGTAAATATATTTTAATAAAAAATCATACATGATTATAGTTGAATTAACATTTCATTGATTTCTGCTATCTAACATTTCAAAACGACATGAATAGGAAAAAATATTCCTTCACCCCTAACATAAACATAAAAAAAGCAACACGTTATCTTTCAAATGAAGTAAATATGTTATTATCATGTAATTAGTAACACACTTTACAAATATACTTGAAACTCAATTATTTCGTTTTTTGAAATACAGTAATATGTTATTATCATGTGCCTAGTAATACCTTTTAACTCAGTTGTAACACACTTTACAATTATACTTGAAACTCAATTATTTTATTTTTTGAAATACAGTAATATGTTATTATCGTGGCCTAGTAATACCTTTTAACTCAGTTGAATCTATGCTTTATTGAGAAAAGAAAAAGAAATTTACACTTGACAATTTTCTATAGCATAATGTCCCCATGCTAATGTTGAAAATGAATTATTGGGAATGTATCGTTTTGTATCGATACCACTTAAAGCTATCTTATTAGATTCAATAGTATGAACATCATGTTTATAACTTCTGAAACATGTCTGCATGCTTCGATGTATAGTGTCAGGATGTGTAATACATGAGAGATATTGTTCAAAGGTTATGAATCTCATCGAATCTTTTGTTACACCTTTTGATTTTTTAATCACTTCAGTATCATGTCGATAACTATATAATTTCGATTTCAGCCCTACATATTCAGTCATCACTCTACCGGCTAGCTCATCCTTGAATAATCCTGAAATTTTCTTATTTGCTAACGGAATACCATACACATTATCCATTGGATAATTCGATGTATCGAATAAATGTATATTGGTTTTAATAAATTCATATATATCGCAGCTAGATTCAAAGAGAAAAGCATCCGTGTCCGTATAGATTAAAGTTACATCTTTCAATTTTTTCTTCAGAATTTCATAATAAAAATCATACATTTTATGTTTGGATAGATCCAGGATTGCTTGTCCTATGTATATTGGCTTATTCATCAAAATTTCATCTCTGACCAATTCTATACCTATTAAATTTTCATCAAAAATCACGTACCTTATACATGTCTGTCGAGCTAACAATTTACGCGCTCGTTTCCAGCTGGTAGCTAAATGAAATGAATTATAACGTTTTACATTCTCTATAAATTTTCCATAAACACAATTATTCATTAACTTCCATAGATTTTGACCAAATTTCGTCTTATCTTCAATACGTTTACGAACGTTGAGTTCAATGTAAGGATTTATCCAGTTAGATTGTTTGTAACCTATTACTCTATTTATACGCGATGGAATCAAACCAAGTTTAACACATTGTTGAAAATTGAGATAATGTAATACGTATTTATTTTTATCATTCAATGTTGTTAGCAATTTTGTATACTTATCACCTGGCGCGATTTCATTCAAAGGGCATAATGGCAAATCATTTTGTATATCATGAAGTTCCTGTGGATATTTAAAGTCTACTTCCAACACATATCCCACGTCAGAATCACTTGTAATAGACATAAAATCTATTGATTTAATTTCAGCATCAGTTAGCCACCTTATATCAGTGTATGGTAAGCTATTATTTTCCATTGTATAACTATATAGAGAATTGCAGTCAACGTACATTAAATAATTAGTTGGTTGAGTGTTATCATAGCTAGTCATGTATCTGTTATTCGCCTTTGCATACCGTTTGGACACAGTGCAAATTCCACCTCGTATTCCTTTTTCGAAGAAATCTAGCATAGTCTTATCTGTTAATAATGAAATCTGTACACCAGTCGTTCTTAACATTGCATCATAGGCTAACCCGGGAAGTGTGTAATACTGACACGGGTCGAGTCCGTACAAACCGATACTTAATTCACGGAAGCGTTCAAACACGTCCGTTAGTATTAATGTATCGCACTTAAGATATATATTTAAATATTCACCCAGATTTTTAACATTGAATTCATTCCATACCGTTCTAGCATGACTATAATCCTCATCGCTTACATGATCAAACTGATGTTTGGATGGTAGACTATTCTCGTATAATTTTTCTATAGAATCCACATACGTGTACGGGAAGACACCTTTACGTTTCATCAGTTGTCTATGCAAAGGATTCGTGTACATATTATTGGTATAATGAAAATCATCTGCTTCTAACATATCCGAAAGGTTACTAAGTTTTGAATCCAAAAAACGATAGCTATACAGAAATCTTAGATATATACTCATTCCATTCGAATTTGTATATCTTTTGCTAAAGGATAAGTAATTTTCAGAAGTTTGTGCAATACAGTTGATAGGTTCCGTATCGTAACCTAGTTTCTTTACTATGAAATGAGCATCGTATTTTGACAAGCAATGAAAGAATATTGGTATGAATCCTGGCATTTTCCTATTTAAATTGCAGTGCTTATGAGCTGGGCCAACGTAACTTCCAGTCAAATGACAATGATCACGAACCTTTATACACGAGTTAAGAAATTCACGTTTGCATATGTGACATCGTGTTGCATTTTGATATTCTAGCTCATCCACATCTCTCATACTTATTTCAATTTTATTAGCATATATATTAATGACCTGATTTGCAATTAACGTTAATTCTTTAAGAAAATTTTCAATTGCATATGGACCTTCAAATGATTTGAAACGTGTTAAATTTTTATCATAACTACAGACCAAATGTAATGCAATTGCATACGCTTCATGTTTATGAATGCTACGTGTCCAGCTTTTACTCGATACATCTTCACACGAATCTACCTTATGTAAGATACATTCTATGTCTGCATAAACCACGAATGGAACTTTTAGACATTTCGAATATGCGTTAAATTCAACGAGATCAGTTTTACCAGCCTCGGGCATTCTGATAATTTGATTCATCATACACCTCTTTTTATGGCTATTTAAACGTGATTCTGATGTGAAATACAAGTTACAATTGTTACATAACCATTTTCGCCCATTATGTTTAGTTAGCTGCTTTCCTAGCAAACGTGACAAGTCTGTTATCAGACAATAATGTCTTTTATACATTAAAAGATTAACATGATGTGATTTTATCTCTCTTGGTTGATATAAGAGAATAATCGATTTATTTTCAACACCGTATATCGTTATTGAAATATTTGAATTTTGATTCTCGAATTTTTCTACATCTTTCAATGATACGGGGAATGTTATATTCTCAAAGTTAAATTCGTTACGAAAATCATATCTTTTATAGGAGGTGGGTCGATTCTTGTTACGTTCTACTGGGTATTTGGATGCTAACAGACAGTATGCAAAGCAATATTTATCAGTATTACGAATGTTAATAACAGCTCTCTTCGATTTTATAAAGTCGGGTAATTCAGTATACATCCCTGCATTCAATGAATCGTATTGTGTCACATATATTGTTAATTTCTCAATACTGTATAAAGCTTTTGAACTGGTACGCGATTCAAAATTATCCATATGATCTAGTATAGGTTGTACAATCTTCTCTTCATACCATATAGATTTATCTGTAGATTGCAATATCACCTCAAGTTTACCGTTAAAGTTAAATGTATGAATATTATCGCTCTCTTGTGATATTATGACATATTGACAGGATAAACAGGATCCTATCTTAAGACCTGATTTATACATGTTTAAGCCCTTATCAATTTCATTCAAAATTAAAGGTTTGCATTCTGCTAAGAATATAACGGGGTCAAGTATATTAACACAGTTGTGAATTTCGTAGGTGGTTAATCGTTTTTTGAAAGCAGACTCACTGTGAATACATCGTAATCGTTCAGCCTGGGTCACGTTCGAACAGGTTTCATCTTGCTGAATCGAGGGTTGTCCAGTGGCAGTATCGGAGCATCTTGTCGTCGTTTCTGAAAAAAGCAATTACAACATTCGATTAACTTTACATACGGGAACATTGATTTACATGTATGTAAGGTGGTAACAGAAATAACATACATGTTAATAACTTTTACATGTATGAATCTCAATTTTACGTAAACTCTATACTTTACGTAGAACGTAACATGCATGTAACTTTTACATATGAAAATAGTTACATAATGATTATGTATTTTACAATTATTGCTATCATCACGTAACTACAATATTCAGATAGTATGTAACTGTTTTACGTAATGCTCTCTCCCTTACATAAATGATAAAAACACACAACGTAAACCATATAGATGTAAAATACCGTAACTGAACTACGATATTCACATGTACGTTTTACACATATAAATTAACGTTCTTTTTTCACCTACAACGTTACTTTTACGTGTAACAAACAAACGTAACTAACATGCATGTGAAATAACGTAACTGAACTACGATATTCACATGTACGTAATTATTACACATGAAAATTAACCCTACAACGTTCACTCTCAATTACTAATACTACATGACGTGCGATAATTAACACTTTAAGTTCTAATACAACATGTACGTACATGCAAGTAACTACATTCAATTACTAATACTACATGACGTGCGATAACTAACACTTTAAGTTCTAATACAACATGTACGATTTCACATTTACATGCAAGTAACTACATTATCACTTTTTTTTATGAAATTTTATTCAATAATTGTACTCACCTTTTGACGACATTACGGGCTGCTTAAAAAAGACAATTTATGTCGTTTGAAACCACTTTCTAGTGTTTCCTCGCCATGGTATTGGAGTATGCAGTCACCACGATTTAGTAGATCTTTCTGCGCTGCGGTCATGTCTTTGAATCTCTCCGGGAGGAAGACTTGGAAATCTGATGTTTCGACGACGACCCGTTCACCATATCTGGTCTTCGCGGTTTTGACGGATCGAATGATGTGTTGAACGGACTGATCTAATTCACGTAGTTTCTTTGTGGGAAGATGTGTTCCACCTTCAGCTAGTTGATTTAGCTGTAGCATCTCATGATCTGAAACATACATATAAGCACACACGAATCAGTATTACTTCAACATTCTTCGTAAACAGAGATAAAAAATGAATTACAGTATACAACTTTTCTATCTTACCTGTAGGATCCATATTTCCAGAGAATCGACTGCCTCCTCACTCATCCGTGCCGCGGTATTTATTAACAGTTGCTCCGCCCCCCCCTCCGTCCGGGAGAGGTGTTACTGTCTACATATTACGCTATATGTTTAAAGTAGTTGTGACTACGTTATAAGTTAGAAGGTAATACTAGTAACTTTATTATCATAGTTTAAACTTTATATAGATTCATCATTTTTTACACCCCCTCCAACCGTATCTCTCCTTCCCAAACACCATGTTGCGTGCGCACACTAACTGTGATTCGTTCCCTACATCTTGGAGGGGGGATATAATTACACATTTCTTTACACACACATACTTGTACAAAATATATTTTTCTGAACATTTGATTTTTTTACATTTGGTATACTAACACATTCATAGTATTGTTTCATCATTCATACAAATATATAGATTCATTCGTTTAATTTTAAAATATATTCTTTTTTTTCCTAACGTTATTTGACAAAATTAGACTTCGCTACAGCAATAGGAATGTTTTGATCACCCCTGTCACCAGTCTGGAGAGATTAACTCTTTTTTTCTCTGACCCACATACCAAAAGGGATGACGTTCAGTGGAGTATTCGTAATACTGAGGGGAGATTTTCTAGACAATTTTTTATATGGAGGGTGATATCTTGCCATGAATAGTTAGGATATCTACACTATAGATCCCTAGTTGCGTATATATATTATCATATTGATTGATCAGTTTTGTATTACTCATATATACTTAAAGATGAGATACTTTTCTCTCGTTATCTTAATCATTTTTAAATAGATGGTTAGTGCTTTTATTTTATTTTCGATGTTATGTTCCACTTTTATCATGCTTAGAGGGAATATTCTTTTTAAGTTATCGTGCTTAGAGGGTGCGTTCCTTTATCATGAAACCCCTTTCAAACAGCTTTACATTTGCATTCTTATACTTTTCTCTCAATATTTTTTTATCATTCTTAAAGAGATGGGTAGTGCTTTTATTTTATATACACTTGCTATGTACCACTTTTATCATGCTTAGAGGGGACATTTCTCTGTCATGTGACCCTCTCACATAGATTTACATTTCCATTCTTATACTTCATCAATGTGGAATAGATTTATATTTTCTCGTACCTCGATGTGGGAATGGAATTTAACCTTTTCTTAACCTTTACATCGCTCTTGGATACAATAGCTCAAGGAGAGATTCTGCATAGGGAACACCCCTTACCAGAATGTCTTATTACATTTATTTTCATAAATCTCTCCCAGTAAACATACCTAATCATTCTCTCGATATTCTTTTATCTAAAGAATAACGATACTACATCATATATCATACACTAAACGTAATAGATATCAAACCCTACACTCGATATTCATACATGAGAGTTCAAGCACAGACATCGAAGCACTGAACGTAATAGATATCAAACCCTACACTCGATATTCATACATGAGAGTTCAAGCACAGTCATCGAAGAATTACTATCAATACATTTAATTCAAACATCCCCGGAACCCCCGTTACCCACCCCGCCCCATCACAATATCGAACCCTAGACTTCGATATTCATACATGAGAGTTCAAGCACACACACACACACATCGAAAAGAATTCACATTTAATTCAAACATCCCCGGAACCCCCCCCCCCCCGTTACCCATCCCACCCATCACACATTACACATCACACACACACACACACACACACACAATCATCATCATCATCCCAACCCTCAAAAACATCTCACTGCACAGGGGAGAACGACACTACGCCAACACTCCCCTTCTTTTACAACTCGATTTTCATATAGGAGAGTTCTAAATCAATGAGCATTCTACATCACTCATATATTAACACAGAGGAGAGTTCAACATCTTATCTACACTGTGCTGATTCTCTCAATTCTATACTACTGAAGTACATTATTCAACGCTAAACCACGATATGTCATTAAAGGCCACGGTTTAAAGCATGTTGAACATCAAAACTAAAGCGTATCTAGAAGAATGTCCGTGTCTATAAACGACATTACTTGATAATACAAATTCGAATTTATACTACTTGATATTTAAGTTCTGATCTTCCAAAGATAAGACAGGAAAACACCACATCCCAGATTAATATATTTATGGAAAGTTTTACACTGTTTTTATCTTTAAATGTCTCCAATACTTCTGATTCAAATAATATATTTACAACACTTATCTGATTAACAAAATACACACCTTAGAGTCTTTTTTTTTAAATTGCTCGTGAAGTCCTCTTTATTTTGAATTACTTTTGTATTTCTTTGTGTAACTCCTAAAACGGAAACACTGTTGTGTTAGACTTGTTTTCCCTTGCTATGTTGGTACTGGAGAGCTATGCTAAAGTTTTCGTACACCAATTACATAAATCGTGTGACTGGGTTCGTAGAATTAGAAGTCCAAGCAGGAATTCAAAATTTTCTTTAGTTCCGTAGAAATACACTTTGGACAATCCTCACTGTAGCAGAATTACGTCACATGCACAATTACAATCTTCCAAGATCGTTGACCACAAACAAACAGCGTTCACCATTGCACAATACTCAGTTCTGTTTACAACAGCTCTCGTTACAACTCCGTTTACGACTGTCCTTTGGCGAGTCTCAGCTTCCTTATATATACCACTATTCATATTACTAGATATTTCGTAACAAACAAGAAATCGGATGTTCTGTAAGACAATCAAGATGTCACTAGAATTTTCCTTTTCAATCTAACTTTGTTTTGGCATGCCTTTTATCTCCGCGCTATGTTTATCTGCTTAGACAAGCTCTTTATCTCCGCCCGGCACTTCTGTCACTTATCACTCCGCATCGCACCTTTTGTGTGCTTCACCACAGTAGCGACAGTAGGAATACGATTAGACTTACTACGGGCGGGATTGGGCAAACCTGTGGTTTATTGTACCTATGCCCCAAGCGGAGCATCCCCGGGAGGAAGGATGTGGTGAGAGGAGACCGAAGGGGCCGAACCCAGGAATCACCACAGTGCAGAGGGCAGGGCTCCTACTATTTAATAGTTGAAACTCTCCTGGCAGGCCATTACTATCGGCATCCCGACCGTCGTGGTCCGTAAACGGCCCACCAGGTCGCTGACCGGAAACCGTTCTACCAAAAGAGAAAGTGTTTATCAGGAGCGTATCATCCTGCCATGCACCACCGAGACACCCATCGACACTTCTACCCTGAAATAGACCACCAGATGAGAGATGATATGAAATGATAGTGAAGATGAAAGAGGGACAGGAAATTTGGGGGATGTAATTAACCTACCCAGCATTCGCCTGGCGATCCGGGAAAATCCCCGAAAAACCCCATGGGGGTTCAGGTAGGTCGGCCACGAAAATTGAACCCGGACCGCCCAAAAACGGGCCACAGACGAAACCGCCTGAGCCATCCCGCTTGGTATTAAATAATCATATGTATTTTAGTTAATTGATGGAAATTAATCATTTCTCCACACTAACCGTATATAGACTAAGATATTTGATGGATAGAGTCAACATGAAAAATTCAATGCCATGGCCGGGATTTGAACCACGGATCTCCTGGTTTCCGTGGTTCAAATCCCGGCCATGGCATTTAATTTTTTCATGTTGACTCTATCCAATCATATGTATTTTGCCTCCCCCCCCCAAAAAAATATATATACGTTCTAGTACAGGTATATATGTGTTTTTACCATGTGTGATGGTAACGAAGTAACTCTGAGATCCGGGGTTACATTCTCGTCAACTGCAGGCTCTTCGTGGATTTTCCTGGTATCTAAGCGAACGCTGGGTTAATTTTTCATTCTACCATGATTTCCTTTATACGTTCTCTTTCATTATTTTTCTTCGGATTTGTTGTAGTGCTTCTAGGTTTCGTGGCGTACAGATGGCGCGGATGTTTGCTTAAAGGAAATAGTACTCCTTGTGGGTACTGGAATTGCTTGAAAAACACCTCCCTGTGACTTGTAGTACCTTTACTACATCATTTCCTCCAGAAAATGTAGGCTGTTGTCCCCCTTTATTGTATACCTATATGCATCGTTTACATGTGTGTTTTTCTCGATGCTAACGTTTTCATTTAACTTAGCACATTGAAACTTGGAACTTAAGATTGCTTATATAATTCTGTAACCTACAACACTCATTGAAACAATATTTTTATGTGTATTTCATTATTTAAGTTTCATGTGCATGAGGTTAAAATTGCAACAAGCTGTGTTTGATAGAAATTGAGAAAATTGTAAGATTGGTGAGGTTAGGCATTTTCGGTCCACTTAACTTAAGAATCTCTGGACATCAGATTTGCTTACTATTTAATAATTTAATGTCACTTCTAGAGAAATAGCAGTCGGTTATCGCCCAAGACAGGATTAGATGGTGGCTGCTTCTGAACAGGCTAAGCCAGTCTGTAACCATCAAACACTTTTTTATAACAGTTGCCGTTCGTCTTACAAAAAGGGGGACATTTCGCCTGGGATTTAAATGGAGCCCATTTACATACTGCTGCTTTGGAATGCAGTTCTTATTCCTCTATTTGCTAGCTTACTGTCAGTAGAGGAGACGCTGGCAGAAGCATCTTGTACTTGTCTTAGGAAATACAGCTTTAGTATTATGTGAAAATAAAGATTTAAACGGCGAATAATTCATGTTCAATGAAATTCAAACAGCCAAGGAAACTCAACAATTCTTATTCACCGTTTCGTGGATGCTAAATGTGAATGTAGTTATGGAGCATTACTTACTGTTTCTACCATTTACCTATGGCAGATATTGGAAGTATCGCTTTCCAGCCAAAAATTCGATATCAACATTTTACTGAAGTTACGTGTTTACTTCTTCTTCTTCTTCTTCTTCTTCTTCTTCTTCTTCTTCTTCTTCTTCTTCTTCTTCTTCTTCTTCTTCTTCTTCTTCTTCTTTAACTTCCCTAGTATTATCACTTATCGTGGTGTTGGGGGATTCTTATTCCTCTATCCCTTAAGGTTGGATTGAGGAGCAAACTCTGGATTGGATAGAGAAACCTGGATGAGTAATCAGCCCGATGTCTGGAAGGAGAGTGAGAGAAGTAGATGACATAATGAGGGCGAAATGAATGATGGGAAAGATAATGGTAGAGTGATTGATGGAATGACGACGGGGGAAACCGGAGATCCCGGAAGAAACCCGCCCCAGCGCCATGTTGTCCATCACATCTCACATGCAGTTGCCTGGGATCGAAACCGGCCGCATTGCTGAGAGTCCAGCGGTTTGATGCTGTTTATATGTGTTTGATCCTCTCGTCGTGACGAATCTTGAAGATCTTACCTGCATCTGTTTTTTCCCCCAGTCTGCTCGGCAGAGCTTATGAGATTTCACCTTCAGGGTATGCGTGAGTGATTTGAAGAAAGTCACAGAATTTTATGTCTTTAATAAAGTTTTAATGCTTAAAACTCTCTTGAAATTATCTGAGATATGCCAATCACATTTCTGCTGTTAATTTATTCACTGTAAAACAAATACTTCCACAAATTTCATATTTATCAGTTAATTTTCGACACCCAACGCTATACTGGCCTGCTCTCCATGCATACTAGACGCGGAGTAAGATGGCATGACGCTACTTTTAAAATATGTCCGTTGACCATTTATATTATTCCTGTTATGTATCTTTCTTGTTATATAAATAATTATAAATATATAAATGTCTATTTTCATATGCATATAAACTTTATCTGACCTATCCATCGTAGCGTCAGACTGATGAAGTCAAATGAATATTTCTGACTACTGACATCAAATGAGTTTTCGTCTCACGGCGCGGCCCGAGGTTTATCTCTCCTGAATCAAACCTGTGTTTGTATTTACTTCCTTTTAAGCACACAACACGAAGATAGTCACAAAATTCCTCACGCATATTCCTATAAGTTCTTTATTTTTTATTTTCTTAAAAATGATTAACGGTTTGGTTTAGGGTGTTACATATTTACATAAAATTTGTATCTTCAGTTTTCTATCAACATCCTGGTAAGTCCTAATAAGTACAATAATTTTGTCCACTTTTAAATACCTAACTGATATGGTGTGCTTGACAAAACCTTACCACACACAACATTTTAACTCGTTTTAAATACACAATTAAACAATTTTGTTGCGTATTTCTTACATTAATATATATTTAATAGTCTTTATTGTTTTGATTCTGGTGCCCATGCGAATATACTAATTTCAAAGACAGAACAGTAAGTAAACAAGCGTGTGCAAGAGATATAAAAATAAACAACATTGGCCAGAGTGGGTTAAGTGGGTGTAACACACAAGAGTTCTGTTGCTATAAAACTAATGCTGTCAAAATCAATTTTTATGTAAGATTCTAATAAATTCCCATAAAGCATGAAAATGAAATGAGAACGCCGTTGTTATTTCATGGAATTGTTGACATGTTTTCTTTAACCAGCGCGTGGACCAGGAAATTAAAAAACATCCTTTCACCGCAAGCTGCTACTTCGATGCAGAGCAGGTTTTTAATTCAGAGGTTGGGTGGCCTCTACCCACATATGACAGTACACTCGCGGAATATAATTTTCTGAGGCTACAGTTACATCTTGTCTGCTGTCGCGTTATAATATACTGCACATGATGATGGAGATATATAGCTTAGTTTTAGATAAAGTATAGGGCTCGTATCTGAAGATGAGAATAGTCTAATCCACACAAACAATAGATTTTGACTTTACCTTCAATATACGTAGATACTAATTACCGAGGCAGCTTAAACCCGGAGTTAGTTTTTTTCACGGGATATTCAGAAAAGACCATCTTCCACTTAATAAAGTAAAAAGGGTAAGTCCTTTATTCCACCAAAAATTATATAGAGAGGTTTGACCGGAAATAGACGTTTTGAGATATGAATAAAACAGAATTTTTATAAAAAAACGAGCGTGATATTTAAGTTAGCATCTTCATGTGATATGAAGTTTTTCAAGAAAAATTTTCCCACCGAAACTATTCTTTAAATTGAAAAGTGATATTATATCTTGTTTTATCAAAATTGATTCTAATGATTTTAAATCCTAAAAGCTATGAAAAATTGCATTTCATGACACATAAAATATACAGGACGATCCATATAAAGCTGAACCATTTCAGTAGACCATAACTTTTGAACCAATAATAGGACACACTTGCAACTTTGGGGGAATATAATACACAATTGGGAGATTACATTACACTATTTACATCTCAGAGAAAATGTTGGAAGTATCCTCCACCAGCATCTATGGTTCGTTGGTCCTATTTTCTTTGATACGACTGTAGACACTGAAGTTTATATGAGTATCTTCAAGACATTTATGAAGCAGCTGGATGATATCGAATTGAGAGAACGTTATTTCCAGCAAGATGGAGCAACGTGCCATACATCTAATGACACTTGTAACCACTTTCTTTGATAATCGAATAATCTCAAAAGGTCTGTGGCCCCCCAGATCCCCTGACTTAACCTCACCGAATTTTTTCTATCTAAAACTAGAGTGTAGAAGAATAGACCATGGAAAATTCATGTTCTCAAGGAATCCATTCGAACCGAAATAAGTAACATTGGCGAGGATACTCTCCGGAAAACTTCAGGGAATATGGTGAGATGAGTGAAAACATATATAGATGCTGGTGGAGGACACTTCCAACATTTTCTCTGAATGTAAATAGTGTAATGTAATCTTGCAAGTGTGTATTATATTCTCCCAAAGTTGCACGTGTGTCCTATTATTGGTTCAAAAGTTATGGCCTATTGAAATGGTTCAGGTTTATATGGATCACACTATATATGTCTTCAATTTTCTGGTAGAAACTTGCAAAGTCCTCTCAATTTCCAAATGAATTTTAAATTTTATAGAGATGAACAAAAACCTACTGCAAAGAACAAAACTCTAGAACTCCTTAAAGCAGCAATTTGTTTTAATTTTTATGCCATTAAACCGCTCCGACATTTTTGTTGGTATTGCTTTGAATGTTTCAATACTTCGGCATTCATTTTAAGCGCTAGATCAGCATTCTTTTGTTTGTCATGGTAGGGAAATATCGCTTCAGTCTCGTGTATTCCTTTTGTACCTATGCTGAGATGTATAATGAATTATTCTGGACAAAAGTTTGTCATTTAAGATGAAATATGCATAACATTAGGAATAGGTCCTCGATACTTGTAATATCTTGATACTCATGATACTTGCATGTTATCGACATCTAACGATACTTCAGAAAATTCGCTGGATACTTTTTCTACACATATGAATTTTTATTTTAAAATAATAAAATATTATTGCCGCAAGTAGAACATTGCAAAGTCCGAGAAATTGGTATCTGTACAGTAACATTATACAAGAAAATAATCGTGTGTCAAATTCAGTGCCAGTCACCAGTTCCCAAGAAGAAATCACTGCTTATCTCAACGATGATTTGTCACATCTTCTACATTTGTGTATTCCACCTACAACAGTTTTCTCTAAAAGACTGTTTTGCACAGCAGGACTTATATATGACAAAAAAGACGTAGACTTGATCCTGAGAGAGCGAAAAATTGGAAAGTTTTGTTTTTAAATGTCTAATATTGAGTTTAAAAATAAGAACGTTTATGGTTTTAAGTTTTGTATTATTAAATATGTACACCTATTTAATTTTATTGGCAGCTCTCCCAACGTTCTGTTTTGTATTGAAACTATAAGTGAAAATTACGGTATCGAGTATCGAAGTATCGGGTATCGCGGAAAATATCATGTACCGGTATCAGAATCGAAAATCGATTAGAGATGGTGTCGACCCATTCGTAATAATAATGTCGCTAGGCCATTGTTGATTGGAGGCGGCGCGGGCAACGAGATCAAAGAGAATGGCAGCGCAGTGCGGAGATAAAAGCTCGCCGAAGTGGTGGGCGGGAGGAGACAGATTTCTCGGGAGTTCGCCTTTGTTCTAGCCGGGTCTCGATTGTTTGAGAAATTTCTGGTGTGTTAGTAATCTATAAAAAGGCAGCCCGCCCGCCAAAGTCAGTCGGTAATTGAATGCGTGCGGGTAAACAGCTGTGTTTGTTGACCTTGTATGTTGTATTGTGTATGTGTACGAAGCGTATTTCTACGGAAATAGTACAGTTTTTTCTGTTTGTAACCTGTACTTTTGATTTCACGAACCCACAAAGGCTCAATAATAATAATAATAATAATAATAATAATAATAATAATAATAATAATAATAATAATAATAATAATAATAATAATAATAATAATAATAATAATAATAATAATAATAATAATAATAATAATAATAATAATAATAATAATAATAATAATAATAATAATAATAATAATAATAATAATAATAATAATAATAATAATAATAATAATAATAATAATAATAATAATAATAATAATAATAATAATAATAATAATAATAATAATAATAATAATAATAATAATAATAATAATAATAATAATAATAATAATAATAATAATAATAATAATAATAATAATAATAATAATAATAATAATAATAATAATAATAATAATAATAATAATAATAATAATAATAATAATAATAATAATAATAATAATAATAATAATAATGTTTAGTAATAATAGGTATGTAGAAGAGGTATTAAAATAGTGGATAGAGAGAATAGTATGATTTATGGGAGCTTAAAACAGGCATTTCCAGTGATATCGAAGCTTTTAGTAAAGTACAATAAGTTTCTCTGCCTGGAATAGCAATACAAAAAGTAAAAATTATTCAGTATGCAAAGTTGTAGCTTCAGAAATCTGTACAAAAGTTACGACTTAAAGTTTTCGCATGTCACATGAACAATAAATAACGTTCAAGGACTTACGGCAATGCACAAAATACGTATGACGTCGTATGTCGTGATGAACCGCACGTTGTTTTCGTAGAGAACGTTTAGTGTTGTGCTAATATACCTCGCCTTCAAGACGCGTCCTCAAGGAGCCGGTGTGGATATGGAGTACCTTAAAGAAGACAGGTTGGCCATTCATTCTTCATCTAGGCATAATCTTAGAATAGCAAATTGCCATTTCCAACTTAACTGCACTTTATTTCGACTTTAAGTAAGCGCATAACATTATACATTATATTTAAATGAATACGGTAGTTTTCAGCTAAAGTACCTCTGCATAATGACTTTTTTATCGTAATCCTACAATGACAAAGTGATCAGATCTACTGACCTTGTATTCAATGCTAGACAATGTTTATATTTCACTAACACCACTTTAGAGCTCTGGCTTATAGCTCCGTTTATTTGTCTAAGATCTTAAGTTAGGATTTCTTGAAACATCAGATTGTGTTCTTTCATTGATTTAAACGCATGAGTGATTTAAAAACACGTGATGAGTTTGCACTTACATGACTTTCTCTACTCTAGTTTATTATTCTATATACTTCATGTTAACAGAGATAACAAATTTACAGAAATTATCTTATTGCTAATGTTTTTGTATGTAGAAGAAGAATATGGAAATACAGTAGAGGGTTTTAAGCTACAGTAAAATATTTTAAGAGGACAGATGAACGACACTATGAAAATTCCTTTGAAATTGAAAATTTCTTTCTCTTTGCATGGCCAAAAGATTAAAAATAATAACAAAATAAAATATTCAAATTCGAGAAAAATGTAAGCATTAGAAGCTTCAAACAAATAACAAGGAATATCTCGGAAATGGTTCACTCCACACGAAAAGAATTATTTGACATAAATTGTGTGTTTTAACCAGATACGAGGGCTATCCAGAAAGTAGATTACGTTTTGGAATAAAAAGTAAACAAAGTATAGGACACAAATTTTATTATATACAGATGAAAGCCACACTCAAATACTACTTTTCGACATAGTCACAATTCAAATTAAGGCATTTATCGTAGCGATGTACGAGCTTGGAAATTCCTTCGTCGAAAAATTCGGCCGCCTGCGCCTTCAACCACTTCGTTACCTCTTCTTGCAGCTGTGCGTCGTCATCAAAACGCTGCATAGCCAGCCACTTCTTCATTGCTGGGAATAGGTGGAAGTCGCTCGGTGCCAGGTCGGGACTGTACGGTGGATGAGGAAACAACTCCCACTTAAAAGATTCAAGAACTTCACGAGTGACATTTGCCGTGTGGGGCCGGGCGTTGTCGTGAATCAACAAGATCTTAGAGATTCCTCTGCGCTTGTTTTGAATGGCTCTTCTGAGTTTTTGGAGAGTTTGGCAATACCTTTGAGAGTTTATTGTAGTGCCTCTTTCCAGGAAGTCCACCAAAATCACACCTTTTCTGTCCCAAAAAACAGTCGCCATCATCTTCCTTGCCGACATTGTTTGCATGCATTTCTTGGGTTTTTGGGGAGAACTTGTGTGCCCCCACTGCATTGATTGCAATTTCGTTTCACAGTTCACGTGTTTCACCCATGTTTCGTCACCAGTAGCGATGCGATCGAGTACGAGTAAAGAGTCACCATCCTTATAGTAAACGTCCAAAAAGTTCAACGCTGCAGCCATTCGCTGATTTTTGTGGTCCTCTGTCAAGATTTTTGGAATCCATCTTGCACAAAACTTGTGGTAACCAAGCTTTTCGCTGATGATTTCGTGCAACAAACTTCGCGAAATTTGTGGAAAACTCAAAGAAAGTTCCGTTATTGTGAACCTTCGATTTTCACGGACTTTAGCATCGACTTTTTCGACAAGTTCGGCAGTCACTATGCTGGGTCTCCCACTTCGATCTTCGTCGTGAACATTGGTTCGGCCATTTTTAAATCTGATGACCCACTGACGCACTCCACCTTCAGTGATAATGTTGTCCCCATAAACTTCACAAAGCTGCCGATAGATTTCTATCGGTTTACAGTTTTTTGCAGTCAGAAACCTTATTACTGCACGCACCTCGCAGCTCGCGGGATTTTCAATTAACGCAGACATTTCAAACCGTCACAGTATCTGAACGGAGCACAGCACGAACCTCTCACTAGCACGGCTAGATGCCGACTGAGCTGCGCAACGCTCTGACCCCAAGATGGCCGCGCTAGCCCCGCCCCTAGCGGAAACAGACGAAAACGTAATCTACTCTCTGGATAGCCCTCGTATAAATTGTTTTGTGTACTGATATTTTATCTCTCTTAGGGGTTACCAATTATGCAAATTCAGAACGAAAAGAGCTCCTGGAAATATTCGCAGAAAATACAGGATCTATGTTTCATTTGGTATAAGAATTTTAATATATGGTCCTTTAATAAAAATTGTTAGAGCTATTTTTAATAAAATCAAACATTTGAAAAAAAAAAAAATACTCCGCGTAAAGTGTGGTCTTTTTTTTTTTTTTTTTTTTTTTTTTTTTTTTTTTTGTAATTTACGTCCTCCAACGTTAAGTCATATCGGACGATGAATGGCAAGGGTGAAATGATGCTTAAATGAGTCCGGGGTCCATAGAGCTTAGAGTTACCAGACATTCGTCTATCAGGATAAGGAAAACCCCCGAAAAAAACCGTCTGAGGTGATGCTGAACCTAAGTGCCAAGTTTAGTATTTAACCGATTTTGATTTTGTGTTGTGCTATTCCACACACGCACACACACATCAAATAAGGATACCACATTTCTGCCCGCCTTGGTAGCGTGGTGGTAGCATGTATGCCTCACGTTCAAGAGGTCCGGAGTTCGAATCTCGGCCAGGGTGAGTTACCTGGATAAGGTTTTTTCCGGGTTTTCCCTTATTCTGTAAGACGAATGTCGGGTAACTCTAAGCTCCATGCTCCACGGAGCATCATTTGATCCATTCCACTCATCGTCCGACATGACTTAATGTTGGACGTAAATTACAAATATATATATATATATATAGTTAAGAAAAGTGATAGCTCTTATTAACATTAACATTTCTTGGTGCTTATTGAAGAAGAATTTCAATTTCGCCTGGGAATACCACACACGATGTTTGCTCGCAACGTAAATATCTTCTGAATTTTATAATTTGGGTTGGGTCCTTGATACATGCCTTACCTCGATATACTTGCATGGTATCGACATCGAACCATATGTCGGAAAATTTGCTCGACACGATACTTTTTACGATACTTCTGTGGTGATTCTGCAATTTTTACTCTATTTTAAAATCACAAAATATTATTGCTGCAAGTAGAACATTGCAAAGTCCGAGAAATTGTCAGGAATATAATATTTGCACAGTAACATTACTCAAGAAAATAATTGTGTGTAAAATTCAGTGCTAGTTACCAGTTTCCAAGAAGAAATCACTGCATATCTCAACGACAATTTTTCACCTTCTCTTTCTTGTGCAATGGATTACTGAAAATCAAATACAACATTTCCAGAACTAAAAACAAAATTAGTTGCTAAATATTTGTGCATTCCACCTGTAACAGTTTTCTCCGAAAGACTATTTAGCACAGCAGGACTCATATATGATAGAAAAAGAAGTAGGCTTGACCCTGAAATGGTGAGTTTAAAAATAAGAGCGCTGATAGTTTTAAGTTTTGTATCATTAAATGTGTTCATCTATCTAAATTTTTTTGGCATAACACATTTCTCCAAACATTCTATTTTGTACTGAAACTAGAAGTAGAATTGAGCTATCGAAGTATCGGATATCGTGGAAAATATCCTATATCGGTTTCAAGAGTCAAGAAAAACTGGTATAGACACATCCTTAATTATAATATGCAAGTTGGCGCTTAATCATTACAACAATAAACAGCTCTAAATCCAAATCTGTGAGGTACAGTCGCGCTGCCCAAACGGTTACCATAGATTTATAACGCACAGATTACTCCACATGGAGTGAACATCTATCTATCACTTGTGATTCCTGCGAATTCCATTGGTTGAAGTGATGCGTTCATTGGTGCTTAGCACAGGCCAGGAAGCGCGTGAGTTCCCCTCTCACTCTTACAAGAATAATCAGTGCGTTATCTGAGAGGTTTCTATTAACAAAGATAAAGCCATGGTAGCCGTTCGAGCAGCACGACTATAACTGTAGCATGTCTCGGTTACAGCGAGTTACTTGGTTAAGAATATTTCATCATTTTTCCTTATTCTAAGAACACCAGTGTCGGCAACTCTCAGCTGTAGGAACCCCGGGCCCATTTGAGCAACCAGCCGATATAATGTTTGATTAAAGGCCATTAAAATTAAAAAAAAATAAACCTAACATTAAAAATAAAGACACGCTTTTAAGATAATGTATACCTCAATTTATGAGGTATTACATTACCGTTTAACATTTAATGGATATCAAAAGTAATTTATCTCCACACAACACTTCATTAAAAACATATGTTAGCTTTTAAATATCCATTAAATTGGTGTTTGGTACTGCAATGAAGATATTTTTGACAAAAAGGATTAGTTTTGACCATAGGAATAATGTTCAATTCCTTGAAGCAAGTATTGTGCTGCAAACCGGTTTCGAACGGCTGCCCGCAGCTAAAGGTACCAGTATCATGATAGGAGGAGACCTAATTGCATTGCACAAAACATCTGGCGGTCGTTCGCCTTTTGTCTTTCACTTGTTCATCCAAAAATAGTCGCGTGGCGGTACCTTTACCTTTGGGGCTATGCTCTCACTTTTGGGGCTCCTGGCAGAACCTCAATGTTTACCGGGTCAGGGCGACGAGATTTAAGAATTGAAAGCCAGGGGCATTTCACTAATTGTCTAAAAAAAGTTTGTGTAATGCAAACGGTCACAGGACCTTCTCGACTCATTATCAATAATTGTCATTGATCTTCTGCAAATCATTCATACGAGCTTTATTTCTGTAGCACTGCTTATTGAATCGCTCTGCATTGCGTTTCGTTCAAAAATTTAATGTAGACATTTCACTGAAAATATATGAGATCTTCTGAATGCGTAAAAAGAGTATATAACATTTTGTGTCTTTATGTGTGTGCACGCCTTAATGAGTGCCTTAGATCAGGAAATATTGGAAAAATACCAACTTGGTAATTTAAGTTTACTGTACTCCATTGATTTCATATGATGATTTTAACGCAATTCCTCCCACCCCAAACTACCCGTGTATACGTACATTTTCGTAATTTTCATTTTATTCAAAACGGTCTAACAACTTTGATTAAAATGTCACATTTTAAATTATTAACACGAGAAGGAAAAATGTACATTTTGAAGTTCCTGCAAACAGTTTACGAAGTCCACTACATTCAGAATTATTTGTATGGTACTGTACAGCTGTTAAAACATAACATATAAAATATACGAAAAAGGCAACCCTCATCAAAGCACAGAATGTATTTTATTTTCCTTATTTTTTTAACCAGTCTTAGATGATATTAATTCAAATGTTTACTACTTATCTTCTGGAATGCTAAGGTACAATAATAATCGTGGTCCAGGGATAACAGAGGTATAGTGGGTTCAAAACCGACGAGGACGAAGGATTTTTTGGCGTAAAAATCCTTGCCATGGCTTCCTTTGAAAAAGGAACTAAAGCCGGTGGTCCCGTGTTGTAGATTTACAGCACGTAAAACAACATCAAGCCTGATGAAGGGACTTCTGCCCAAAATTAAGTGGTCTTTCATCTCCTATATAGAACGAGACGCTGAGAACCACAGCAATTAAATAAATATATAAATAAAACAGTCCTTTGTTTCTCTTCGCCGTGTAAACAGTATAGAATTTCAAAGCAAATATATAACGAACCGCGTTTTAAACTTTTTATTATCGTTTCATCCTCCTGCGTCCCTTGTACTTACAACAAAGCTGGGAATAAAATCATTTTTGTAATATTTATGTTGACTAACATGAAATAGTTCCAAAAATAATATTTTAAGACAAAATGTTACAAGAAATATAAAATAAATTGATGGTTAGAGAATCTCAGCAAATGTAACGCATCAATTTTAATGTTTTCTAGAAATATTTAAGTAACATTACATAATAATTATCTTGTAGAACTAAAGGAAGCTCACACACTAATAAGCTGTTTAAAAACAGTAAGTGATATTACAGGCCCTTTCCATGGCCTTTTGGAAACAAAATATGTACGACTTAATATTTCAAAGTGTACTGCTTTAGATGTGAGAAAATCTAACTGAACAATGTGAATAGTTCGGAAACGGTTACAACCATATACATATTTTACACATGCTGGATATTTTTAATTAGGTCTCCTATGGTTTACAATGTACATAAACCTCAGTGAAAATGAAGAGGTCTGTAGCGCACATTGAGGTGCTATTCAATATATACATTTATTTGCCAAACCAATATCTCATTTAGTATATGGAAGTAAAATCCTTAGTCATTTTAAAGAAAATGCCCTTTTCCGTGTAGAGGGTTATTTGTGATGGGTAATCATTCGTTGAACGTTCACCTTGCACCTTAGAAGAGGCCTTGCTTGAAAATGAAAAATGGTTGTAGCGCACGTGTGTCTGTAAACTAAAAACATTAATTCAAAATCTAAATTCAAGCTAATACCAAACTTAGTAAATAAATGCTGCATCTGCCAATTAACAAACTGAATGCATTTGAGAAGTTATTCACTCCGAATACCCCAAAATTAGAAATGTTTCGTTATTTTTTATGTTCTCAAACATTGTTGGCAGTTTTTATTAAAAAGCCACATGTTTAAGATCCTTGCACGACAAAATTCAACGACATAGCCAGGATTTGAACCACAGGTCTGGTGGCTCGTAGCCATTGAGCTATCCTGACATCGTGCCAGCATGACAAATTCTGTAACTGGCTGGTACTTTTCCCGATAAACCACCAATTTAATGCAATCCGGCCATGTTGGCCATAGTAGTTCAATGGTTAAGAGCAACCGGATGGAGACCGGGAAATCTGTGGTTGATATCCCGGCTATGGCATTGAATTTTTCAGTGACTCTATACTCTATACCGTAGCCTACACACGACTAGATTAATTTCCACAAATTGTGCCTATAACTTGGACTTTCTACGATGTCTGTGAGGTCGTCTTTAGTCTGAAATATTTTATATAATTTTGTATACCTGGTAAACGAGCTAAACATTCCAATATTATAGGTAAGATGCCATTCTTCAGCTCTCCCCTATAATCATGGAAAGAGATCGTAATTTTAAGTCACCATGTAGCAACATAATTTCTAAAGATCTGACCATAGATTCAGTATACTGAATTCCTCTTGTGTCTATAACGAAATATATGATAAAACTATGTATGTAAAGTTTATATATATATGAAATAGGTACAGCATAGGCCTTCGCAACAGTAGAAGAAATATAAAAATTATTATATATAACGTAATGTTTATTCAGTTTTCCATTGTACACAAATCGTTCATTTTTAAGTGAGTTCTTGACAGAGGTATTTTTGGAGGAGCCATTTACTGCAGTATTTTTATATATTTTCTACTTTAGAACTTTAAACAATGGAAGGAATTAAAGAGCAGATGGTTGACATGAGTTGAGTACATTCTTTACATCTTATAAATGCATGTGCCTGAATGTATTTTTGATCCACAGAAGTGTTGGGTCGAATACAGCAGTTCGTATGCCTACCCATCAGATGAGAGTTATAATTAGCAGGAACTTTCACTCTTAGGCCGCCTAATGCTTACGGAATTACATCCCTTGTATAGCTATCTCGCATATTTTCTCCACACTACGAAACTTCACTCCATTGTGAATGGTAGTATTAGTATTCTACGACATTCACACGTATGAAGTACACATGTATGGAGAACAAGTTGCGTTAGTGTATGCAGCACACGAAACATTACATCACAATTTTATTATTGTGCGGAACTAAAGCGAGACATTTAGAAATGCTAAACCGATTCAAAGAGCTCTTGCCGAAGGTTCGATTGAGGCCAGTCCAGATGAACATCGCTCCACGAGTCCTTGAAACTTTGCTGTGATATTTGACTCACAAAACTCTCGGAATTCAATGAAGCATCTTGGAACTATACGTTGGAAAGATAGGTTAGGCGAATTTCCTCTATTTCTTTTGTTTTCCGTTCAATTCATTCATCCTTCCAACATTTTTACATTTTGAAACGGATTCTCAAAAGTACATATATAGGTAGTGTAGAAGTTATTAAATATATTAAATACAATGACAGTAATGTTAAACAAACCTGGCGGAAAGAAAGATTTCGCTCCAAACACGAACATCACTTTATTGGCAACACTGCTGCGTGTGAAACATCACTTACGTGTTCTTTGTTGTGAACAGATGGCTAACGATTTCCGTGCGAGGCTATCACGACCAACACTCTCCATTTCTATAGCATACACCAAAAATTATTACTGCTTCACTTTCTCGAGGCCCATAATCGAGTTCTCATGTTTGGGGAAAGTCTTGCCTTTCAGAACAGCAATCGATAAGAGAAGCCTGGAGTAAACAATTACTGCAGCGTGTCAAACATTAAAGTGATGTAATTAAGACAGTGTCAGGAAACGAAAGCAGTTTGCGTGGTGATGGATATCGAAAGTGTTCATTAGAATAAGAGTAATTTTTAAGTTTTATGTGGATATGATTTCAATGTTAATATTTTTGAAATTTGATAACTAGCCTACGTTCTTTGTTCTGACAAGCACCTGCTTGGAGAACAAAAATAATACGTAAAGGATCTAAACGTTGTTTTAGCTGCATAAATATGTATGTTGTAGGGTATTAAAAAGGCGTGGTTGGGCGAATTTGGTAGTGGCAAAATGAGTAACACAGTTAACTTTCAGCGAAAATTTGAATAATTTCAGATACCTCGAGAACAGTTTAATTTTGTATTATTGTGCTTTGAAGTTATGACTAAGCTTTATTTCAGCCCATTATTATTATTATTATTATTATTATTATTATTATTATTATTATTATTATTATTATTATTATTATTATTATTATTATTATTATTATTATTATTATTATTATTATTATTATTATTATTATTATTAATTTATGTGCTCCAACTTATAACGTAAGTCATATCGGACGATGGGTGAAACGATGCTCAAATGTGTCCGGGGTCCATGGAGCTTAGAGTTACCTCTTATTCGTCTATCAGGATAAGGAAAAAGCCTTACCCAGGTAACTCAACCTAACCGAGATTCGAACTCGGGACCTCTTTAACGCGAGGCAGACACGCTACCATTATGCTACCGAGGCGGGCGTCAGCTCATTATGATGACCGTCGTGCGTTTTAGAGAAAGTGAGTTTGTTCAAATCCTAGATTAATTTAGAAGGTAAGACAAAATACATACGATACTAGGCTATTCTCCAAAACCAATTTATACTGTGGACTGGAGGCTGGCTCCTTAGGTCAATATGACCCGACAAGAAACTTGCCTTTCCTTGCTCATTTTGGTACAATCATTGGTACTTGAAATGTTATGTATTTGTTGCCCTTCATAACTACTTCTTATAAACTGTTGCATTTTTAGACAGATTTATTTGATTTTTCTTATGTTCCTCGGGTCAATATGACTCAATTGTTTTGAATATCATTTAATTTAAATCATCATATCCAAATCCATGTGCATGGCAGCATACACAACAATACAGTCTGCTGTTTACTTCTGCAACAATGGACGATGTATTGTTGAAACTCTGAATATAGAAGAATATAGAAGAAGAATATAGCCCGCCTCGGTAGCGTGTAGATGGTAGCGTATCTGCCTCACGTTCAAGAGGTCCCAAGTTCGAATTTCGGTCAGGGTTAGTTACCTGGATAAGGTCTCTTACGGGTTTTTTCTCTTGTCCTGAAATACAAATGTCGGGTAAGTCCAAGCTCTATGGGCCCTGGGCTTATTTTAGCATCATTTCACCCATTCCATTCATTGTCCCATGTGACTTAACGTTGGAGGACGTAAATTGAGGAAAAAAAATAAATAGAAGAATATAAATCAGTTAGGTCAATGTACATCAATAATAAGGAATATCTAAGAAATGGTTAACCCCACAAAAACATTATTGCACATAAATGCGTGCCCTAAACATCTACAACTTTATGTATCTCTTACGGTTTACCAGTAGTACAGAAATAATTAAAAATGAAGAGGAATTCTGAGGCTATTCCCAGAAAATTCAAGGTATATAGTTCATAATTCGTCATGAAAATATCTTAAACATGTGGTATTTGAGCTAGTATTGTTAATGCCATTTTAAAAATACATTAAAGTGTTTTAAAATGTTTATGTGTAAAGTATAGTTTGGGATAGGGAACTTTTTACTTAACTTAAAGTGTTACCTTCTTGGGAAACCCTGAATAAATACGTAGCTTGATATTTTAACTGAATTGTTATTATGTGGTTCACAGATGGACGCCCGCACATGTGTGCGCGCACACACACATGCACCCCATCCACAACATTTTTGTAAAAAAGAATTTTAGGAGGGAAAGAGCATTCAGGGATTTTTTAGTGAAATCCCGGTGTCAGATTTTTGGATGGAACATAATACTTTATGTGCTTGTAATATGTAACATAGGAAGTACAACTACAACAAATTATATTAAAAATAAAAAAATCTAATTAATGTTGTATTATACAGTATAACACTGTCATTGTTAAACAAATACAGAATTTTGTATCAGTAAACTTAAAATTGCATCTCTGTTCACATAAATCTGTTTTAGGGGAAGTTTAAAATGGATGGTTGCACTAGATTTAAAATGTTCGTTATTGATCATATAACCTGTACTGGAACCAAAGAATCGTGTAAAGTTCTGCAGTTTAAAGTAGATCCAAAAGCTCGCACCAGTGATCAATATACTTTTGAATAATGGACGTGGTAAAAATTATTAATGAACACGCCGTTGCAGTAGGAGATACTAGTAGAGCTATGATAAAATAATGTGTGACTTTTTTCAACGTTTTTGACAAATTATGAAGCTTACTTCATAAATGAGAGAGACAGGGGCTACAAATGAGGAATAGAGCATAAAATGTCCTTGTTTACATTGCGGGGCTTCGGCTTCGTTGTACCCCATGATGCGGTCAGGGATGGCGACTCCCCTGAAGTTGCGTCTTTTTCAGGCTTGATACTTCCCATCATGCTTTATGCGTGCGTGATCTGGGGCATGGCCGCAGGATCCAAACTGCTACAGCTTCAACGTGCACAGAATATGTGTCTTAGGGCTATCTATTCTGTATACCGATGCTTTCCCGTGAGATACCTTCATGAAACCCCATCTCTCCATTATGTGGAAGATGCTATTAGACGCCGGGCCAAAAAATTCTTCGGGAATTTGCCTCACCATCAGAGTGCCCTGGTTAGGTCTCTTGGGAGCTACCAACCTACTGAACGCCGCTAAAGGAACCACCGGCCTCCCCGCATGACTTGCGGGCATAACCGGTAACACTAAAGTTGCCATTTCAACTTCAAAATTCTACCTACCCGAGAATTAGACTGGAGATCTTTCTAAATTAAACTCTTCCTAAACCTTTTCACATTAGTGGTGCACATGGGATGGCCCAGGAGGTTTCGTCTTGGCCCGCCTTCGGGAGGTCCGCGTTCGATTGCCGTGGCCGACCTACCTGATCCATGGGATTTTTCGGAGGTTCTCCCGGGTTGTTAGGCGAATATTGGATAGGTAAATTATAATCCCCGAATTTCGAGTCCCTCCATTTCATCTCCATTATCATTTCATATCATCTCACATCTGGTGGTCTCTTTTAGGGTAGAAGTGTCAGGGGGTGTCTCGGCGGTGCATGGAAGGATGATATTGTGATATCCCTGGAAATATTTCAATATGCCGCTATGAACCAAATGGTTGAACCATCCCAAGGATACCACTGGGGAACACAACTCGGAGAGTGAGAGGTCAAATTACCCACACTAAAACCTAGAAGATACTGGACACCACAATCAAATACTCAATTCTTCCTGAAATCCACATACCTGTTTTATTCCAAACTAAACACAATACAACATAACATTCCACAGGCGCGGAGAGATGTAACAAAAGCGAAGGTCAATCCAACATCTCCCGGCCAGCCAGCTCCAGATCCTTTCATGGCTGGCTAGATCATAGCTACCATTTGTTTTCGTAGAAACACTACTACGAAGATTTCCAACCAGCCAAAACGAGCCGGACGCCTGGCGGCGACTTGACCTTACTAAACAAAATGAGTATATCACAATATGCTCTGAGGTAAACTGCTTCATCCTCCGGTAGGTTGCTTGCCGGCATCAGCTCCTCTCCTGGGACCATTTCGGGACCCCCAGCCAGGGACCTTTGGGGCTCGGATCGTTTTCCTGGGACCATTAGGGCTCGGCTGCTGGGCTCGTTGCCGTCCCTCTGCAGGGAAGCGGGTTCGTTGTCCTGGCCTGTCGGCGGAGGTCTATCCAAGATAACCGTAGGGACCTTGCCTTCTGTACCGTCGTGGCTCCTTGGGTCGGCCGCCCTCCTTCGCCTCGTCCTTCCTCCCGGGGGTGCCCCCACTTGGGGGCATAGGAACAATGGGCCCAGCATGGTGCCTACGTACCGAATCCCCTCCTTAATGAACTCCTCGAATCCCCCAGCGGTGCACAGAGACGTTGCACTCGATTCGGCAACCGTACGGCTACCTCCTTTATTACCCCCTACCTAAATCAAACCCGCCACCCTACAAAACCCCACAATTCCGTCATTATGTCCCTCTAGGACATGTACACGCACGACACACAACGCGCTGACCCTTAATCAGCCGCCAACTGCCAGTGAGTGGTTTTGTCATATCAAAATTATATGACCTTTTAAATACACGCCATGCCTTTTTCAGGACAGTCTCAGAAGAACGCAAATGCATTGGCCGATGTCTTCCGTGACGTCCTTTCTTTAAAACCAGTCTTCCTTCGGTGTCTTTTTTAAATTTTACATGACGCATTTTAAGCGCATTACCTAAATTAAATGTTAAAGTCTTTAAAAGTAGGTTAAGTGAGTGTACTCTATTCATTTCTGTGAGTTTCATGATTAAGCAACAAGGAGGAAACAATTTAGAAGCAGCTTCTTGCAGCAGCGGCGGCTCGTAGGAATCTTTTGTTCAGACAGAAGTAACTGTAACAGTGGGCCGTGACTAACATTGCATAAAGAAGAGTGTTGGTTATGAAATGTTAAAGCTATTACACTGTGAAATGACATAGCCACCTACTTCCGTCTTCCTTTGTAATGTGAACGGTGGGACAGGCCTGTAATTAACGTACGCCGAGATTCGTGTCACGCACGAGCGAGACGCAGGATTATTTGTGTTTCACGGGATGGATTTAATGCTTTTCCATTCCTGCAAATATCAACAATTAGTATCGATGCTCAGTTATTAGAAACAGCTAGATATTCTCTTTAACATGCAAAAAGGAAACTAAATTGAAATTAAATATATCACTTTTTTTTTAGGATTCTATATAACGTCTTCCATTTTTCTAGGTATGTGAATTAGCACGAAACAGAAGTGAGTTTAGACAACATTAGTATTTAAAAAACTTACTTTACTTATCTTAAACTTTACTTATCTTAAACTTTGCATTTCCAGAGTCTCTTTAAAGATCTTTCTTTAAGATTCTTTCCCTTCAACATTTTATACTGCAAAATATGTTTTTCAAAGCTACTAGCCTCAATATCACTTTATATCAAATGTAAACACTACACAAATTATTAATTACTAAAATGTCCTAATGTAAATAAATTTTTATAATAATAGAAATTTACAACGTGCTTAATACACATATTTTAATGTAAATTGCTTCATAAATAATGGTCTGAACATAATGATAAAGTATGTCAAAAAGTCATACAGTTTCTTTGCAGAGTACTTATTTATATATTCACTGAGGAGTATTTAAGATTTTAAAATATTTCGAAAACTAAATTAAGTTTTATGAAACTTTATAGGATTAATATATGCATTCCAAAATAGTATATTACGATACAAGTGTAGTAATTTTGTCATTAGAGAATGAGTAGAGGTTTGAAAATACGAGACGAAATCGACTAAATTCTACTAACTGGATTCTCCAATGCACTGAACATATATGTTGATACCGAAATTAAGAATTGCAATGTATAAAGAATCATGATGGATTTCAAAGGAATGTTGGTTCTTTGTTACAACACGTGCAAGGGCGGTTGAGTAGAATGGCATTTGGGGGAGAATAGTTGTTTTAACAAAAGAAACGTAAGAAACATTGTCCTTAGCAGATTTCTAAAGGGCAGTACTTGACTTTGTTGAATGGGGTATTCTTCGGACCCTTCATAATGGCATGCCAAAATAGTCACAAAGGGAATCTTTGGTTGAATATTGGGCTTCGAGAAAGGGAAAAGCTATACACCACGCGCAGCTGTGTGGTCATTCAGTCCGAGGCGTGGAGCCGATTAGGGCAGTCAACTTCTTCTGTCTCGGTCGAGGACAGACCAGAAGTGATGAGAGAAGATATTTGTCGGTTTATACGCAACTAATTAAGTATAATCGAGTAATAAGCTTTCCGCCTTCAGTAAATTTAAACAGTGATATTGGTAATCCTTGGTCGGCAACTTCGAGTTTAATGTAATGATAAAAAGAAGCAGTCATTAAACAAGTTTGAAACGGGAATTCTAGTGTCATTAAAACTATCCTTCTCATACATATCCACGCATATCCTGGGAGAAACCTCATTGCTTTACCCTGTGCTAAACACCCATTATTTCCATTTGCATCAAACTGTCGCGTTAAAGTGGAACCATTTGCTCGCCAATACATTTGCTTCAATGTATTGCGCAGATACCTTTTATTTAGACTTTATCTAAAAACAGAAATAATGAAAAAAGATATAGGGATAATAATTGCATACGGTGGTTATAATGGCAAAGTGACAATCGATTGAGCACTCCTGGTTGTTGACTTTCAAAATTTCAATACTTAGCTGCTGCTGGAATAACGTAACAGTAAAGAAATACTAGAAAAGAAAAAGGGGAGAAAGATCAAGGGAAGATATAAATGGCAAAATTCAACTCTAAAATGTTATTATATTAGCTGTCTGCAATATTAAGTGTTTCAAAAGTTAGAGGATTTAGTATAATTTACTCACATGCGAGTACGTGCAGCAAAAGCCAGGTAAATTAGGTTATCAGGATTTAATGTAGGAAATAAACTTTCCACCTCATCATGGACCAAAATATTCTATTGAAAAAAGGGGTATGTAGGACGTAAGAAAGTCAACGAAGGTTCATAGGAGTAGAAAGAAGAAGAATAAAATACATTGTGTTGTTGATGTGGCACTCCTAGGAAAAGAGGGAAAAATCTGAAGGAACATGCTAATACAGAAATATATCCACAGCAACGAAAACAAAGAAAAAGAGAATGAGAAAGAGAGAGAAAGATAAGATTTAAGATGAGGTAGTGGAGTAAGTGAACAAATTGAGATATTTCTTACATAGAAGTCAAACACAGGATAACAATTGCAAAAGAAGCTAAAATAAACGAAAAATAAAGATGTTTTAAAGAAAAGATGAAGGAAGTGATTAACGATGTACTTTGAAGGGCGGCGATGAATTATGTGGAAACCTAAACTTTGCGACTAATTGAGGAGTAACTATTGAAAACATTTGAAATCTGGATACTGACAAATAATAGAAGGTATAAGATGGACAGACCAATAATAATTAGAGGGAAAGTACTCTGTAGTCACTTGGTGATAAATATTCTGCAGAAACAGAACCACATAAGTTAATTGATAGAAATTAATCATTTCTTCACACAGTCCTGACATGGAGAATGTAATGTCATGATGACACGTTGGCCATGGTAGCTCAATGGGTAAGAGCTACTGGACGGAAATTAGTAAATCCATGGTTCAAATCCCGGCCGTGGCATTGAATTTTTCAGTTTGACTCTATCTATTCAGAACCGGATAATGTTAAAGATTGGATAGTATGCGGAAATTGAAAGGACAGAATGGGAATGGGTTTATTGCAAAAATATGCTACAGATATTTTCAGTAAAATCCTCGCTCACTCTCAAACTAGAGATTTTCTTATTTTTTATTTTTTCAAAAAAAACCCTCTTACGATTTTGTTTAAATGCAAATGTTTAAGATATATGCATTAGGAATCAAATGTACTTTTTTGCGAAAATCTGTGAAATTCTCTTCAGTTGAAATGAATTTAGCACTAATTTGTACAAGTAGTAAACCATAAGAGACATATCAAATATAAAGCTTATAGAGAACTGCAAAACGATCACTTTCTCATAACTTTTTGTAGCCTCATCCATTTCCGAAGTTTTCGTAGTGAGTGCTATATACATTTATGATCTTTTGATATGCTTTCAGCATTCATTTGCTTAATATTTGGTGCAAAATTATAGGAATTCATCACCAGCATATATCATCCCCTTCTTAAAGATTTTACTATTATTTCAGCCTCTCTTCTTTGTTTTTAAAGTCTTTTTTAAAAAGATTTAACGTCGTTTAATCGGTTTATATCGGACTATGAATAAAATGGTGAAATGATCCTAAAATGAGTCCAGGATCTATAGAGCTTAGAGTTTATTTATTTGTTTATTTATTGATGCAGTTATTTATAGTTGATTTAACAACTAGGTCATATCGCGAGTATTTTGTATAATACAGTGTATACAATAAATTGGTTACAATTATTTAAACAAAAACATAAAAAACAATAAGTAACAAATCAATATGACAAAAATGTTCAATATCTATAAATCATAACCCTTAGAGTTATCTGACATTCATCTTTAACGTTAAGGGAAAACTCCGGAAAAAAAAAACTGAACCAAATAACTCATCCTGACCAAGATTCGAACTTGGGACCTCTTGAATGTGAGACAGACGCGCTACCACCTACGATACGGAAGCAGTTTTTTAGCCTCTTATATCTACATATAATGAAGTATGTAATTCGTAAAAAATATTTCTGCTCAGGTTTCACATGAAGCATTGAGAAAAGTAAACTTTTATAAATAATTTGTACGAGTAGAAGAAATGTAGAAATAAACGATAGAGAGTGAGAAAATGTTGTAAATGTAATGTACCAAATTAAAAAAAAAATGTTTCAGATTACTTAATGAGCAGGATTTGTGTTGGCCCTTTGTTTTTCGTTGCTGTCTGGTGCAGCAGGCGCGTCGACTGAAACCTAAACGTGGGAGTTTTGGAATGGAATATCTGGTCCAGCTTCAAGAACACCAAATATGGTACAGGCTTCAGAACCCACATTTAATGTAATGTGATACAGCAAGTCTGGCTGCCTTCTCATCAGTAGAAAGTTCCCTCTGCTTGCTCACCCAACGTTCAGCTTTTAAAAGTTTTATATCCCAAATTTCGCTAAGAAAACTTGAATAGCTGCAGCATTAACCTTCTTGAATAGTATAGTGTTTGAATTGTGAAGTATTGTAAATCAATAATAGTTTAGGTTAAGTGCGTATTTTCATTCCCTTACACTTTGACAGCTTTGGACAAAACGTTATGCTCTTATCTGTACTATAGGACCTAACGAAAATTATAGGCTACCCTATAATTCTTAAAAACTACTGCTACTCACTCTGTGTTTAATTCTTTGTAAGGAAATTAGTATTATATAACCCGTGTCAGGAAAATAGAGCAATAGGCTGGCCATGAAACCTGGCATTTTCTTAAAGTAAAAGCTTTCTGTGCAAAATAAATTGTCTTGGCAACGCATTTTATGTTATTCGATACATTTTTGTAGCCTACAAAATAGTGTGTTTAGTATTTTTATAACTTATATAGTTTATTGTTTTCAGGCCAATACATTAGAATGCCAAGAAAGTTTTCGAAACCTTTTGCTTTTCTCGTTTAATTAAGATGTGGAAGCCACAGAAGCTCCTCGAGCAGAAGGTGACAAAAATGCTTTTTGTTGTCGACTTGACTTTCCATTTTTATTGACCTGAAAAGCACAAACAGAAATAAGAACAATTTTTGTAGAGCACATAATTCTCTAACGAATAACATCAAAGCATTGCAAAGACATTTTATTTTATTTAAAATAATCGTTATAGGGCTTATAGGATAATCCATTACTATAGGTCCTGACAAAAGTCCTAGGTTATCTTACAGCTTCCAAAAATTAACCAACCTTAATTCTTACCCAGTACCTCGAAATATTTAATAAATATATTTTATTTTATCTTAGAGGCAAAATGATACTACTTGGTCAGTTGTGCAGTTTTAGATAAGACAGTTATGGCGCTCGAGCTCCAGGTGTTCTCCATATAAATGCATAATCAACATAAATGGGAGCGTTCGATGTAACACTATAAAACATTTAGTAATGTAGGCATATTACTCAGAGATGCTCTTGGCAACAGTGCGAGAGCGACGGGATCGAATCCTGGCCTTGCAGCGTGTAAAATGGGAATTTCATGAACTTAACCTAAAGTGATTTAGCGTAACGCAATGTAAAAGTCAAGCATATTATAGTTAATATTCTATTTAAGTTTACAATGAGATTTAACGCTATATAGTTTACGAGTTTAAAGTGAATATCCCTTCCTGGTTTGCTACATGCGAGTAATCGACGCGAAACAGAATCATGGAGTAATAAAAACATGGTACTATTAGAGTAGTTGCAGTTACATTAACTACTCTGATTATACAAGGGACGTCCAGAAAGTAAGTTCTGTTTCAGTTTATCTCCGCTGCAGCGCTGCGATCGCAGTTCCACACATGCGCGGTAGACGCTCTGTATCAAGGAGAAGAAACATGCGCCATTGTGAGATCGCTGTCAGCCAGTACGCTTTGTTGTGCTTGTTTACAATGTCGGTGTTGATTGAAAATCCCGCCGCTTGTGAAATCGAATCTGTGATTCGTTTTCTGAATGCTAGGAAAGTGAAACCAATTGAAATTTATCGGCATATTTGCGATGTTTACCGGAAAAATGCGATGAGTGATACAATGGTTGAGAAGATGGGTCCTACAGTTCAATGAAGGACGTAGTGAAGTGCACGATGAAGAATGAAGTGAGCATCCATCTTTGGTTAGAGAAGAACTGGTTCACGTGATTGATGACAAGATCCAGGAAAACCGAAAGTTTACAATTAGTGCTCTCGCTATGGAATTATCTGCTTTTTCATCTCAAATCTTTCCTTGGCGGTCAACACTTCAACAATGACGAAGAGCTGCTTGTAGACACAGGCGGTAAACTTCTATGAAGAAGGTATACAAGAACTTGTGCCTCGCTATGACAAATGTCTGCAAAATTTCGGCAGTTATGTGGAAAAGTAGTTTAAGAGTTGTAGAATTTTGTGCAATAAATAATTTTTCTGTATCTGTACACAATTTAATTTTATTGCTAAACAGAACTTACTTTCTGGACGTACCTCGTATTTTTAATTTACTGTCATTTATTAGGCTTTTAAGTTACGTCCTGTCACGTTACGTTAAGTCCACCGTAAGCCCATAATATAACTCTAATGCCCGATTTCACCAACACATGTTAAGACTTAACACGAGTTTAGCAATAATTATAACAAAAATTGCATTTCATCAACAAGTGTTAGCGTAACACTCGTGCTAAATATCTTGTTAAACTAACAAGCCAAATTTATGTTGTTAAGTCCTTAACAATTGTAAATAGTCAAGATGGCGGGGTCAACGCAGCTGTTGATATCGATTTGTTATATTTAAGACCGTCTAAATGACATTCGTAATAGAGTACGGCCTATGAGGAGAAATTATTTTGAGGAGCTATCAGAAGAAAATTTTCTACAGAGTTATAGACTGTCAAAACAAGTTGCTATGAAGGTTACTGCGGAAGTACAAGAGAGGTTAGAACATGCATCGAAGGGAATATGCCGATCTCGACTTTGCTTCAAGTATTAATAACTCTGCGATTCTATAATTCACTGAATTATGTGGATACATACACTGTCCACCCCCCCCCCCCCCCCCGTCTTGAAACGTTCAAGTTACTCGTCACTTATCCTTATTCGCTCCTCGTTTTAAATTTACGTAATACTGACGAAATTGTTTCGTGCTTCTACTAGTGACACATATATTTGAATTAAATTCGTTTCCAATTTTTTCCCATGTGACATATTTCTCTTTTACATTCACCGCATTCGTCCTCTTATTTTCCACGAAATCTTATACTTCGTCACCAATTCAATTAATAATTATTTCTCCATCGATGAGAAATTTGTCTCACGGCTTTTGTTTACGATTTTGTTTATCCGCCATTTTTTCAGCTGTGTGCAGACAAAAAGAAAAACAAAAGCGCATCGCAGTACGTCCAGAAAATAATACTACTACTCCATAACCATAGCTGTAATATTTACAAGTCTCTTGGCGTTAACAAGTGTTTATCAACATTTTCAGAAAACAGGTTGGTGAAATGCAAGAAATTTAATAGCTTTGTTAGCGCTGTGACAATTGTTACGTTACATTTTTTAACGTCGATTTTAACATCTGTTGGTGAAATCGGGCATAAACCATACAAAATAAGACAAATTTGGTACGAAATAGAATGTTTGTTGGCCTACTTTTTAACCAGATGTGGGAGTTTTTTGTTTTGTTTATAATTTACGTCCTCCAAAGTTGTCATATCGGACGATGAATGGAATGGGTGAAATGATGCTCATAAGAGCCCGGGGTCCATGGAGCTTAGAGTTAACCGACATTCGTCTTTTAGGATAAGGGAAAACCCCAGAAAAACCTTATCCAGGTAACTCACCCTGACAGAGATTCGAACTCAGGACCTCTTGAACGTGAGGCAGACGTGCTACCATCTACGCTGCCTAGGCGGGTAGCTGTGGGAATGTTGCAGAAGTGAGACAGTGATGAAGATTTTAAATGAAGGAATAATCGAGAGCTAAAACAATCTGACAACTCCAACACCAGTGCCTTCAGGAGGGTAATTCCAGTCCGCACTCTAGATATGTCAATCTCACATTGTTTACATATTTTTAATCGTTTTTGAAATCTACTGTTGGAGGGGGGTCTTGTAAGTATCCAGGTAATCAGAAACAGTAGGAGGTCTGGGTGGACCTTAAACCTTCTGTGGGTTGTAAACAGAGTTAATGGAACGTCAGATAAGGTAAATGGATTTATGTCGAAGTTAATTATTACGTCCTTCAAGTGACAGCCTAACACGAGAACAAAGAGATCATGCCGCCAGTAACTGATAAGAGATGTAACTGCAAGGCTCCTCTGGCCTCGAGACTGGGTTCGTGACCATACCTTTCCCTTAAGGTCAAACGTCCCGTTTACAGATTAGTTAAAACTGCTCTTTTATCCCACGATTTGAATATTTTAATTAATGTACTATTGTGAAAATCTTCATCCCTTTTCCTGCCATTCTAACGCTGAAGTACACAGCTAACGAATATTTTTATATCGGCATGTCTATCGAGCTCAAGATACACGCGGATGTTTTGGATTTGGACATGTCACGACTACCTATCTTACTATTTTTAGCGTTAATTTTATCATTTTGGCGTGAAATTGCTTTTCTCTTAACCTAACGAGCGTGGCAATAAATTAATATAGGGAATAGAGAAAGTAAACAAGTAAAACAGAAATTAAATTATATTTTCATGGAGTTTCTACAAACTATATAAAACAGTATTATTTCAAAATGTATTTCTTGTTAACCATGACGACTACTTGCCAAAATGTGTCTCAGGTGTGGAGATACATTAAGGAGGATGGGAAGATAACTTTCTGTTAAAAATCAAACAAAGCCTTGATACTTGGGTCGATGAGAGAGTAAAAGAGATTTATGTTGCATTCACGTAAGATGTATCTATTTTCATTTATTTTTATAAATCTTCTATACGCTATCTAAGTTTGCATAAACTTATTAATGTTAAATCTTTGCAGAACTGGTTTCATTCCACATTTAGTAATTGGTACAAGGGGATACGTCCTGCGCCCTGGCGTAGTGGGCTGGAACTTTGTGCTTTGGTTCCCTGCCACGGAAAGCGCTCATGATATGAATGATCGCTCCCACCACTGGAGTGTGCGGATTTTAAGTACTGGGTATAGGGGCATCGTGAGGAAATTGAGTAGCTACGCTAGATAGCGAACCCTGGTCTAAAAGCCAACTTTATGGCTGGGAATACCGTGATACTGACCACTTCTCCTGCCCGTATCGGTTGGAAGTTTCCTTACCGTTGCCTTGCGCATGCGAGCGTGAGGTCGACAGTCGGTTTGGCAGGTTCTGGCTCGCTTGCGCTCTGTTACGCCATGGGTTACGTTTACAAGGGAATATGACGATATTCTAGTCTTTAAAAATTCGGTTGCTACCTGTTGGGTTTGAAATTTCTTACTCTGCATGACGTAGCCTAAAACAAACGAATACCGATTTATCAGTTCAAAAAATTCATGTTAAAGTATTGCAACTTTCATGTAAAGAGAATGAATATCTCGAAAATTGCTATAAATCTAGAGAGAACGAAGAAGCAATTCACATAAGTCCGCGTTTTAACGACATCTGCAGGATTTTTCTGTCTCATAGTTCATGGTTATGAACAAAGAAAGAAAATTCATTCAGAATTCTTATTTTTTTTATTTTAGAAATTTAAGTTCTCCAACGTTAAATCATATCGAACGATGAATGAAATGGATGAAATAATGCTTATATGAGCCCAGGGTCCATATAACTTAGTGTTACCCGAGATTCATCTTTCAGGATAAAGGAAACCTCCGGTAAACCTTATCCAGATAACTCACTCTGACCAAGATTCGAACTCAGGACCTCTTGAACATAAGGCAGACACGCTGTCACCTACGCCACAGAGGGCACACTCATTCAGAATGAGCCCGCCTCGGTAGCGTAGATGGTAGCGCGTCTACTACACGTTCAAGAGGTCCCAAGTTCGAATCTCGGCCAGGGCGAGTTGCCTGGATAAGGTCTTTTCCGGGGTTTTCCTTTATCCTGATTGACGAATGTCGGGTAACTCTAAGCTCCATGGACCCCGGACTCATTTGAGCATCATTTCACCCATTTCATTCATCACCCGATATGACTTAACATTGGAGGACGTAAATTTAAAGAAAAAAAATCAGAATGAGGAGCATCTCACAGGCTTTTGGCGGAAAGTTCAAGATGTGCATTTTATTAGTCATGCAGGAAGTCCAGATTGAACGTTTTCGTGCTATATTTGAAAGAAAAAATAATGATGTCTGGTATTCATCCGCATTTTGTTTTTTTATTTAACCATGCCGCGCTTCTTCTGTCATTCACAAAGGGAGGCTGTTCTAAGATTATTTTAGTTTATGACACCTCAAGACGCTTTACGATGAAATTATTTGATGGAATTGAAGGCTTTCGTGCCTATTACAGATACGAAGGCTGCAGAGAAAGTAACACAAAGTCAGGGAGGAGTTATTCGTCAAGTTGAAATGACCCGCAGTTGTCAGAGATAGTAGCTGTAACTCTCATTTTCACACTATCGCTTTATGAGTTTACATTGGAACGTGAACATTTCAAGGGTTCCTTCTCCATTGAGAGCCACTAAACTATTTATTTTTGGGACGCTTCAGCTAATATTGAACTCGAATGCCCTCTCTAATGTGTTTGACCTTTCTTATATAGCGTGACTTCCGGCATGTGTATGTTTATTCTCCGTCGGTTAAATCTAACGAAGCGAAAACAAGGATTTCCAGCTCCTTGAGGAGAGGCTGCAACTGACGTATACAGGTCACCAGTTTCTTCCTGACCCTCGAGTTCCCTTAATGAACCGTTATGTAATTGTTCTGAAATAAAGGTTGACACTACCAAGTGACAAGGTAGAAATAATAAAACTTTAATCTGAATGGTTGGAAGCCCCGCTTAGTAAATACTGTCCCCTTTACAAATACATGTTATTTTTAGGAAGTGAAGGTGGAGAACAAAACAAAAATTATTACACTTGCTGGAAAACGTTCTAGATCTAAATATCGTTCTAATCCCTTAGTGACTGCAATTCATATTCAACCAGAGTGATATTTCTTATTCACGTGCATAATTACATATATGTTGTTTTCCTAATAAATCAAGTAGAATTGTCGGTCTTGTAGTCCAAAGCAGTTAAAATTCCTCTCTGTACTTTTATTAAATTTTAATTTTTGTGTTCAAATAAACAACGTTCTGGCTTCTCAATCCAGGTATCCCAGGTTCAAAGCTCGGCTGGGGCGGGAAATTTTTGTTTGATTAAAATCATTCCATCTCTGTACAGTCTGGAGGTGAGAATGCATAATTTATACGTACTAAAGATCATTGTTAAAAAAACCAAGGTCAACAAGTTATAACTAGTTTCTCAACTCAAAGCCTCCGCAGATGTCAGAGGGGCTTATACACAAATAAACAATTTAAACAAGAGTTACAGTTGTTAGTTTCCTGCTTCGTAAGTTGACAATCCCAAATGTAATCTGTTTGTTATACAAATAAAAGAAAATGCAATACTCATATGGACAAAAAGATAATTGGAAGTGGAGCTGTTATAATTAATCAAATATTTATTTTAAAATATTGAATTTGAAAATACAATTTAGCCCTCCGGCGTATGTTTTGTTTAAATTGAACGTATTATTTACTTCTGCAGACGTAGATGGAACTTCTGTTAAAATATTCCTTTCTGAGAGCAGTCATTTATATTAGGTTATTTATTATTAAATTTAATTTCCATTAATGTTTATCGCACAAACATGATATGTAAAACTGCATGAGAAATCTATACGCAATCTCGAAAATAGATATCGACGTAGTCTTGCGTTTTTGTTTCTTTTCTTCTTTTATTTTCCTTGCTTTCTTTTTTTAACATTTCCACAATTCTGTTGAAATACACATTTTATCCTTATATTGCAATTTACAATTTCAGTTCTAATAAAATCAAAGAAATTAAGTTAAAAGAAGTAAAAATACTTTTTATTTATTATTGAAAACCCATGATTTCATCTCCACTGCATTCCTAGTTATATTTCAATATATAATGAATGTTTATATACCTACCTTACTTTCACATAATATACTGTTTGTAGTTCGCGGCCGTGTTTATAGATCTATAAACGTCTAAAATTGCTTCAGATGGTTATTTTATTTTACAGTTAAATGTTTAATGTTTCAATCGTGTAAAGAAAAACAAGCATTCTTCATTGCATGTATGTGACTCAAATATTTTATGCTCATTTTCTGTTAAATTATAAATCTTGGGATTAAATAAGCCTATAATTAATTCTGAAATATGGTTTCTCAATCTATAGAATGTTAAAACTCGACCTTTTAACTCTCATTTCATTAATCTATATGCACTGCCTGCTCACCACAAGAACGCAAAGCAGAGGAATGTGTAACGTAATAATTTTTCCTGTATTTTGCTCGCCTTCTGGATATTTTTGTTGTTATTTTACGACCTCCAAAGTTGTCATATCGGACATATAAAATGGCTGAAATTATACTCAAATTGTCCAGGGCCCATGGAGATTAGAGCTACCTGACATTCGTCTTTAAGGATGAGGGGAAACTCCTGAAAGAACCTTATCCAGATAACTCACCCTGACCGAGATTCGAACTCGGAACCTCTTGAACGTGAGGCAGACATGCTACCATCTGCGCTACCGAAGCGCGCCTTCCGGATATGATATGGATGCTGGGTTCATGTAAAATATACATAACTCACCCATGCATAATACCTATCACTGCAGTTACTGAAACGAGCGTTAGATCTGGCAGCATGGGTGACTCATGTGCAATCTCATACTCATTTCGTACAGTACGGCCGTTGGATCTCCAGCCCTAACGTTACGCGGTTGCAGGAGTTGGAGGGGGAAGTTTTATAGTACCAACATACAGTAATGAGCAATTGAAAACATGTCCTCAAAAGTATCTTTAGAATGAAAACATAGGACCATATTAGCTTTAAAACACTGAAATCCAACTTGCAATTTCATTATCATGCAAGATATTCATTACATCACTTTATTCGAATATTTGGCTCACGCCTTTCACGCACACTAACTACTTCTGTTGGTAGTACAGAGAGTCTCTACATCCGGTGTCGTGGTCAGGAAGTTAAAACTGTCTGCTAGAGCCAATCAACATTTTCGCTGCTAGGCTTGGCTTCCGAATCCAACACCGTGTAGCCAGTTCAATTTCGTTTGGACCACGTGTGGCTTCAGTTGCTCGTGCTGGTGAAGTTTCTTTGCTACTTTGTGCGTGCGTGAATTCCGATTTTTAGTGTCCGTAAGTACTATTTTTATCGCTATTTTAATAATATGGCTACTGGTCCGTGAAATATGTAAATGCGTGAAGAACTGGTAACAGCCTGCTTCCCCTTCTCGAGAAATATCAGAGCCGGAGAACGGGCGGCCATATTGTAGCAAACAGATCCACCATCAGAGTAGATACACAGTTCAAACTCCTCTCCCCTTCATTTCCCGCTCGCCTTCTTGTGGTGGGCAGATAAGTACTTCGTATGTTGTTGGATGATAGCCCACCTCTGTCTTGCGTATATGGGCGAGAGGCTGGCAGTCGGGTTGGCACGCTCTGGCCCGTTTGAAGACCGTAATGCCATGAGTATCAATATCTCTCTACCGCGAACAAAGGGTGAGCATGGCATACCAGCCACCGTAATGGGATTTCATTACGGAGGAGATTCGATACGTAGACCACCATGCTGGGCCCTTTGTTCCTAAGTGTCTAAGTGGGGACACCCCGGGAGGAAGGATGAGGCGAAAGAGACAGAGGGCGGCCGACCCAAGAAGCCACGACAGTACACAGGGCAGGGTTCCTACAGTTTACTTGGATAGAGACCTCTCCCGACAGGCCAGGACAACGAACCCGCTCCCCTACAGCGGAACGGCAACGAGCCCAGCAGCCGAGCAGCCGAGCCCTAACGGTCCCAGGTAGGCGATCCGAGCCTTAAAGGTTCCTGGCTGGTGGTCCCGAAATGGTCCCAGCAGAGAAGCTGAGGCCGGCAACAAACCTACTGGAGGAGGAAGTAGTTTTCATCCTGCCATGCTCCGCTGAGACACCCGCCGACACTTCTACCTCGAAAGAGACAACCAAATGAGAGATGATATGAAATGATAATGGAGATGAAATGGAGGGACAGGAAATTCGGGGGATGTAATTAACCTACCCAGCATTCACCTAGCGACCCGGGAAAACCCCGAAAAAACCAGGTGTCAGGTAGGTCGGCCACGCCTCCCGAATGCGGGCCGCAGACGAAACCGCCTGAGCCATCCCGCTCGGTCAACACAAGGGAATTGCTAGCACTAGATAAGGGCGAGGTATAATGTAGTTTTAGCATTCATTTCTGATATACAAAACCGCTTTATCATATGCAACTTTCCGTGCACTAGACTGTACTCAACTATTTTCCCTTGCATTGCACATAAACTATAAATCAAGGTGAATGGCATGGTTCGTACTAGTATTAAAATTAAGACTATGTAGGGATACCACCCCGTTTTCATATAATTGCCTCTAATAATCTCCGTGTTCCTTCCACTTTTTTCGATTCTGCTGGCGCCATTTTTTAAGGGTAGCTGTTTCATGTTTTACATTATCAGGGGCATATGATGGACGTTCTAAGATATCCCAATACGACTTCTACAGAAGTGCTGCAATAGTAACAGTTTCACGAGAGCATTTGATGTAATAAAGACCGACTTGCAGGTCAATATCACCACAGAATAACGTGAACCTCTCTTATTCCAACAGCGGAACCGTTGCAGAGCGTTACGTGAAGGTGAATGCATCACAGATACGCTGTCACCGCTGTCATTTGTTACGTTGCTGCTGCCAACGAAACTGATGATAGAAGTGGCTTATGTTGGCCGATCATACTCACCAGTTTTCTTATTGTAGCAATACTGTAGGTGTGGTTTCAGATTAGGTAGGTTTATTTGTAATTAACTATTTTATAGCGTAGCTTGTGGCTGTAAAAGTTTATCTTGTGTGATGCCGTGTCTTATTCGTAGCAGATATCGGGTTGAACGACCCCGCTCTTCGATAACCTAGCTCCCGATGTTTTAGTTCAGTTTAACGTTGTTTGGCGATGTGAAGTTTGGTGTGTAGTTATGAGCATTATAGCATACACTACAGAACAACAAGTATTTGTGTTTGTCGTAGTAAGTTTTGCTGCAATAGAGTTAAATGTTGACTGCCAGCATGAATGTACACATACATTTTCTGGTGTCACCACTCCTAACAATTGCACAATTTATAGGCTCGTAGAAAATTTTAAAAATAAAAAAGGAAATATAGACAATCAACAATTCTAAGTGAAGAAAAAGTAAACAAGGAAAGGAGCTGTCGTGGAAAGAACTCCAATAAAACCGCTGCTTCACATTAAACCTATTTTAATAACAGAATAAATAGCTCCTGTCCAGATTCAAGACCACCTAAGTATTACCTTTCAGGAATCTTATGGGGATATTTTGCATGAACCATGGAAAGACAGGTTAGTGGTGGTGTGACGTCAGCTCTGTCAGCTCTAACCGCCAAATATGCTCCCGAACGAAAGGCAGGTTAGCGTGTGACGTCACCGCGTTGATTTCTGCTGCCCGAGAGGAAGGAAATAAATAGTTTGATGTGTTGGGGTTTCGAAAAGCGTAGGAAAGACAGAAAACGGATCGGGTATTAATAATATGTACAACTTACATCTTGGGTGCTTAATATTAATGCTGACTGCTTTAATTACACAGTTGGTCACAGTTTATAAAAAATTACATTTTGGCTCTGTGCTATGAGAAAATATATAAACCTTCAACTCGTAGTTTATCTGAAGGTCAGGCATGTTATAAAGTGAATAAAATAAAACATAGAGTAATTCTCTCTGCAAATTAGAGGAGACCAACTCAGAACAAAATTACGTGGACATTTTCCGACACTTTCTGTTTCGTTTTTCTTTAACTAGTCCATCAATGTCAGGACGTAATGTCTCGGAAATTTTTAATCGAAGGCTGCATATTGGATTGTGAACCGACAAGGTACTTCGGGTTTTGGACTTAGCCAATTTTATAACAGAAAAAAATTATTCGCACACGTATGTCGAGCAAGACATACACAATGTCCGTGCTGCAAGTGAATACAACCTCGGAAATCTGATTTGGGGGACATTCTTGTAAAAATCAGCCAAGTCTTTCTTCTGTGTATATTTGTCCTTCAATAAATCGCCACATTTGAAATTTAATAGTTCCATTTGGTACCTGGCAGCTAGATTGTTGTCATCGAGTGCGCTACACATCACTGAACTCTTAGATTCTGTACTCACAGCGCAACTTGGTACTACACGGTTCTTGCCTGACGTCACACACACTACAGGCCTCACTCCCGGCTGAAATACGTCACAACTCTTGAAGCTGTCTTCCTCTAACATAAACGAATCACAAAAGGATACCCGGTGCATATTTTGCAATATTTCAACTGGACGAGTTGTATGATGTGTTCAACAAATGCCAAGCTTCTATAGACGTAGGACATCATTTTGAACACCTTTTACTGCATGTTCATATTGTTTGCATCATCAGCATTATTACGGGAGAAACAGAGAGTCGGGCTATCCCTACTGCACGAACAGGTTCGTATAAGTGTCGTGAGAGCGACGGTTTGCCAGTCGCGTCATAAAAAAAACCCTGATGGCTCCAAAATACTAATGTTCCAACAAAATTTATTGAATATAAATTGTATGTTTTAATAATTTATGCATTTTTCCTGATGTTTTATCTATCGGTTCGTAGATTTTATAATTATACAAAGTTTTTTGCTTTGTAGAGACAATTCTTGTATTTTATTAGTCTTGCCAACATCTCGAACAGAATAATTTAGCTATAACGAAACTTTTTGAATGTAAAGTTGTTAAGGATACATTTTTACTTTCTGGTTAATACTATTCAACCACATACATTTAAACGCAGAACTCTGGTGATGTATGGATATGAAATGTTAGATCGAATGTGATAACTTTCTCTACCTTACACAACAGAGAGTGAAAATAAAGTAAATAATAATATTTCCGATAAGAGGGATTGACATTTTACTGTTGACGACTCTATCAGCAAAAGAACCAGAATAATGATGTTTTGAAGGAACGGTCGCGTCACGCCTTTGACAAGACAAGAAACGGTACTAGCTGTGTGATGAGGTGTTTGGAGTGGGGGTGGTTAGAGAGAGTGTGCGTGAGTGCCGCCTCCCAGTACATACAGTAGTAGTGTGGTGTCAAAACATGAAGGTGGACAGGATACCCATACCGGCCCGAAGCAGGTGGGTTCATTTACTGCTCTTTATATATTGGATGCACACCTTCAAATGAGGCTTTGTTTTTTATTATCTATAATTTCTAGAGAAGATATTGTACATCAATTTCGTAACGTGTTTTGAGGCTCACTGAATTAGAGAGAGAGAGAAAAATGTATGTTTAAGATGCGACACCAACATTTGCAAGAAAAATTCTCCACTCAGAGCTAATCTTTATATGGAAATATTTAAAAAATAATGGATTTTTCATAGAATAGTCGTTGAATTTCTCTTCATTTGGAAGGAGTATTGTGTAATTTTGCGTGTGTGATAAGCGTTATAACGTCGAGAAATTTACTGCATAAGAAATGTAGTTTATGAACTGTCTCCGATGTCATTGACTTCGTCACTTTTTGAAGTGTTGTCGCTATTTTGTTGTTTCTCGTGATGCTATGGAGCCATTATGGAATCTTAAGGCGTATACACCGACTCACATTTATACATCTATTGATTCGGTTTTCTTTATCCTCATTGATCCTACAATTAAATCAATTTATCTTGAAATTGAATTGAAAACACGAAATTGAATAAAATATACAGTATTGTAAGAGTAGTTAGTAGAGCAATGGGAGACAAAGCTCAAGTGAATGTAAAATATAGTAATCTTTCTTGTTGCCCGCCTCAGTAGCGTAGAAGGTAGCGTATCTGCCTCACGTTCAAGAGGTCCCGAATTCGAATTTCGGTCAGGGTAAGTTTTCTGGATAAGGGTTTTCCGGGGTTTTCCCTTATCCTGAAAGACAAATGTCGGGCAACTCCTGGTTTCATTTGAGCATCATTTCACCCATTTCATTCATCGTCCGATATGACAACGTTGGAAGACGTAAATTATATATAAAAAAATCTCTGTTTTTCTTCCGAAAATCTCATATTTATGAATCTTCAACGAGACAATCTTGATGGTCAGAAACTGCAAATTTGGAACTCAAAAGTTTAACTCCTATGGTTGTAGGTTGTTTATTTGTAGAAAAGTTGTACGTTTTTTGCTTGTTTTTTACTTGTTCCATTTATACGCCACCTTTAACTACAATGGTCATATCGGCGGCCGTTCTCCTTTGGAACATATCGAAGCTGTTAACTCGTATTCGTTGGGTTTTAATCATTACATCACACACATTCATACTCTCATTCATACTTCCAGACTCTGGAGAAGATGGGGAATTATCTTGGTCGGAGAAAAATCCCCATCCCCACCGCCGGGAATCGAACCCGGGACCCCTAGCATGGCAGGCAGGTGCTCTACCGACTGAGCTACGGGGCCAGCCTTTGTGTAATTTACGTCCTTTAACGTTAAGTCATATCGGACGAGTAAGTTTTTTTGTAACCATATTTGGTGTAAATGCTTGCATTCCGCAATGTTAATGTAAAAACTTGGAATATGCACTGTTTTGAAATAATAAAATTGTTTATATTTTTGTGTGAGTGATCTACGGATAAGATGGTGGATTCTACCGAGTATTCAATATCGATATCTCACCGAAAACTCGTTTTGAGTCTCCCGAATCCAGAAAAGAAGCGCTTAGAGAAAAATATTTCATTACTCTGTTTCATCTGACATTTTCAAACGATTTCTCGATTATGTTTTACACTTAGCAACTTTACATGGCAATATGATTGAATTATGTCGAACCTGTTTACGTACTTATTTATTGATTAGTAGGTATTATTACATTGAACCACTGCAGGCTTTGCACTATTCTCCTCTGAATATTTCAGTTCATCAGTGGTTCTAGTAGCGATTTATTTATGCTATTTAAAACGTTTATCCAATGCCACTAATATCGAAGGTTGTCATAATGCCACGTTGGTTTGTTCAGCGCGTGGGGATACTAGTTCAATTCTTAGTACCTACTAGCGTGGGAATTACCTGTTGTGTGCACATACGAGGTGATGTCAGTCTGTTAAAGTGTATGAAGCAACTGAAGAGCTGCTAAATAGATAATTAAGGGCTTTAGAGGCAAATTGCGTCTCAGACCCCATGTTGATTTCATTAGTCATTACCAGGTTTACTGATGACGAATAAAATACGACCTGAAGAGTGCTGTTTACAAATGCTGACGGACTGTACGGAGGATGGTGTGTGATCTGTTATCTGCAATGCCACTGCATGAAGTCCAACAGTAGTTCAACCTAATTTAATTTTCTGGTGGGTTTAATGTTTGGAAATTCTTATGCCTGACCATTATAGTACTCCCTCGATGATGCTCGGTGTTGGCAGAGATAGAAGATGCAATGGCTGTAAGTGTTATTGTGTGTGTGTGTGTGTGTGTGTGTGTGTGTGTGTGTGTGTGTGTGTGTGTGTGTGTGTGAGTGAGTGTAATTTTACGTCCTCCAACGTTTAGTCATATCGGACGATGAATGGAATGGGTGAAATGATGCTCAATTGAGCCCAGGGTTCATAGAGCTTAGAGTTACCTCGACATTTGTCTTTCAGGATAAGGGAAAACCCTGGAAAAAACCTTATCCAGGTAATTCTAACTCGGAACCTCTTGAACATGAGGCAGGCATTCTACCACCACGCTACCGAGGCCGGACAATGGCTATAATGTAGGGCATGTTCTGTGAGTGATTTCTCACTTTGAGTGGTTAGTAACACCAATTTTAATGTGTATACATATGTCGATTACCGAGTGGGATGGCTCAGGTGGTTTCGTCTGAGGCCCGCATTCGGAAGGCACGGGCTCGATTCCCGTGGCCGACCTACCTGACCCATGGGTTTTTTCGGTGGTTTTCCCGGATCGCTAGGCCAATGCTGGGTAGGTTAATTACATCCCCCGAATTTCCCGTCCCTCCATTTCGCTCCATTATCATTTCATATCATCTTTCATCTGGTGGTCTATTTCAGCGTAGAAGTGTCGGCGGGTGTCTCGGCGGTGCATGGCAGGATGATAAGCTCTGAGGAAAACTACTTCCTCCTCTGGAAGGTCGGTTGCCGGTCTCCGCTCCTCTGCTGGGACCATTTCGGGACCGCCAGCCAGGGACCTTTGGGGCTTGGATCGCCTGCTTTGGTACCATTAGGGCTCGGCTGCTGGGCTTGTTGCCGTCCCGCTGTAAGGGAGCGAGTTCGTTGTCCTGGCCCGTCGGGAGAAGTCTCTATCCAAGTAAACTGTAGGGATCCTGCCCCTGTACTGTCGTGGCCCCTTGGGTCGGCCGCCCTCTGTCTCCTTCGCCTCATCCTTCCTCAAAGGGGTGCACCACTTGGGGCATAGGAACAATGGGCCCAGCATGGTGGCCTGCGTACCGAATCCCCTCCGTAATGAAATCCCATATGTCAATTAAGTTCCTCCAAGCCCTACGTATGTAATTTCAATAACTGTGAGGCTCATTATAATCTACCCTTAATTTTGTGTAGATTTCAACCACTTTTGAAATCAATCGAATGGTTGGTTATTTTAATTTCGTTATTCTGCATGCACACTTTAGTGTAAAAGCTTAGCCCACATAGGAATGGAATAGTTTAGCTTGGTAATGAATAAGCCTCCACCCGAAGTTAAGAGAGCACGAACGACTGTGTTGTGTAATTCTGAATGGATGGGAGAGGATGCCTGGATTTACCCTTGCCGCAATATGTAAACATCCATACAAGTAAGGCATGAATTAAATATTCCCATTTTTCACTGCATTTCTAGTACCCAAAATAAGTGCCTAATATACTTATCTGAAGTAAATTATCACAAAGGTACAAGTTTTAACATTTTGAAACAACACTTTTACTATGTACCGAGTGGGCAGGATAAAAATCGCCCGGAAAATAGATATAAATCGCACAGAAAGTGCTCTGGAATAGGCTTACGTACATTAATATACATGATGCGTGTACAGAATTCAGAAATGAAATGGGGAAAATGATGAAGTCGACACACAGGACAATGTGCGAACTCAAACAATTTATTTGCACGAAACAGATTACTGTACATGAAATGAAGTCAGATTGTGGCAACAGAACAATGATATGGATCCCTGATAATGAAAAGGTGAACCGCCCATCACAGTAAATGCTGTAAATGTACTTCGCCGACGTCGAGTCAGCGCTGTGCTCAATTTACTAAACAGTGATACACGCATTGAAGCTCTGCTCTTCTTAAAAATATTTTCCGGGCCACTTTTATTTTGCCCACCCTGTATAAGAAAAAAATATAAACATATCATTGAATATATTTCTTTACAAATTAAGTGCACATAAATATTTATACTGATGAATAAATAAATTAACTCATCAAAACTACTAACATAAATAATTTAAATAAATACAACTCATTTTTTTCACAAATAATTGCACTGAAGTACAAGGTGCATTTGTAACGCAACGAAAAAAAACTCCTCTTTTCCTTCATTTAAAATAAGGGTGAATCTGGAGAAGCTCATATTACAGACGTGTGCATAACGAAAGAAGGGATATCAGACGAATCAATGTTCACAGTTTCGCATTAATTTTACAATCCAATAAAACTTTTATGGCCCACATATCTGCAAAATGGGAGTTCTTCCCCAGAACACTTATGAAGTAAGCTTTTGTCCTTGCAGAAATGTCTAATTCATCCAATTTTTGCAGTAGTTAAATCACAGACACCTGCAGATGTAATGTGGTTTTAAAGAAATCTTCCAACGTACTTTAATGAATAGAAAAGACTCCATTAATCCTCCTGAAATGAGTTATTTTAATTTACTCACTGTACTACATTCCTCTGAAGCAAATGTATCAGCGATAGGAAGAATGGCAATGACCTTTGTTAGGTATACGACAACCTGTGCTACCCCACGCCACAGTCCAGGCCAACAACAAAACACAGTCATTCCCAACTTCAGTCTGCTATATCTCCGTGAACCAAAACATAGACAGAGGCCTGGAGACGAAATGTATTAGCTCTGTTCTCCCGAAGTGTCACTTTTCAATCTTCCTTCTTACCCCTTGACTGACAAGGTTCTAGTGTCATCCCACAAGATGGGTGGAGCGTATAACTTAGTGAGCCACCTGTTCTTACTAGTTGTGTAACGTTAAGTTAGTATAAAAAATAATGTTAATAAAACAGGCGATAACAGTGCATCTTTAACGGCGCTGTCCTCATTATGGAAGTATAATCGTAAACGACGTATAATGTATTTGTGTAAGCACAAATGAACAAAAGTTGTTATCGGAGTCGACAAATATATTTAAATATTGTGACTTTGTGGGTTCGTAAAATTAAAAGTCCGAGTTGCAGATATTCCAAATATTCTTTATACACTGTTCAATTCTTACGTAACAGAATTACGTCACATACACAATTTATCAAGGTCGATGACAATAACAATCAGCTCCCGTTACAACAACACTACAGCTGTTTTCTGCTTACAACTCACTCTTGTTTTACAACTGTCCGCAGGCGTGTCACAATCTCTTATATATCTCATTCATAAATTCGAGAGATTTCTGGGACAAACAAGAAGCCGACTGTTCCGTACAATCACTAGAGGTTTCTGGAATAACAAGACATCGAATGACGAAATCCGAACCTTCCAGAAGCGTAACTTAATCTGCGCCGACAAGTCCTTTACCTCTGGTATCTTTATTTGCCAGCTCTTTGTGTACACAAGCCGCGCTATCGTAGATAACGGGCTCGCGACAATATGCATCAAGTTATTTATTAACAAGAATTCGGTTCTTTAAAGTATGTTATACAGATTGTTTTGAAACGACACGGAACGAATATATAGAAGTAGTTGCTCAGCTTCTATGTGACACATATAGACAGCTTTTGCCGCCAATAGAGCCACATAAAAATGCTCCAGAATGAGTGTGGATTAGGCAGTTACAGGAACAATGCCGCATGCCTCACGCTATCGAAGTACGCAGGTAGGTGACACAGCGTGCCACCTGCTGTAGCTGTTGTAAACATAGCGACATACTCCACGGTAGCTTGTTACTATTAAGAATTTCTTTTGCTTATGAAACCGCAATAAAGAAGCTTTTTCTTAGTTATTTGTTTATGGGTGTTTGACGTGTTCCAACATTCCGTTATAACAGTCGATGACGGCAAATAAGCTGGTGGACATATGCAACTTAAACCTTTTAGAGTGAAGTTAATGTTAGTGGGATTGAGGATGGAAGCATTAAATGATAAAAAGAACAGAGAACAATATCAAAGAATTGTAGCTAAAATCAAAACTAAATGCCAGAGACAAGCATTTTATTTCACTGTGTTTAATAACACTAAATAAAGCATTACTAACTAAAAAGGAAGCTATTGATTTTACAGTAACTGGTTGAAAATACTGTACATTTAAGATCACAGTTAAGTTAAGGCAAAATGCCAAACTTGAAACTATCCGAGTCATTATCGACTTTTGCACAAATAACTGCCCTTTGCCCCATAATCTGAAAGTGAGGCTGGGGTCACTGATAAAGAGCAAGGAGCAATGCTTTTGTTTTCGTGGCCGGTGCGTCCCAATAACAACTTTTGAGGTTCGCACACCAGTGTTTCCTGCACTGTCTAATCACAAAATAATGTAATATTTAATGCTGCATAAAATTATACTGAAGAGAATTTTGAAGCTGCGACACCGAAATTCGGACTGGTTAAGTTATAAACTACGAAACGGCTATATTCGTTCGGTGTCGTTTCGAATCAACCTTTATCATTCAACAGCGCTTGCATCGCCACATCTCTGTTTGATGGCGCAATAATTTAAGACCTCATTTATTTGCCAACTTCAAAAGTGTTTTAAATAATACATTTTAAGGCTACATATGACTCATTTTCTACCCATTCCTTCTACAAGGTCGAGACGCTGATCATGATGCATCATTCATTATATGAGAAAGGCAACACCAACTCCAATACTCAGACCATAATACGAGAATCGATTGTAGGAAAAATGGCGGCGCTCGTGGCCCAGCTTGTTATGTCGTGGTTAATATATACAGAGTAAAGTGTGTGTTTGTTTACTTTGATTGTGTGTTTGAAGAATTAATGTAATTCATATTACAGTGGCAATTAGTGACTAACGAGTTAGTTTATAGTTGAGTATTTAACATAAAGTGATAACGTTTACCTAAATATATACAGTGAAGTATTGTCGAAATGCATCGTTATTGTGTTCCCAGCTGCAATCTAACTATGGTAATGTACCTCACACGACATTTAAATTTGCGAAGGAAAAATCGTAATGGGATAAGTGGACCTGGAACATACATCGTAAAGATTTTAAAGTAAATGACAAAACTGTAGTTTGTATTCATCATTTTGAACAGTGCTTTGAGGTTAAGTAAGACATCTTTCCAGTAAATGATGGTGAACCAATTCGTGCCCTTCGAAAAGTACCAAAATTAATAGATGATGCCTACCCCACGATTTTTAAGAATCAGTCATCCTATCACACATTAAAGCTCAACCAGAAAAGACGAAATCCTGAAGAATGTATCCAAGACATTTTACAGAGAGTGACGATAATTTTAATATTTGGTGTGCACAAGATGTTATTGACAGTTTTGAGTCCTTAAAAACCGAAGTGGTGAGGAGATTTTAACCCATTGATAGGCATTATTAAAGACGATTAGTTGCGTTCTTTTCAATAACATTCAAGATCCCAGCTTCACTGATGTTCCTTCACTTAATAAGTTTCAAAGTATTTCATAACCTAGACGCAATATTATGAGCCTACCAGTGGGAAATTTTAAATGGCTCTTGCAGTGTGAGGGAACTGACACCTTCAAACATGACAATTTGAGTAAACTGGACAATCTGGTGAGTTCTCTTAAATATTATAGTATAAGCAGTATGTCCTTGCCAGAAAAGGTTACCATGTAAACAATGTAAAAGAAACTTTAGTACTTGCTACAGACGATAGGATGATACAGTCCATTAAGATAAAGTTTGCTGTGTTTAATGCTTATGAGTTGTCATGCCTTATAAATTAAATTTTGATTGGAAGTATAAGGTGGAAAATGCATAGTACTGGTCGTGCTACTGTATAATGTGATAAGCTCTTAGGATTTGTCATGATGCTCTTTATTTATGTTATTACACATTTTAGTTGAAAGTATAAAGTGATAAATGCTTAGGAGTTACCTCGCTGCTCCGTAATATGGATTATATTATGTCCATTGTGTATAGTTTCCTATTCTGCGTAATCAGAGTCGCTGGGCTTCGACGGGCGCCATCTTGGAATCTGCATTATGGTCTGAGTATTGGAGTTGGTGTTGAGAAAGGTTACTTCTGTTCGCTCCTTTGTTTCATACCGAGTAGATGTAATGTTACTCTTGGTTCAAGATTGTTGCTTAGAATTTGTTTCAAGCCAGCATCATGATAATGGCTGTATGTAGCTAGTTTAGATAAATGTAGAGAGGGGAACAAAAGCTCTCGCGATCTAAAGAAATGGTGGTTTAAGGTAAACAAAACGAAAGTTAGGCTTGTTTTTCTCAGTGTCTGCAGAGGAAGTGCAAGTGGCTTAACGTTGAATGCTTCACACATGGTGATAGTTAATAAAGTAATTACTAAAGACATACAATATATAGTGTGTTCCATATAAACCTGAACCACTTAAATAGGTCATAACTTTTGAGCCAATAGTAGGACACTCGTGCAACTTTGATAGAATATAATACACAATTGGGAGATTACATTACACTATTTACATCTCAGAGAAAATGTTGGAAGTGTCCTCCACCAGCATCTATAGATGTTTGCACTCGTCTCACCATATTCTCTGAAGTTTTACGGAGAGTATCCTCGCTAATGTTACTTGTTTCGGTTCGAATGGATTCCTTGAGAACATCAATTGTCCGTGGTCTACTCTTGTACACTCTAGTATTTAGATAACTCCACAAGAAAAAAATCCGATGAGGTTAGGTTAGGGGTTCTGGGGAGGTCACAGACCTTTTGAGATTATTCGACTATCAAAGAAACTGGTTACAAGTTCCATGGTGTCATTAGATGTATGGCACGTTGCTCCATCTTGCTGGAAATAACCTTTTCTCAATTCGATACCATCTCCGTAAAACTTCACAGAATATGGTGAGACGAGTGCAAACATGTATCGATGCTGGTGGGGGACACTTCCAACATTTTCTCTGAGATGTAAATAGTGTAATGTAATCTCCCAATTGTGTATTATACTCTCGTGTGTCCTATTATTGGTTCAAAAGTTATGGCCTACTGAAATGGTTCAGGTTTATATGGATCGCACTATATTTAAAATAGTGCATTCAGCTTAAAGATAACATTTTAGGAACATAAACAATTCAATGGAAATAAAACTTCTGCACTTAAATATGTAACATAACCATAGTGTATAACCAACTTCCAAATTATATACATAATTTGTAACATATATTATTTAAATTACAACACAGGAAACTGAAACGTGCATTATTACAGTCCCAAATGTCCTAGTTGTCTACAGATCTTTAACCCCATACACACACTAATTAATTGTACATAATTAATATTTCTTTAACAAAAATAAGAATATTTTCAGTGCAGTTCTAGACTACCAATATATTTCAAATTCAACTAATTCAGTAGTCCATGCCCCAGCACTTGTATCAGGCATTTATTCGTAAGTGCTGAGGGCTCTCGTCTACCAGGAAGTGTCCCAACTCCAACCCTATAGCACACTGCCACTTTGCCTTTGTTTACACTGACACTCGACGACGCTTGTGCAAAACGAAATACAATATCTAGACACAGGCTTCTGTACATTAATTCTATTACACTTAAAAGTGTATGCATACTTAATGTGATATTTCTGAAACTTTAGACAAAAAAATGGAGGTGTTAGAAACCGAAACTGACATGTTAATGAATTTAATCTTGAAGATGAGAAGCGCTGAGACCACAACATGCGATGTTCGTATTAAAACTTGGCCATAAGGTATACTTCCAAACCTGTTTGTGTGCGAACTTGCAAACCGTTCTACAGACCTCGTTAACATGTCCATTTGCATATTCTTAACGACCTTGTAACTTCGCTTAGCAAGTTCAGGGTACAGAGAGAGTGCATGTGACAGATTAGGGTGATAATAGCAGGTGAAAGTTGTTGTATGCATGTACCAGATTACAAGACCTTTATCGATAGTGGTAATTTACACGTGAAGAAAGTGGCTTATACGTGGAAAACCACTTTAAGAAAACACGGTTGAATGCGCATCGTATTTATTTAAATGCAAATAATGAAAAAATAGAAAAGTTATTAATGCAGTCACAATAATATTCTGTAAATGTATTTACCGTAGAGCTTTAACAAGAAAAATTTGAAGTGTTAGATTTACATTACCTCTACCCATTCGGTGGGCCCAAATGACCTAGCTTCAACCTCACTCGCTGCCCGCTGCCGTAGTGTAGATGGTAGCGTATTTGCCTCACGTTCAACAGGTCCCTACTTCGAATCTCGGTCAGGGTAAGTTATCTGGCTAAGGTTTTTCAGGGGTTTACTCTTATCCTGAAAGATGAATGTCTGGTAAGTCTAAGCTCTATGGAAATGTTTGTAGTGTTTAACGCCCGCTTTTACTACATACGGCACCGCAGGTGGTGACACTGATGATACATGAGATGAAGATGGAGCACCGATGGAATGAGATGGCGGGGGAAACCGGAGATCCCGGAGAAAACCCGCCCCAGCGCCGTGTTGTCCACCACAAATCTCACTTTGCGGTCGCCTGGGATCGAACCCGGGCCGCCTTGGTGAGAGCCAAGCGGTCTAACCACTGAGCCACGGCGCGGCCTAAGCTCTATGGACCCTGGGCTCATTTGAATATCATTTTACCGATTTCAATCATTGTCTGATATGACTTAACGTTGGAGGACCTAAATTTAAAAAAAAAATCTAATTCATTCCTCTATAGATTATTATTACAAACTTATTCTATTTCATTTTATGGATTTGCAGAAATTCTTTTATTTCGTTTTAGAGAACAAGTAGGTTATGCAAGTAGATTGAAGTAATAGTGAAATCTTTTCAAAGTGGTTGTTTGCGATGGCTTTACTACTACTACTACTACTACTACTACTACTACTACTACTACTACTACTACTACTACTACTACTACTACTACTATTATTATTATTATTATTATTATTATTATTATTATTATTATTATTATCATCATCATCATAATTGCCTTAATATTTAGGGAAGTGAAAAATGGTCCTTGAAAAAATTGCATAGACATTTCACCGCTAGTATTATGTTCTGCTCATCTTTTGAGATGACGTGAACTGGTTGCCAATCATGTGATTGGAACTTCTACAGTGCTAGAGGTTAGACTGGAAGGCTACACTTGGAGAAGGTTAACTGGCATTTCAGTCTCCACTAGACCCCTCTCATTTCTTTAGGGCCACTTTTTCTGCTCCGAAGTGTACCTTATGCCATCATCAAATAATTATTTCAGATAAGCGCTCTGAAGTAAAACACCGTATCCCTAATGCGAATGAGTGTAATCTTTAGAGCAGGCAGAAGATGTTGCAAATTCCATGATTAAACTCTGAAACAACGTCTGCTGTAGCGGCTTCACAACGTATACTTTATATGAGGTTTTGACCCTTTTTTCGCAATCATAAAGATCTCGTTACAAGCGGCTGGCCAACAAACCATAACAGATGTGGGATGGTGGCCTCCATGAACTCTTTATGCCAGCTGCTATATATCCCTACAATTATTTCACCGCCGTAAAATGTCTCTATTTTCCCAAATATTATTCATTCAGTCTTTTGGATGCCTTATACACTCGCATAAAATTACCAAACATATCAACGCATTCGGTAATCTTCCAATAAAATGGCACGAACCCCTCGGTGACCTTGAGGTAGTTTTTGTGTTCATCGGTTGGAATGAATAACATGGTTAATTTGTCTGGATGTAGGATAAGCTCGATATAAACCAAGCTCATTTCACACTTATTTGAAATTTTTTTCATTCACCGTCCAATATGACCCACCACATTTTGACAAGGAAAAATATGATGTGTTACATTTACATGGTTTTCTCCTCCACTCTTCTTTATTACTGTCTCTGCTTCATGCCTACGACCATGTAGAGAAAGTATGGTACCCCAAGCGGAATGACTCATGTGGTTTCGTATGTGGCCCATATTCGGGAGGTCCGAGTTCGATTCCCGTGGTCGACCTACCTGACCCATGGTTTCTTCGGGGCTTTTCCGGGTCGCCAGGCGAATTCTGGGTACGTTAAATACATCCCCCTGAATTTCTTGTCCCTCCATTTCATCCCACATTATCTCTCATCTGGTGGTCTCTCAGTAGAAGTGTCGAGATGGCAGGATGATTTGCTCCTGCTAAACATTTCCTTCCCCAGTAGGATGGTCTTCGGTCTCCGGGCCGGTCTAGTGGACCGTTTCAGGATCAGGGTGGGTGGGATACCGGTTGTACTGACCTGCTTGGGAGTTTCCAACTGGTAAAATGTAGGGACCCTGTTCTCTGCATTGTCGTGACTCCTTGGGTCGACCGCCCTCTGTCTCCTCTCGCCTCATCCTTCCTTCCAGGGATGCTCCACTTGGGAAATAGGTACAATAGATCAAGATTACTCACAGTGCCAAATTCGCTCCATACGATTCTATCCTACATCAAATAATTCAGTTATGAGATTTCCACCAGAAATATATTTTTCGATATCACCGACCCCTCCTCCGCCAAAAGAAAGCATTTTTACCAAAAGGTCTCCCATTGTACATGTGCGTTTGTATGTATGTGTATAACTCTAAAATCTCCTGTTCTTATTACATACGTCACCACAAGCGATGGTTCAAGAAGTCCCGAGTTCGAATCTTGGTCAGGGTGAGATATCTGGATAAGTTTTTTTTCCCCAGGGTTATCCCTTATCCTGAAAGACAAAAATCGGGTTACTCTAAGCTCTATGGACTCCGAGCTAAATTGAGCATCATTTCATCCATTGTCCTATATGACTTAACGTTGGAGGACTGAAATTAAAAAAAAAAAAAAAAAAAAAAAAGAAAAGAAAATAAAGAAAAGCGTATTATGCGTGAAATGATCCTAAGGGGAAAAATTTGGAATGGAAACGTTCGAGGCTTAAATTTAAGACACCTCCCCAGTTATGAGGACTAAAGAAAACCTGAAATTCAGTGGGCATCCGCTCAAGAGTTCATACGATCTCGGCCACTTGCGCGCGCATGTCTTTGTGCCAGCAGCTTTAATCGAAAGTTTAATAACAGCATCTTCCAGATATGGAATAGAAAGATTTCTTTTAAGTAAATCCCTCATGTCAAACTACCTTTTGTGTATAAAATGCCTCAAGGAGCGGAACAATAACAGAGAGAATATTGAACTTCTGGTATAAGTATATTAAAGTGCAGAAAGGGGAATTATTGAATCTGTGCACGAAGCAACAGAAAAGCATTAAAAATACAAATAGTTAGTGGTCGGAATTGGAAAGAATGATATTGAAGATAGGCATGGGAGATCTATGGAGAGCAGAGGAGACAAGTTATAGCGGCTTTTGGAAGGAAGTGAGAACTAGACTACAAGACATAGATAGGCAAGAGATACGGGAAAGTATAGAAGAAAAGAAATCTTTGACATTTTATAAGCACTTAAAGACAGAATGGGGTAGGGCAAAATATATAGATCAATGTGGCAAAACTGGAAGAGAAGGCATAGCATGGATGAGAGTAGGAATATTATACTTAAAAGGGTTGAGAAGTAGTGAGGCAGGGATATGTGAATTTTGTGGAGATGAAGAAAGTACTGTTCATTACCTGATAGAATGTAAGGAGCTAACAAATTACAGGAGAAAAATATGGGATAAGAAATGGAACAGTGTAAGTAAAGAGACATTGGCGGTACGCATACTAACGGGGATGGGAGAAAAGAAAAATAGATGTATAGGAGATTTCTTACATAGGATAAGAGAAAAGTGGATTAGGATAAAAGAAGAAAAGGTCAAGAAGAAATGACACCAAGCTGCTCAGGAAAACCAAAGGCTTTTGGTCAGGGGATCTGAGTCAGCGAGTATATCTTAAGGTCAGCAATTTTATGTATTTGTAGAGGATGTATAATACAGCATGTTCTATGTTAAATTTTATTGCACTGAAATTGTAATGGAAACTGTACAAATAAATAAAAAATGCTGCGTTATTTTTATATGCTCGAAAATTTTTGAAGAGTTTTATGTTTATGTATTTGTATGATCAATAAAATATGTTAAATTTTCTGTAATTAGCTTGCAAAATCGCGTTCCCATTAATTTGTTTCGTGAAAAAGTATGCAAATTAAAAACCAGCATTTAGCGACAACCTTTTAAACATTTAACTAACTCAACGGACTCCTGGATTCTCTTGTCGCAAAATGAAAAGTGTAATGAAACTATTTCTGGAAACATTCATACATAGTAGATAAAAAATAAATGTCCGCCTTGGTAGCGTAGATGGTAGCGTGTCTGCCTCACGTTCAAGAGGTCCCGAGTTCGAATCCCGGTCAGGGTGAGTTACCTGGATAAGGATTTTTCCGGGGTTTTACCTTATCCTCAAAGACGAATGTCAGGTAACTCTAAGTTTCATGGACTCCGGACTCATTTGAGCGTCATTTTACCCATTTCATTCATCGTCCGATATGACTTAACGTTAGAGGACGTAAATTACAACAACAACAAAAAAGTTTTGTATGAACAACTTCCGAAATAATGAGTAAAAAGGATCATGTGAATGATAAAACTGATAGTATTAAGGTTCCAAATGAGCAGAATCATTCCAACGGATGGAAGGTGAAGCAGTAAATTTAGACAACTTAAATGAGATATTTACAGTATTGTCACGAAGCCGTTATCTACGATTGCGCGGCTGTGTACACAAAGAGCCGGCAAATAAAGATAGCTGAGATAAAGGACTTGTCGGCATAGATTAAGTTATGCTTCTGGAAGGTGATAGAATATTCGGTTTCTTTATTGTTCTGGAACAGTCTTGAATTTATCAATGAGGTATTTAAGAAGGCGACGACTTGCCAACAGTCGTAAGTCACAAACAGAGAGGAGTAAACAGCTGTAGAGTGTTGTTGTAACGAAAGATGGTATAAAGTGATGTAATCAGAAAGCTGTTTGGTCATCGACCTTGGTAGACTATGTGTATGTGACGTAATGTTACGTGAGAATGAACAGTGTATTTCTACGGAAATAAAGAACATTTGGAATATCTGCATCTCGGACTTTTAATTCTACGAACCCAAAAAGTCACTGTATTGTTATGTCATTTGTCAAATCTGAGCCATCTTTAGAGTTTACAAAATGCAGCTTTACTACGTGTGTTCTGCTTAAGGCTAAAGGAACGCATACTCGTGCAGTAATAATTGGTTTTTGCAGAAGACGCATACAAGACAATATGCATTTGGGAGAAAATTTAAATGCAACCATAAGTAATTGCATGAAAAACTCAAAAGCCTAGAAGTAAAATGTTCTCAATGCGCAAATTAAAACCAAATAAATATATTTTACCTTCGTGACAATATCTTGGTATTAATGTTAAAAATCCAACGTTGAAGAAACTTTTTTTATCCACTAACTGTATGCAACGATATGATAGCGTTACTTCCGGTACCGCCAAAGTGCATGTAGGATTTCTTAACCGGCAAAGAGACCGCTATCGACAGCCCAATCTGACGACAGCACGGTCTGTGAATCCGCTCAGTGCTTGCCGCTAGACCGAAGTATTCCTACGCAACCTAAACGTTGTGTCCATAGGCGTAACTCTGAGGAGGCAGCAAGGGGAATGCATCTATCCTTCCCTTTCCCGAAATTTCCCACTTATCGTTTTATTCTGAATTATTATAAGTAAAAGCACAAAATTTCATTTTATATTTATAGTAATGAGTGGATTTTTTATCACAATTGCGCTGTAATGACAAAAGAATCGACATATTGACTTTGAGGGTCTGTCATCATTACCGTTTTTGTCACTTAATATTTTAACAAACTCTGGAGTGCCCGTGTCGTAGTGGGGTACAGAAATAGGTTAAAACTATCATCTTTACTTTTGTTTCTCATTTGTGGCTAACATCAAGCTAACATGATTACATAAAATTGCTTTTTAGCAGTCTTATCTTATAAAACTAATATTAAGGTATTTGAAATAATTTTATATAAATACCTATAGTGAACAGAAAATAGCAATTTCTAAGCATTAAAACCAAGAAGGAAAGAAACAACGTTGGGCTGTTACTGAACTATTGGCGTGAACGTCGTAGATAACAAACTACCTCCAACCCTCGTACAGTTTTATGAAGTTTGCAGACAGCACTTGGATCGATTTTACCTGCCTGGCACTGAACCTTGATCTCTGTTGTTTTACAGTCTTTGGTCTGACTAGACAATCTGAAGTCAACTGCTTAAGAATTCCTATGCCTTAACAAGAGTAACTAAAGCTTCACTTGAATAAATGGTAGTTAAAGGTAAAAACATCCAGCGACTGCTACTAATTTTTAAAGGCAATTATTGGCAAAAACAAAAATTATATCAGTTTGGGAATAGAATCTGTTTTTAACCTGCTAAAGTGTTAGGACTACTACTAGTAGTACCACCACCACCACCACCACCACCACCACCACCACCACCACCACCACCACCACCACCACCACCACCACCACCACCACCACCACCACCACCACCACCACCACCACCACCACCACCACCACCACCACCACCACCACCACCACCACCACCACCACCACCACCACCACCACCACCACCACCACCACCACCACCACCACCACCACCACCACCACCACCACCACCACCACCACCACCACCACCACCACCACCACCACCACCACCACCACCACCACCACCACCACCACCACCACCACCACCACCACCACCACCACCACCACCACCACCACCACCACCACCACCACCACCACCACCACCACCACCACCACCACCACCACCACCACCACCACCACCACCACCACCACCACCACCACCACCACCACCACCACCACCACCACCACCACCACCACCACCACCACCACCACCACCACCACCACCACCACCACCACCACCACCACCACCACCACCACCACCACCACCACCACCACCACCACCACCACCACCACCACCACCACCACCACCACCACCACCACCACCACCACCACCACCACCACCACCACCACCACCACCACCACCACCACCACCACCACCACCACCACCACCACCACCACCACCACCACCACCACCACCACCACCACCACCACCACCACCACCACCACCACCACCACCACCACCACCACCACCACCACCACCACCACCACCACCAATAATAATAATAATAATAATAATAATAATAATAATAATAATAATAATAATAATAATAATAATAATAATAATAATAATAATAATAGTGTCACCGATTACATTTCGTTGAAGCCGCGACAAGCCAGTGCCGGGCGCGTGCGAAAGAGACAGAGAGCTACGCGAGCGCTTGCCAAGAGAGAGACAACTGCGGTAAAGAAAGAGACAGAGTGATGTCTGGATAATTCTTTCCTTCTCTTGCCGTCGTGAAAGGCCGTGAAACTTCGGCAGATTTCTAGAAGCAATGACTCGGGTATAAATAAGCGGCAAGGTGCAAGATCACCTTCGACGACACCTCTGTGCTGTGAGAAGTCAGTTGCTAGTGCAGTTGTTAATGGAGTTGCGAGTTGAGCTGTTCTCGGGCCAAACTGCCCAGACCCTTCCGTCGGGGAGTTGTTTGGATTGGGTTGGACTCGATGGGGCAGTGTGTCCCCGACACCCACGGGGAATTGGGTACCCCCGGCCAGGCTACGGCCGCCCGTAGGGGGTACAGGGTTGCCTAATAAGTTCCGGGTACCAGCCTGCAGAGCTAATAGAAGGTGTGCTAGATCAACAGGCAGCCCCATCGAGGTTTTCGGTAGTCTTCCCTGCGGGGTTGACGCGCGTAAGTGGCGTATCCACTTCCATCCCGTCTTGACGTTGTGCTCAGCGGGGGGGGGGGGCTTTTTAAGAAATCAGGCATTGCCCTATGGAAAGAGCCCCGGAGTATCCATCACTCCCGGGTAGGAGGACCGGGTCCTTGATCCTACGGGCCCAGGACTAATGGGAGTAGAACCTCTGTACTCAACTGTTAATTGTGTGTGTGCAGCTGTTTGAAGTGTACCGCAAGTGCATTCTTTCGTTTGTTTACGTTTGGTGAAGCAACGAGAGACTGCGTGTTGTGTATGTCACGTCATTTGTAGAGCCTGTAAGGGGCGTACAAGGTGTCTTTTTACTGAAATAAAGAGCATTTTAAATCTCTGCAAGCAAGACTTTTAATTCTATGAACCCATAAAGTCACAATAAATAATAATAGTAATAATAATTAATAATAATTATTAATAATAAATATGTTGTGCTTAATATATCTGTATAAAATAAAATTTCATTTTAATTTCATGTCAATTTAATTTTATTGCAGATGCTAAAACCTACTTACACACATATTATTTACAGCCTTTCATTATGTTTGCTTCCTCTCGCAAATGTTACGTTCGTGCACATGTCTACGTGTTTACTGTTTTAACTTATTCTAAAGCTTTTGCAATATTTTATCATACGTCATTATCAACTCTGCACTAGCTTACATACTTGAAGATAATTTGCAGAAGTTGCAAGTAAAGCTATGTGATCATCAAGATATTTATATTGCCTGTATCTTTTATCTACAGGATTATAAACCCGTTTCAAACGAATGCGGATTTGATAATCTCTGTGACAGGGAAAATGATACTACACCGAAATCCTTTGCTTTAAGAATACCGGTACAGACATTCCCAATTTTTGCAAATTTAAATTAATTTAGTGAATTTCTTTCTTTCTTTTGCACAGATTGTTATCACAATTACACAGAAAAGACTTTTTCTGGTTATATATGCCTAAATGTTCAAGAAAATAGTGTTAAAATAAATTGCAATTGAGCCACGTGTAAAATATCTGATGTTATAAATTGGTTCAGGGATTATGAGAGGGCTTGAGAGGCGGTGGATGTGTTTAGTGTGGAAACGTTAGGAACCCCTTCACGCTTGTACAGGTCATCTCCCAGATGTAGTCGTCCTTCGGGACTTTACATGATCGCTCCCTCTCAAGATTTGCGTTCAAAAACCAAGGCCCCTAATGGTTAAGTGTTGCGCTCTGCCCTGGTTTGAGTCCGCTCTATATGTGTACCGTTTTCCTTTTAATCAGTTTATTCTGGCAAACTGTTTCTGTCTTCGCTAATTTAGACCATCAATGTTTCTGAATCCACGCATCCCACAGATTAACTCCCTCGTGAACCGAGCGAGATGGCTCAGGCGGTTTCGTCTGTGACCCACATTCGAGAAGCCTGGGTTTGATTCCCGTGGCCAACCTATCTGATCCATGGATTTTAAGGGTGGATTCCCTGGTCGCCAGATAAATGCTGGATAGGTTAATTACACCCTCCGAATTTCCTGTCCCTCCATTTCATCTCCATTATCATTTCACATCATCTCTTATCTGGTGGTCTCTTTCAGGGTGGAAGTGTCGGTGGGTGTCTCGGCGCTGTCGTGACTACTTGGGATGGCCGCTCTGTCTTCTCTCGCCTCATCCTTCCCTCCTGGGGATGTCCCGCTTAGAGCTTAGGTACAATAAACGACAGGTTTCGGTGCCGAATACCTTCTGTAGTAATCTTGTTCCTAACTACCCCAACATTCGGGGAAATTGCGAAAAAAAAAAAAAAAAACACTTGGTGACAGTAATCGAAAACAGCATCTCCCGAATAGAAGTTTTACACTTTACTGTGGAGCCATCTGGTTTTGTAGACGAATTACTATCAAAGACATGGAGATTTAATCACAGTTGGGGCAGGGGGAGTTTCGTTTAATTAATTTAGGAGTATGAATGCGTGCTTCATGTCAGAAATAATAATAAAAAAACGCAATCAGCTGTTTCTCAAGTTAAAGCCAATATGACCATGCAGATAGGGAGGGGCTGGACGCACTTTGTTACATTTATATACTACTCTCGTTTTCGTAAAGTCTTTATATTTCGCCTTATTGTATATCCCGCTAGAAAGTTATGCGGTAAGTTAGATTAGGGGAGATGAGCCCAATACCGCACAGAGCCCAGTACCACACGGTGTCAGTATCTCGTAGTTGCTGATAGATTGTAGAAGCTCATGTTGAGTATTTAGACAAACAACTAACTTTGTTACCAACGGAAAGTTTTTTCCCCTTCTCTTTGACCGTTGAATCTTGTTATTGTCAGGGAAGTCGTGTAGTGAACTGGAGCTGTGCTGTTAATAACTTGTTTAAGTATTTGTACTCAAGTATTTGTACTTGTACTCATATTATTTGGTATTAAGTAGACTACACGTCCTGCGCCGTGGCGTAGCCGGCTAAGGCAGCATGCCTTGGTACCTGGCCACGGAAAGCGGCCCGGGTTCGAGCCCACCCATGTGGTGAGGATTTTAGGTCCCGGGTATAGGACCGGTGCCCACTCAGCATCGTGAGGAAAGTGAGGAGCTTACGATAGGTAAGCGGCCCTGGGTGATGCCGAGATGCTGACCACATCTCCTCCCCGTATCGGTTGGATGATCGTCCACCTCTGCCGTGCGTAAGTGGGCGTGAGGCCGGCAGTCGGGTTGGTAGGTCTTGGCCCTCTAAGGGCTATCGCGCCTTGGGTTATATTATTATAACTAGACTACACCGTGCTATGACTATAATTTATACATACGTGTGAGTTGCTCATTACCGTACGATAGCAATTGTCCCAGTACCGTACGTGAAGGTATATTTTTATCCCCTGAACTTGCACTGATGCATAGGCGTTCCTGTCAACATGGGAGCCTAAAAGAAAGAAAGTAAAATGGTTAGAAGAAATTACGAAACAAGCATTAGGGAATGTGATAGAAGGATCAATGAGCCTAGGAGTAGCAATATATATTGCTGAAACATTAACATCGACTCTGTATAAGTTGATGTTGCAGGAAAAGGCACAAAAACAGAAGAACAAACCAATAGCAACGGGACGCAAGACTAACATTAATAAAACTATAAATAGAGAAACTATCTCTAACTCTGTGCCAACAGAAACTGGAAATAGTGAAGAGCCTTAGAAGACTAAAAGAAAATTAAATTTTGGAACCAAAACCAGTGTCAATTGAAGTGTTCTAACAGAGGGTATCATTTGCTTGGAAATCACAGATGATGTTTGGGTTCAGTGTGTATCGTGCAATGGTTGGACACATATTGAATGTACAGGGCAAGATAACATTGATTTTTATATATGTGATCACTGTGTTTAAAAATGCTTCATTAGTTCAAAGACATTTTTATTTTGTTGTGATAATCTCTAGAGAACGTTTTGAAAAATATATTATCATGTTACCGTGTTCTGTTTTTATCTCAAAAATACAGTAATTATGATAAGAATAATTATCTTGTGATTTAATATGCAGTTCCTCTTCCTTTATTTATAAATATGTATTTATATACGTCTGTCCGGTACTGGGAAACACTTTTTGAGATGCGCAGCTATCACTAATATTTTACTTTAGTTTTTAACAGTCAACATATCTCGCGTTCATGAATGTTCATTACTAATGCTGTTTCTGTATGTTATTAGCTTCATAATAATTGTATTTTCTTTAAATTTTGAAAAAAAAAAAAAAAAAAAAAAACTCAGGTGTGCGGTACTGGACGCATCTCCCCTACATAATTTACACAAGGATCAGTGCAGTTATTCAATCCACACACATAGAGTTTTTACAATCTTCCATATCTTACCACTGAAGACTGCGTATAGGGGCGGTCCATGACTGCACCCACGTTGCCTGAATACTAAATTCCGTGTGTGTACATATAGCACCCTGGGAATTCCCAGGACTTGCTTGGCTAGAAACATGGTTCTTGGAGAAGTTCCAGGATAATTTCTGTAGCTGACCCACTTTCTTGCAGTAGGTTTATGACCGTGAAAATAAACGAAAATATCCATGTATTTAATCTGTGTATGTTAGCTATGCTTTGATCATTTTCTGTTGTGCCATGTGCCCAAACATTCCTGTCATGCATCGAGTATATGAGGCTATGCAGTTTTATGAGATAAACACATTGGGATGCGATATACTCATCTCTTGTGGGTGGCTGTGAACACACATGTAGCAAACAGAGCGGTAGGTAATGAGGTAAAAGTAAACCAAACTGTCATATGGGATGTGTCAGAATCTCGGAATTGGTAATTCTCCACCATACCAGAATAACTCAGTACGAGAAACAGAATGAGTAGAATATAAATTATATCTGCGCTTACCATTAAGAAGGAACAGTGAAACTTGAAAGTTTGGACCAAAAATGCAAATAGGATTTTCCATTATTAAAAACTCGTGTAATCAATTCAGATTTAATTTAAGTTATAATTTAATAAAGTTATATTTGATAATTAGCGTGTTTGGGCACTAGGTTAAGAAGTTTAATCAAGGTTGGAAAACTTGTTAACCATAGAATTTCAGCACCCCATGGGTTGTATATCAAATTATGTTTATTTTGAATGTATAGCTATTTCAGAAATAAAATTGATTTATACAACCTGCTTATTACTTGAGGTATACATTAAAAGTAATTTTTGTCTGCGTTCGGTTTGAAACCGAATAACCATATTGTGATGTATTGTTATATTAAGTAGTACCAACTGCTGAGTAATAAAGCAATATCTAACCTCAAAATGGAAGGTAAAATGTTATATTCAAATAATTTAAAAATGAATATGTTGCATTCACATAAATTTCTTTACCAGGTTATTCTTTAGAAGTTACTCTAATATAAGCTTTTTGTTCTAATTAATTTTAATAGCAATAACCGTTCATTACACAATTACATATTTCGTTTCTAGTAGGATACAATGGGCTAAAGCGATACTCGGATGTTCAAGAAGTGAGTTGCTATGCCATGGCTTTGAAATCCCAAAACCTTTGCGTGCCTATAAGGAAAAATGAGTAACGATTTACCACTTGATAAAACCATATTTAAAATTTCAAACAGCTAACAAAAAATCTGGGAAATGATAAACGTCTTAAACCATTTGTGTAGTAAAGTTTGTCTACCTCTATTATTTACATTATTCAGAAAACTCAAGATTTATGTATTTTGTCATGTAACTGCTTTAACGTGGCATTTCAATCAATACATTTAGAGCCATTATTGAAAAAAAAATGTTCCATGGAGAGTATATGGACACGTTTTCTGGTTTACTTGTCATGAAATATTTCCATTTTTTTACCCAAACGCAAGTATTTACTTGTAAAAGTGCAAAATGGAACTAAAAGCAGATATCTCCTTTTGTTCAGTTTTTGGAGGAAGTCTGTTGCATTTGACCCAAAAATTCGATAGTGAGATTTTACCGAAAATATATTTATTGAGCTTCTTATATTTTTTTAAAAAGAGAGAATTTTCAGAAAAAGATCTACATCCAAATTTGTGTGAGTCCGTCTGTTTGGAACACATAATTCAAAAGCGAAAGTGTTAAACATCATAGTATTTAAATTTAGCATCTTCCAAAGAAGGGACACGAAAATGTGAATTCTTGCATGATGCTATCACTAAGGTCCTGTAGTGTACAAGGACTAAAGCAAGCATTCTTATTGCGAGTTTAGGCAAGTGAATAAGTACATTTTACGAGATATGCTGCTTCTTTGAGAGCAGGTCAACATTTCCAGCATCCAGGATTTCAGTGCGCCTCTGAGGCGTAATTTTCCCGACGAGTCTCAGCTCTCTTGCACAGTGTAGAGAGCCCGCGGAGCGGTTACCACGTGTCTTAAAGACCCTGTACTTGCACACAATTGAGTAATATCAGGATAAGTAAATATTCTAAAATAAACCGGAGAACTGACAAGTAAGTTCTTTCAATATCTATTACTTTTCGCTAATTTTAGTCATTAATACTAATAAAACTAGGGTTACATTCGTCTGGATTTCGCCGAACAAATCCTGCTTGTAGTATTTTGTAGTATTATATTATTTACGATAAAGGCACAGCTTTCTGCCTTTCGATAACATAATTTAGGTATAACCGTACGTACAAGCGTTGCTTAACTGCCAGGAAAAAAACCCGAAAAACTCATGGTCAGGTAGATTGGTCACGGGAATCGAACCTGGTCCTCCCAAATGCGGTTCCCAGACGAAACCAACTGAGCCATTCTGCTCGGTTCTCGAAGGAGTTATTCTGTGGGATGCACGGATACAGAAACACTGAGGGTCTGAATTAACACTAAACAGCGAAGACAGAAATAGTTTGCCTGAGTAAGCTGATAAAAAGGAAAATGATACACATATGGAGCAGGCTCAAACCAGGGCAGAGCACCGCACTTAAGCCATTGGACATTATTCATATTTTTGTGAAGAGAAAATTTGAAACTCTTCTCGTGTAAGATGTTTCAGACTATATTGTACGTTTATAATGTAATCGTAATATTAATAATAACAACGATTAGTATAGGCACTGTATTTGCACATTATGACATTATTTTCAGCGAATAAAAGTAATTAATATGTGATCAGTATTCTTTTTCAATTGCCCTACTTTTGAAAATGGTAACCCTAAATAAACCTACGCACCACAGTACAAGCGTTGCTTAACTGCCGGTTATTATCAGATTAAATGCCCGCAGCGAGGAACACGTTTACTATCTTGTCGATAAGCAGTATAGGTTTTAATGTGCCGCCACCTGGAGCGTCGTTGTTCCGCGCATGTCGGTTAAGGGTAAGGTCTTGTGGCGCCTTATCTAACCAACAGCCATTGTTGTCCAAAGCTTAGATGTTAAGGCTGCACGTGGCATTTCAGAACGTTCAAAACAGTATTACACTCCACAAGCATTTTTAAAATTTAATGCCTATTCTTTATAGTTATTACACAAATTACTCCAATGAAGGTCTAGTTTCAGTAAATTTAATTAAAACTTAAGAACCATTTTTGTGAATTGGGAGATTTGTTGACATTTGTTGACAGAAAGCGGCTGATAAGTACAAATTGAATTTTGTATTCACGGACATAAGTGGAAAACAACTCTTTATTTTAAGTTTTACGAGTATTTCCGCTTAACCATAGCAGCCAGATATTCTTGGTTCACCGTCACCTGACCCGAGTTTTGTTAGCCTGTACAGGGGTTTCAAGTCATAGTCTGCCCGTCTCCGTAGCCTAAGTGGTAACATGTCTACCTTCCGTTCAAGAGGTCTGAGTTCGAATCTCGGTCAGGGTGAGTTACGTGGATAAGGTTTCTTTTTCTTCCGGAGTTTTCCCTTATCCTTAAAGATAAATGTCAGGTAAGTCGAAGCTCTATGGACCCTGGGCTTATTTGAGAATTAAAAATGATCTACTTTGCTATGCCACCAGACCACATCCTCTTTGTCATGGAGGCTTTTACGCAATATAGCTTACTTACTGCTCACTTAACTCGCGCTAAAAGATTTTATATTCACAGTAGTAGTAATAAATAATAGTGGGATGGCTCAGGTGGTTTCGTCTGTGACCCACATTCGGGAGGTCAAGGTTCAATTCCCGTGGCTGACCTACGTTACCCATGGGTTTCTGCAGAGGTTTTCCCGGGTCGCCAGGCGAATGCTGGGCAGGTTAATTACATCTCCTGAATTTCCTGTCCCTCCATTTCACCTCCATTATCATTTCACATCATATCTCATCTGGTGGTCTCTTTCAGGGTAGAAGTGTCGTCGGCAGTCTCGGCGCTACATGGCAGGATGATATGCTCCTTGTGTATCACAATAGCTCACAAATATAATTTAATCCGTTTGGCCGGAAGATCTCTATTAAGCCTTGCTCTCTGTTGGAACTTGGAAGCACTAAAACTGGGACGGTTTCGAGGTCTCATATTTCAACCCAACGGTCTCTGCAATCAAATGGTTAATTTTGGAATTGTTTACAAAAACATTGGGACGATCACATTATTGCAAAGTACTGTTATGTGCTTACTTTTTACGTAACTCTAATCAGATTTGCCAAAAAAAAAAAAAAAAAAAAAGTAAACAATAGTGCCATCACTTTGTATTTCCTGTAAGGGTGAAAACCATTTTTACCGGTAGTATTCATAATCAAACATATGTAAGGAAGATGCGACAGAGTTTCGCACAGGTTGGCACCCCTGTTTTCCGTTTTTATGCATAAAAGGCTGTTGTGTTTGCTTTGAACACTTATCGCAATTGGCTTGATGACGTATTGCCGGACCGTAGCAGCAGGAGATTCACCTGTTGTACGTAGTGCCAGTCCTCGGTGTGGAAGTGCAGTGAGGTATCGTCACCAAGGTATTTATGTCCTTCTGTAATCTTGTTTAGTGTGTGTGGCATGCTGAATCGATCACACATGGCCAGCAATAGCAGCGTTTACTGCAATATCTACGGTTAGGTATACATCTCACACTGTAGTCCAACTTCGAAAGCTTTTTGTACGGATTGTTGTCTTGTTTCTTGGGATGAAGCTTTAGGATTCCCAGTTTCTTTCATTCATTCACTTAGTAATTGCCCGCCTTGGTAGCGTAGATGGTAGCGTGTCTGATTCACGTTCAAGAGGTCCCGAGTTCCATTCTCGGTCAGGGCGAGTTACCTGGATAAGGTTTTTCCGGGGTTTTCCCTTATCCTGAAAGAGGAATGTCGGGTAGCTCTAAGCTCCATGGATCCTGGACACATTTTAGCATCATTTCACCCATTTCATTCACCGTCCGATATGACAACGTTGGAGGACGTAAAATTAAAAGAAAAAAGAAATTCACGTAGTAGTCGCATTTCACATGTCAAACAAAATATTTTAAACCTTCAAAAAATTAATCTAGTTATTCCAATTATTTTTTTATCGACTCTTGCCTTATTTAAAAATAAATACCAACGCGTTATTATTTCACACTTGAGGGATAAGTTTTGAATTCGGATTAATTGCAGCTGTATATCCTACCAGTTTTATCGTTGTTTTTTTTTTTTTTTTTTATCGGCTGAGCATGCAATTTGGTTTCTTAGGTTCGGCTATTGTGTTAGGGGTAGGAAGGATTGTTGTACTGAGGTCAAAGCTAGACCTATTGCAGCTATTAAACCTCTGGGAGGAAGGAATGAAATGACAGGTACTTAGGGCGGCCATATCTGGTTAGATACGTCATGTACAACGTAAGAGTCCATAGCGTTTGAATATTTCCCACTTTACACATAGGCCGGTTCGGACAGAACCTAATTTAATTATTTAGGCCCTTAGGCCTCATATATTTCGCATCGCGCGGCCGGGAAAAACGTGACAGTTCAGATCCGTGTGTGTTGTATCATTGTTAATACTCTGAAATAAATAAAAACGCAGAAATTGTGTGAAGTGTATCTACATCCAGTAAACAGTGCAAGGCTCATAGACAAAGCGTTTAGAAACCTATATGGTGGGCTGCTTCCAAAGCTACTTCGAAATTGAACAAGTTTATTCTATAAAATGCTTCTATAAATGCTCTGAAAGTAAAAAATGTGATCACTTTTGCAATTCTGAAAGCAGAACCCAAATTGAAAAATAAATGCTACAGCTCTGGGCTTCCCCAAGAGGCAGTATAATGTCTCGCTCATATTTTGGCAACGCGACTTGCCCATTTCAGCCCCGTGGTGTCGTTGGAGGTTCTCCTCCGGGACTATGTCCCTTACTGGCATGGGTAGGTTTTTTTATATTTTAAATTAAGGGATGGTGGATAGGTGGTGGTAGATCAATTTAGGCGTCCTTTTTTTTAATCTTTTATATTGCATCTTGTACTTTACAGGAATGGTGTCAGTGTATGTCTAGCACAAGTCTGGGTCTCTTGACTTGCCCATGTAATGCAACTGCCGCGAGTGTCCCGCGAACTGGAAGACTGGGACGTAGAATCTCGCGCGACAGCCGCGTCGTGTGGTACTCCTATTTAACTCGATGTACCTTCAGATCGTGCCTCACTTGACGCACGACAAGGAATCACTAGTGCAAATACGGCATTAGTAACAACTCTAACTGAACAGCAGTTTTTAGTTACTTTGAAAGCGTTTGTGTTTTAAATTGTGCGACAAATAAACGAAAAGGAAGCTGCAAGGATTGGCTTTAAGGTATTAAGATCAAAATTAAATTCCTTAATGTATTCATAACCGAGTGTTTCCAAAGTGAAGCAGCCCGACGTTTCCGGAACGCTGGAACGTTTGTTAAAATAAAGCACAATCAAATATAGACTCAATGGGTGTGTTAAATTATCCGTTTGATTTTAATCGCCAGAGAAGTGAAGAAACACACCAACACAGTTTTATGTAGTAGTTGTAATGGTGGCCGCGCCTTGGCTGAGTGGTTAGACCCTTGGTTCTCACCAAGGCGGCACGAGTTCGATCCCAGGTGACCGCAAAGTGAGATTTGTGGTGGAAACATGGAGCTGGGACGGGTTTTCTCCGGTCGTCCGATTTCCCCCGTCAGCATTCCATCAATTGCTCCATCATCATCTTTCCTATCATTCATCTCACCCTCATATATATATATTATATATATATATATATATATAATCCACTTCCTTTACCTTCACGTCAGGACCCGCATCGGTAGCGTAGATGGTAGCGTGTTTGCCTCACGTTCAAGTGGTCCCGAGTTCGAATCTCGATCAGGGTGAGCTACCTGGATAAGGTTTTTCCGGGGTTTTCCCTTATCCTTAAAAGACGAATGTCGGGTAACTCTAAGCTCCATGGACCCTGGACACATTTGAGCATCATTCCACCCATTTCATTCACCATCCGATATGACTTAACGTTGGAGGACTTAAAAAAGAACCTTCATATCAGGCATAAGGCTGAAACCCTATCCTGGTTCTCTATTGGATACAAAGCTTGGGTTCCTCAGGCCCGTCTGAAAGTGATAGAGGAACAAGAACCCCCTAACACCACGATGGTGGTATAACTAGGGAATGTTTAAGAAAGAAAGAAAGCTTTATTGGTATTTGTGTCGTTCTACCACCTGATGATTCATCACTAACTATTATTAAGATATTTGCGTGACGCATGTTTGACTGCATTCCCACATTACACTACAATTTATAATTTTTTTTCTTCCTAGTTAAGCCTTAACGGTTAATCGCGTACTAATTCATGTACTATTTTGTCGATGACTATAATTATTATGCTTCTATTTTACGTATTATTGCCATTAATTGAGAATACACTTGCATTTGACAGAAGTGGACATCACTTAATGCATAATGCAATTCAACTATTAAAAATAAAATATAGCTTTGCGGAATTTCGTACAGTTGACAGAATCCTATGACACCTCACCGGGCAGGTACGCATGAGAGATGTAAAATACGAGTACATAAATTCACCAAAATACTTAAACTTGGACTGATCTAAACGTGAATGAAAATGTGCGCGCTATTTAGATATTTATCAAGTTTGTGCAATTACTGCCACGGATTACCTGATATTATTTTAAACATAAGTTATTTTTGCTAACATAATGGTCAACAGATGGGCTGATCTAAATCTGTCGGAGATTGTACGGTTTCATCGCATGTGGACGTTGTATGGTATCATTACATCCTTGTAACGTGGTTATATTTGCAGGAACATATACTGTCTTGTGTGATACTACGTAAAGCGACGCATCCGAGAAAAAACAAATCCTATATGTTGCATTTATATGATTTTATTTATCCATTGTTTATTTTTATATTTTCCGCACATGAGCCTTCTTGGCTTACAAACTCATGATGTGGTGAACCGAATTGTATCTCGTCATTATCATCGTCGTTAGCCTATGATTCATGGGCTTAAACCCGCCGGAAGGCGATGGATATTTTTCGAGCGTAAAAATTCACTGTATTCACACCTCTATGTACCTAAAAATTTAATGTTATAATGCCTGCTGTATATAAACTACGTGTGCCAAAAATCTGCTGCGTTGTAGAACTGCAACACCCAAAACTGAAGCCTGAAAAGTGCCGCGTGCGGCCATTTGCAAGTAGCTGCTGCACAACCCTCGTCAGCTCTGGTGTGGGAGACGGCACTCCTTTACTATGCCATGTGTAGACTGCTGCCGATCAGGGGTAAACAATCCCTCCCATACAATGCTGTGTTATTATGCCTCTATATTACCACCAGGGCTGTTCAATACAGAATGATCAATTTTTTTTTCAGCGTATCTTTACTCACCCTCATAATTTTTACGGTCCTTCTCAAAAGTCTCTCCTGAATGCGATGCATTTGTCCCAGTATTTCTGCCAGTCTTCAAACACATGCTGGAAACCATTTTTGAGAGATCCTTCAAAATCGCCTCCGCAGCCTTCACCACTGCTTCTGATGATGGATAATGCCTCCCACGAAGGCGTTTCTTCAAGTTACGGAATAGAAAAAGTCACGTGTGGCTAAATCCGGACTATAGGAGGGTGAGGGATGCACTTCACGTTGCTTTTTGCAAGATATTCAGCAACAACATTGGCAATATGCGGCCGCGCATTATCGTGATGCAGCATCCAGCCTGCTACACGAAAATGTGGTCTTTTGCGCCTGATATGGACTTGTAATGTTTTCAGGACACTCCTGTAGTATTGTCCAGTTACTGATGTGTGTGCAGGTACAGAATTCTATGAATATCAAAGAATGAGATAACCATAACTTTCCTAGCAGAAGCAACCACTTTTGCTTTTTGGGGGGGGGGGGGGGGGGGCTTGGTTATGAAGGAGATTTCCACACTGAGCTTTGCTGTTTGCTCTCAGGATCAAAATGATGTAGCCAATTTTCATCAGCAGTGATTACGTTTGAAAGAAACACCGGATCTTCCTCTAACATCAACTTTAACTGCGTGTTACCTCCATTGCAGCGGTAGGCGATACTGAACATGTCTGAACTTGCCTGGTTCTAACAGGCGGGAACCAGGAGTACCAACAATGAAACTACTACGGCGTGTTTGTTTTACATTAAGCTAACAGAATATAATAAGTTTGAATTTTTGTGCGAAAAATTATGACCTTAAAAGATTATGATCATTCTTTATTGAACAGTCCTCGTACATATGCTGGAGTCACTTTCGGGTACTTCCAGCTATATTCCACACTTTATTTTTGGCACATAGGCCCCACATAGGCGAGATGATGTCATTAAACTCTCAAGCGAATACAGGTGTGAACATAGTGATAGTTTCCTTGTTAGCATGGTTTACTTTGGAAGAGAAGCAAAGCCGATGACCCCATGTTGTAGATTTACGGCAGTAAAAAAACCTTAAGCCCGATAAAGAGACCTCTGAGCAAAACCAAGTGGCATTTCACGCTCAATATAGAATGGAACGCTGAGAACTACAATTAAAAAGCGTACATACAAATGATTTTCAGAAGAGGAAATAAAGCTTTTGGTTGTTTTTCATTTTATCAAAAATAGCTCAAGCGATTTTCATGCACATACGAGTACTTTATGTTTAAGATATTTGAATGGTAAACAAAATTAATTTATATCGTGAATTTTCTGCGAGTAGCTGTAACCGTTTATTATGAATAGGTAAATATTGTGTACTTTTGTACAAGGTGACACAAAAAACCGGGAAATGTTTGAAATGCGTAATGGCAGCCACGTCGAGAATTATTTAAAAATGATGCACTCCTCATTGTTTCTTAAATGGTAAGTTGTAGGTTTTCCATTACGTATGAATAAAATGTTTTTAGGCCACTCTTAGTTTTATTGGACTGTTCAAATATTTCCCATTTTTTGTGTCACCTGTATATCTGCTAAACCTAGACAAAAACTTACTGCACAGGTAACATAGACCTCCTTCATACCAATTGACCCGAAAAGAAGCCCCACTTTTTATTCAAATTCTACCCTCGAGAAGTTAGGGGCAGCTTATTTCCGCTACCTTGTAAACTTTGCTGTAAAAACACTGCGCTCATTTGGAACAATGCAAATCTGTAACCGAGATTGGCGGCAAGGCAGTTTATTACGCACAATACAAACTTTAATTGGCGTTAACATTGTGCAGATCTATGTTTATTAGCATATAATTCAGTTACATTTGCATACTGGCAAGAAAGGCTAATTTATGCTGATACTAAGACCATTTAGAGCAAAAAGCACCAAGCCAAGGAATTGGCACAGTTACAATGCAATCTTCAAATTTGCAGTTGTGCATTATGCCAAAACCACAATCAAGAGAGGTCGGAAGAAAGTATGGACTGGAGAATTTATTGGATTGCTTCAGAAGGAAAATGTAAGAAGGCAGTTTAAACGAGAAAATCACTCAGATGACTGAAATGTGGCAAATGATACTGATGAAAGTGAAATAAGACAAAATATGTCTACCGGTATATTAGCGCCAATCATATGTCAGAATAGGTGTTTATGGTACATCCATCTTACATATAAATATAAATTAATTTCTGGTAATTTTTATCCTCTCAAGCAATGTCTAATTATCTACCGGGCTAATATGTTATTATATAAATGTTTGTATTAGATGAATGTGTATGACATTAACCATTTCCGGAACATTTTTTGTTATTGGTTTAAAAGTTTAAATACATACTCTATGTTCTTGATATGCGAAGTCGGTATTCGTTTCTTTCTCATGATCATGCAAGGATGGAATTTCAAAGACTTCAAACAGCCAAGCTTTGACTGTAACTTCAGCCTCCTGCATTCTTTCTTTGCTCTTACAACTAAACAATATAAAAAAGCTACTTCTGTAAATTTTGATCCCATTACGAGGTAGAAAACTTTGTTTTTGTAAGAACAGTTTGTAGAATAATGGGTATGAAAAGTTCATGTGAATATACCATTCGATTTTTGTTAAGTTCATAATTATATACCCTCCGTTTTAGTATTGCACATTCCTAGACATGGGTAGTACTTGGATGGACTTCAAGGAAGAGAGTATTCAGAGGTTAAGGGAGTCAATTATTCCAATGTGTCCACGTCATTCGACACGCTTAGTCAAGCGGAAACAATTAACTAATTTGAATACTACTGTGCCCCTTTTATTGTTAATTTAGCGGTTATCTTGGTTTTAACATTATTAAGATAAAAACACTGCTGTACGAACGTGTATGGTTCATTTTGATGAATTGGAACATCTACGTCAGGAGTCGAATGTCTCCAATGCCCTCCCCAAACTGGGTGTTATCGACAAAGTTTGATCGTCACTACCTTTTTACCTAAGCAGAGTCTCTTTCTGGACCAATGGTTTTCATACTGGGAGCTCAGAGTTTCAGAAAAGGACAGGAGGAGCTATCCTGAAGCGATGTCGCTCTGTGTCAATACGAACTTGGCATCTATTTGAACACTCGTGTAACCGAAATATTAGAAAACTCACGATGGATAAGTCCTCTAATTTCTCAAATGTATGAGGATTTTTTCTTTGTTCCGTTTATACTCTGCCTTTAATGGCAATGGTTTTATCAACTACATTTTACCTTTGGACATATTTCATATAGGTCTCTCTCTCTCTCTCTCTCTCTCTCTCTCTCTCTCTCTCTCTCTCTCTCTCTCTCTCTCTCTCTCTCATACTTCCAGAGGAGAATAGAGAATAATCTGAACTAGAGAACATTCTTCACTGAAATCGAACCCGAGATTTCTCACAACAAGTTCCATCAAATAATTATATTTTACTCTTCTTGTGTGAAATAACATTTCAATATATTGCATACGCATATATTTGCGTTTTTAACGGTTTGAAGTATTACCTTTGGGTTGTATAAACCAAAAAGTTAGCTATTTTAGATTTTTATAGCACATTAAGGTAACGACTATCGGAAAAAATTACACCCCACGTTTGAATCAGTCTGTAGTAGCATCTAACTCCAGAACAAGTATGGATGTCTTGCAGCACCGTTGGCATTCCCCTTGCCGGATGTAGACATATGCAGGTCTTTAAATTCAATAGTGTGGCTTCTGACTGTTGCAAAACTCATTAACTATGAGAGATACAACCACACTTTAAAAAGAAGCACATTCCATTTCTACTCTGTATACAAACACAGAATATAATTGTGCTTAGTATTAAATTTCCGGCACTTACATTTTGTGGTGGATATAATTGGCAAATATTATTACTATTATGGCTATATTTAGAAATAATAATAAAAATTCCTTGCATTTAGAAGCTCCCTAATCTTGTGCAATTTCCACCCAAATTTGAAACATGTGGACAAATTTTCTTTAATCTCTACATGTGTTACCAATTGCCTAAAACTGTTTTATGTTTATGATTCTCTTTTATGAACTACATCAATTTCGTATCGTATCCAATCATATTTGAAGTCTCACTAAACTTTTTATACGCGTATAATTGAAATTTCAATTCCATACATACAGCGTTGGGCAGATAAGTAACACGAAGGATAATTTAAGAATTATCTCATTAGTTCACTCGAATTCTGGAAAAACTTTTTGTGCTGTATTCTGTTCTTTCAGTTTTCTAATCACACAAACTTTTAAGTTAGACTGTACTTCCATTACACATATTCTGAAATCAGAAATGTTATCAGATCTTATCAGATAATGCGATAATACTAAACACTAAGCTCTTTCCTCAGGTACCTTTTATAGCGTTCTCGTGTGCTATTCATTAGTCTTTGTTAATTAGAGGACTACCACATACAAGGCTAGAGAATGGTGGAAGATGATCCTACTGTATCACCAAGTGCGTTCAGCGCCATTGGATAGACCTGCACGTGCTCAGTTCAGGTGCTTCTTACATCATAAAACACGTGGTGTAGTTGCTTGCTGACCTGGACGTTATCTGGCCTCTTTTATAAAGAAAGTAAGGACATTGGGTTCCAGGTCATGTGGGTAGGTCGCGTGATTTAGGTCATCCTTCGCTGGCCGTCCCTGATGTCGGCAAGGACAATTAGCGAATTGTACATACCTACATACTTGCTGATTATTCAGATGCATCTTGTGCCTTAAAATTAAACGTATTTAAATTAATCATAACATCACACTCTCTATGTGTGGGAAGGTCATGTTAATGCGTATGACTTAACATTTCCTGTTAATTTGTAGCTTAACCTTGCAGTGTTTCAATTAAGATCATTAAAGTAATTAATAAGTGTGAACAACTCGTGAGTAATTTCAACAATGTGTGCTGACCTGTTCTTCACGATACTGTCGAAATCTTACAGCTTTTCAAACAAAACAATTTAAACATGGTGATCGAGAAAAAGAAGTTTTATTTCCAGAAAGTATTTCTGCAGATTTTGAACCTTTTTGATTTGTAAAACGTATTCTCGGTAACTACGTTGATTTATGGCTGATATTTTAGGAATTTGAACCTAAACAATTGCTTATCCTTTATTTCATTAAAAAGAGGTTCAAAATTTCAGAAAATGTAATAACCTCTGTTTGCCATTATAAACTCCAGGTGGGGACCTTTTTAAAAAGCACATGCAACAGATCTAAAAGATTGACTAAATTTTCATTTCTTCCCCGGTCCGTGTGGTTTTTTTTTTCATTGTTTTAATAGAATTCTTCGGATTTTGGTTCATTTCATTTGTGAGTATATTTTACTATATTCGCATATAATGATACACATAAGAGTTTCACAAATGAATAAGAGGGAATTTTTTTATGGAGTGACTATTCAATGAGTGTTAATAAGGGTATTTAATGTAGTATGATAACTAAAACTTACTTACACACTGATGACCTTGTTACTAATAGGTTTACATATGTCGCAATCTTCACGTATCTTTTAAAAAAATTTATGAACTTTCCACAGAAAAGTGAGTGAAGTTTGTAACAAATAAATATATTTTACTGTAGTATTTGTTACTTAATTGTTGTTTGCTTCTGTTTTTGTGCATTAGTAGATTTACGTTATTTAATTTTGATACTGTAATCCCTGTTTGACACATTAATGTGATTAAATGTCCATACACATATAATTTGTGTCAAATTCACTGTAATGGAATAAATAGCACATATCTTACATATCACATTTTCAGTAAAGATTTAGGTATTATGTTAATTGATGGGAATTAATCGTTCTTCCACACTAGCGTGTGTAAGCTAAGGTTTTGGATAGATAGAGTCAAATTGAAAAATTCTGTGCCATGACCGGGATTTGAACCAAGGATCTGTCGTCTCCGTCCGGTCGCTCTTAACCATTGAGCTACCATGACCAACGTGCCGTTCATGACACTAATATCTCCAATTGACTCGTATGTTTTCCCGGTAAACCACTAGGGGTTCTCGTATGAGATGCAACCATTTGTGGCGACTTATTATTGTAAGTACTTGAGATTCATCATTAAACCCTTATTATTAAGTTAATTGATGGAAATTAATCGTGTATAGGCTAAGATTTTGGATAGATAATTTGACATTAAATTTTCAGTTTGACTCTATCTATTTAGCTATTATGTTTATAAACCATTTATACGGAATTTCAAAACTCAAAATATATCATTTCTGTATAAACAGTGTTTATAAGGTTAAAGCTGATAATGCACTTCTATCTTTAACGCATTATTTAAGTAGTACTTTAATTACAATACATTGTTCCATGAATATAAATAAATGCATATTTCAAATGGTTAACTTAAAACAGTAACAAAAGGTAGTAAAATGTTGCAAGATTGTTTTATATGCTGGACAGTTTATGACTATCCGCAATTTCCGTTCCACTGTCATTTGCGTAAGAGCGGGTTCCCCAGAGACGCTCCTTCAGTGTGAATAATGACCACAGCGTGATATGCATTTGTTATTTCAGGTCTGGCAGCGCCATGGAGCGCGACTTACACAATAGGGATCGTGTTGGAGTCCAGGATTTCGTGCTCCTGGAAAACTATGAGAGCGAACAAGCCTTTGTGGACAACTTGAAGAAGCGTTTCAAGGAAAACCTTATTTACGTAAGTATTTGTGATAATACAGCCAGATAAGGCGATAATACATTGCGACTATTTATCACTGCCGACTTGATTTATTGCAGGATTGCTAGATAAAATATGCCACCGATGGACGTTGCAAAATTTTACGACTGTAGTTAACAGACACAATTATCTACATGTCACATGTGAATTGTATCTAGACATTGATTTATATTTAGAAATAATATTTTTAAAACCAGTATGTAGGTTATTTTCTTTAGTAAAGCATTATAGGAACAAAATAGGCAAAAAGACCATTGTAATTGCTATCGAAATTCCTTTTTTTTTTCTGCAAAGCTAAGGTGTTTACTATTTTGCAAATTTACATTATTTATTGTTTACATCCTTTCCTGCCTTTCCTTCTTTTCTGTCCTTCTTTCTTTAAATTAAATGTAAAATTATAATGAGCTTCTTAAATAAAAAAGGAATACAACCATTTTTGTGTCATTTGTTGACTTGAAAAAATGTAGTGAGTACCATACTATCTCCATTCAAAATCTTGCTTTACTAGAACCAAGCAGTTTCTCAAATTCTTTAACATTGAGTGGACACCGGTCCTATTCGTGTGATGAAAAATCTACACTCCATACGGGGTCTCTACACCGTTATCTAAAAACAAAAGATTGCACTTAAGTTCACTTAGACAACTCAATGTGCTTCTGCTGATGAACAACTGAATAAATCATATCTGTTACGTTCTTTGCTAAAATGTATTGCACAATTTAGAAAAAGATTTGCTATGTAAAAGATAAATAAAATAGACTAATAGGGATTCTCTGTATAAATCAAGGAAAAGTAACATAAAATAGACTTCCACTACGAGGGTTGGCTGGTAAGTCCCGGGCCTTATAAAAATTAATTTTTTGCTTTAGTTCTCAATATAATCTCCAGAAAGGCTACATTTGTCAAATCGGTGCTCTAATTTTATTAAACCATCTCTGTAGTGCGATGTATAGCTGTTTACCGCATCAATGACCTCGTCGTTCTGAAATCTTCCTCTTCCAAGAAATTTTGTGAGGTTAAGCAACAGGTGGTAGTCACTGGGTGCTATATCTGGCTAATAGGTTGGATGTTCAAGCAATTCGAACTCTAATTCGCACATTTTTCGAATTGCAATAACTGAACGATGGGACGGAGTATTGTCACGAAGAAACAATACTTTTTCTTTGCCGAGTGAGATCTTTTTCTTTTCACCTCATCACTCAAACGTTGCAGTAAGCTTGCGTAGTAGTCACCAGTGATACCTTTACGCTTTGCCAAGTAATCAATAAAAATAATTCCCTGTGCATTCCAGAAAACACTCGCCATAACTTTGTTAGCGGACAAAATTGACTTTGCATTTTTAGAGTTGGTTCATCTGGCGCAATCCACTGATTTGACTGTGATTTTCTTTCTGGAGTGTAGTGATGTATCAAATTTTCATCCATGGTAATAAGCTGCCTCAAAAATTCACTGGAATTTTATGGTAGGGCTCCAAATTCTTAACAGAAGCCATTTTTATTTGCAGCTTTTGATCAGGTGTCAACAATGCGGCACCCATCTTGCACAGACCTTGTGAAAGCCCGAAGTATTACTTAAAATATTACCTGCACGTTATTTTGATATGTTTACAGCCTCGTTATCTCAAATAACTTTAATCTGCGGTGTTTAAGTACTAAACGATGATTTTTTTCTACGATCTCTGAAGTTGTGACTTCCACAGAACATCCAGAGCGAGGCTCATCACTAGTGCTCGTACGTCCCATTTTATTGTATGAAGGTGCAGAATCTTTCAATGTAGTGTCCATTTCCTCGGTGAATGTTTTTAGCTGTTAAGCTTTTCAAATGGAAGTATTTAATCACTACTCGTTTTACCAAATCCTCCATTTTCGTGACACCTCTACATTTGTCTTGTTTAAAATGCTATTCATTTAAAAACTAAACCAGCCATTGACCTGTAACTATGGATACGAGCTAGTCTAGAGCTAAACTATATGATACTATCCGTCAAACTGGCCCGAGCAGTAAAACTATAAGAAGATATCAAAATCATTTGAGAATATAAAACAAATATGACGAACTCAAAAGAATTTGTCTAAAAAGTTACATCAGGATGACTTTATATAAAGTGGGAGTCGAGATGGTATTCTGGTTTGGTTTGCCGTTGACTTCTGCGGTATAGAAAATAAGTGACATAGATATCTAGTCTTAATCTCAGTTTTCTAGTAGTGACGAAAACTAATAAAGTGCTAGAAGGTGCATTGGCTTATTGCACCACAATATCAGAAATATATATAGTACTTCATTCGGGATATGAAGGCCTACTGTTACTACTCAACCTAGTACTACTTTTTCAGATTCAGATTTATTCTGCCATTTGCAACATTTTTTACAAAGCATCGTCAAAAATAACACTACAATTACATTTTTACAGTTCAATAATAAAAGCAAATAAATCTATTTACAGATTATTAGCAGTTCTAGATATGCAAAATAGATTGATAACAAAATTTAATAAACTAAGTCACTCTTCCATTTTTGTATTCGTCAATTGAGTAGAAGGCATTTCTCACAAGTAAGTCGTTAATGTGGAAATTTTCTTCACTTCTTCATTTATTGCCATGATAGAGTGAGGTAAGTGATTGTATAATTTTTTTGCGGTACTTTCAATACATTTGGCAGCTAATGTTCCCATGAACCTATTTCTAAAGTAGTTCAGCTTTATTCTTGTATTATATTCATGAATGTTTCTATTTTTTTCCTTCTAAGTGGTTTCTTATTGCATATTTGAGACATTCAAATATATATAAACAGGGTAGTGTGAGTATCTTAAGTTTTTTAAAACTACTTTTACATGATTGTCTCCTAGGAATTTTTTTCCATTTTTCTTATTGCTCTCTTTTGTTGCATAAATGTTTTTAAGCAGAATCGTTATGATTACATACCGAGTTTCATTGTAAGTTTCGGCATGTAACTATAGTTAGAGCACTTTATTTAACTGCAATGATAAACTTAGGAAATAGACCTGAATATAAAATCTGAAATGGCTATTGTATTTTAGTATGCTAATTAATTAGCAGTTGCTGGATACGTTTTTTATTATACAATCTGACGTTTAATGTTAATTATTGTACAATGAGTATTATAATAGGTGCCAGTTAGTAATAATTATAATGGTAAAAATTAATATTATAATGAAATAATATTGTGTAAACTAAGTTTAGCAAAGGGACAGATATCATCAATTATCATCACAAAATGCTGAGAAATCATAAATGTTGGTGTAAAATGTATTCATAACATAAATTAGAAATTATCACCTCCAGGTTTAGTTCATGGAGATGAGCCCATGTGTCTATTATCCTGAACGTTATTCTTGTAAAGTGGTTTGCTTCATTAGCACTCAGCCAAATTAAATTTGGCACACTCTGTACCTTTTTAGGTATAGGTACATCGTAAACAAAATATTGCTCACATAACATGTTGTGTTTTACAGACGTACATCGGCCAAGTGCTTGTTTCCGTGAACCCCTACAAGAACTTGGATATCTACACGACAGAGTTCATCAAGCAATATCGCAACACACACTTCTTCGAGGAACCACCGCACATGTAAGTACCGACTTCCTGTACATGTGTCACATGCAGAAAACGTGGGTGTGTAGACAATGTGAAACTGACCTTTCACTCCTGCCTATAGTATCTCCACATTCTATCTACAAACCATATTATATTTCTACTAATTGAGATATACTGTTGTAGAAATAGTTTTACTATAATCCGTTTCAAACTAGAAGTACAATGCGGCAAAAAGACGTAAAAGGAACTGGCGGTATAGAGGCAATAGAACTCGCTGATTGGTCAAATGAAATTCAGAGTAATAATACGAAGAAGGAAAAGAGTATTGTAAATTATATTTGTAAACCTAAAACATTAAAAGAATGCAAAGTTTGCCACAGTACAGTAAAACCCCACTTAACCGAAACAGCGAAGGAAGTGCGGTAGAAAAAAGAAAGTAAATAAGAATGAAGGGGAAAAAATAAGTGATGTTCAAATTTGATTTTCAGCATTGCTCTACCTTCCTCTTTAGCTTCAGCTTCAAGAAATTCCGAGTTCGAATCTCGGTTAAAGCGAGTTACCTGGATAGTTTTTTTTTTCACGGTTTTACCTTATCCTCAAAGATGAATGTCGGGTAACTCTAAGCCCTATGGACCTTGGGCTCATTTGAGCATCATTTCACCCATATCATTCATAGTCTGATATGACTTAACGTTGGAGGACGTAAAATTAATAAAAAAATGCTGCGACATTAGTTGTTCCTTTTCCCCCAACTCTAAATTCCAGTATAGGTAATTGATGTTTATGTAGTGAATTCTCACCCCTTACACCACATTCCAAGAAATACTGTAGCGTTATAATAAATGTTAACTGCTTGTGCACACATTTAATGCAGCAGTTCACTATTTTACTGGTGTGTGGTTTAATTGCGTTTAAGATATCAGCGAAAAGAAACATATTGTAATAAGCAGGCATAGGAATTTCTAAGCATTAAACGGACAAAAGGAAATGTCATTCGCAGATAACACCCCGCTCAATCATCGTTTGCAGACAACACTCGGATCGGTATTTTACCTGCCTATCAGTGAACCTTTTGTCTTGGAGTCTTTGGTCTGAGTTGGATATCGGTCCGGATGCTTCAGTTGATTAGGTGCTTGTTTACTGATCCCTAAGTCGCGTGTTCAAATCCGCCCAGACCTGAATAGTCTATGGAAATACTGTAATCCATGTTTTAATATTGTATACTGTAGTAGTTTCTTTTTTATTGAATATACATTTGGGGTACAACTATTTTCACCCCTTCCCTGGTTGAAATCATTGCCGTCGATTATCCGAGAAAAAAAAAGTTATCCAAAATGACTGGCCCCTTCATTGTGGTTAAAAGAATTCTACTGTTTTAAGATCGTATATTGGCATTAGCCTGTATGACAAGAATGACAAGGCTGGCCCAGTAGCTCAGTTGGTAGAGCACTTGCCTGCCGTGCGAGGGGTCCCGGGTTCGATTCCCGGCGGTGGGGGTGGGACTTTTTCTCTGACCAAGATAATTCCCCATCTTTCACAGAGTCTGGAAGTATGAATGAGAGTGCGAACGTGTAAAAAAGAATTCCAAAGTACCACCAACCCAACGTCTATAAGATAACACCATCGCGATACCTATGTTCCAAAGGAGAACGGCCGCCGATAGGACCACTGCAGTCAAAGGCAATGGGGGGGGGGGGTGAGTTCACTTTAGAAAATTCAAATGTTAAAACAATATGCAGGTCTTGCAACACTATTAAGTCTTGCAACACTACGATTTGCCTAGGTTCCGGGTTCAATTCCCGGCTGGGACGGGGGAATTCTTCTTTCGTTAGAATCATTTCTTAGCTTTCGTAGAGTCTGAAAATATAAATGTGGGTGTACATGTATATTTCTTTATGAAAATTAGTAAACACATACATTCGAGTCAGTTGCTTCTAAAGTCAAATCACGGATTTAACCAAGTCAGTTAAAAGGAGTTTTACAAACTAAATAATAAAAATCTGGAGTACAAAATATATATTTGGGTATGCTTAATTTTGCCCAGAGGCCTCTTTATCAGGATTGAGGTTATTTTATGTGCCGTAAATTTACGACATGGTATCACTGACTTTACTTCCCTTCCGAAGTAAGCCGTGCTAACGATTTTACGTGACTTTGGGAACCAGAGTTACAGAATAACCAATGTTACACCTAGACCATGAAGGACGACCCTGACCCTACAAGGTGCTCTAGTAAATGATTACAAAGCTATAATGAAGGATGTAAGTTAAATGATGATTCCTGTAAAAATAAATTTCAGATTTAATGTTATAACAGTGCCTATTTGCACCACATTCTTCCAAATATTCCTCAGTTCTTGAAGGAAAATTTTCAGCGAAATGGAGTTTATTTCTTCTGATGAAAACCTATTTTTGTTATCGATTAAGGAATTGCTGCCGATTCTGTTGACATCCATCGTTGATGCGACTGCCATCTTGCGTTAACATGGCACTGTTTTATCAAGCCTCCGATGCTGGAAGAATCCATCAGCAACTGCAGGAGCCAGATACTCTTTACCGCTGTATATTTTTAGGCAGACACTGGAATAGTATTTGTTTGAGAACGTTTCTTTTGTAACAGTCTGAGAGAGAGAGAGAGAGAGAGAGAGAGAGAGAGAGAGAGAGAGAGAGAGAGAGAGAGAGAGAGAGAGAGAGAGAGAGAGAGAGAGAAATACTATATACAAAAACTTCGAGCCCGCCTCGGTAGCGTAGATGGTAGCGTGTCTGCCTCACGTTCAAGAGGTCCCGAGTTCGAATCTCGGTCAGGGTGGGTACCTGGATAAGGTTTTTCCGGGATTTTTCCTTATCTTGAAGACGAATGTCGGGTAACTCTACGCTCCATGGACCCTGGACACATTTGAGCATCATTTCACCAATTTCATTCACCGTCCGATATGACTTAACGTCGGAGGACGTAAAATTAAAAAAAAAAAAAAAAAAAAAAAAAAAAAACTTCGAAACGGTTGTCTAAAATGTCCTTTGCACCTCGAGTAAAATTTGATGTACGCTTTTGCTGCTTTTTTTTTTTTTTTTTTTTTTTTTTTTTGACAGTCCTCCCACCTCATGTGTAAACAAATGGATTATCTATCCCCAAAGATTTGTAAGTCAGTAGCTGTCAAGCTTTACACCATAGCATATCCAGGCTGGATGCTCATCCCAATGCCTTGAATGGCAGTGAACAAGACGGAAAGAAAATAATGATGGGAAATTTATGGATGAAATTATCCTACCCATTTGCCTAGCGCCAGAGGAAAACCGCGAAAAGCCCTTCGGTCAAGTTCGTTTGAACCCGGAATCTTGCAAATGCGATTCCCACACGTTATCTAGCTTATCTAGCTTTGTTTACGTAAATGGTTATATATTCATACACCATTTCTCTATCCATACATTTTGATTGTAGCACCGTTGCCAAATATTTCCAAAGATCTCATTCTTAAAGGAAGTTACGCACAGGAGAAAGAATGCAAAGATCGTTACTGATTTTGTAACCACTAAGTTATTCCGTGGCTTTATCAACGACCGTCGCATTAATTTGATAAGATTATCCAAGTATGTACTTTAATTGTTTAAGAGCTGCCCTTCACAAGTCAGATATTGTTATCTAGCTCGATACATCGATCTCATATCAGAGATAATTCCAGGAAAGTAACAGAAATGTTGTATAGATAAAAAGGTGCTAATCCTAGGCTCAGTGGTATGCACCTGCGAGCGCTTAGAAAAAAATACAAGTCATACCCTCTTTATTAGAGTGAGTAGAGTTAGGTTAGAGTTAGGGTTTGTTTACAATAACCAGAAAGGAAATCAGAAAGAGAACCTGAAATTAAAACACATGTATTACGATGTGAGCGTTCACAGTAAACGAAAAGCTATCCCTGGCCTCCAACGGGAAAGAAGACGATTTTTTCGTTCCCATACAGCATATTGGATTCATATTCGTGCAATTTCTAGCCGAAATTATACAAGACGGCTATGACCTAATACAGCCGCTAGAGCTTCTTCTAGTTGGGAAAATCTAACCGAAAGAAATTCCAGAAAATGTGCATCCTGATTCTCTAACATTCATTCAGCGAAAAACAGCAAAAACATTTTCAAACGTATAGAAATTTATAGAGAACATCAGGCAACTGTAATAAGGGAAGGGTACCCAGTATCGGACACTTAAACCATCTACAGATTTGTACTTTTTAGTGACATTGGTGCACTTTTCTCATTAACTATTAAACTTAGAAGGGTGAAATTTTTACACAACATAAACATTACTGTCCTATATACAACAGGCTCAAAAATTGGTGAAGTAAGAGAAGAATTTAATATTAAAAATGTTTTGTAAGTACATTTAATAAAACAAATTTGAACTATGAGAAAAAATTATTTCTCAGCAACTACATAGAAAAATCTTAATATTTTCATCATGTTGGTTACAGACATATCTGAAAACAGACCCCTTGAAATTTCAAACATATCTTATATAGTTTCTCGGGCCCAAATGACCTTGTTGTCGACGGGCCCTTAAACACCACACACTCACTCACTCACTCTTATATAGTTTCTGAAATAATTGCACCTAATAGTGATGAATTTAACATTGGCAGGAGGGGTAGTATAATCTCCCCTTAAGCTTTTTGTTCCATAATGGTTTTGGAAATGGGTACAATCAACATTAAAAATTATTTTGAGCACGTTTTATATGTGTTTAATTCTACCAAATATGTTATCCACATTAAGTAATGACAAGAGAGAATTTTAAACATTTATAAATCTAACAGTTTCCCCAATTTGAAAACAAGGAACCTTATATTGGACAGTCTGACTTTGTTATTTAAGGGTACCTTTGTGTTACTTTTAAGACAAATGTTTCATTTATAATAAAGGGGATCCCCTTCAAGACTTTGCGCAGTTTTCATGGGCCCAAACCTTGCATATTGACACTGGATCCAGTCTTTATGAAATTTTCGCCACAAATGGTGCAGTCGGTTTTTTCATATTTAAAGTGCAGTGCTATTTTCACACGTTTTGCGTGAAATCACGTAAAATGTTTCAGTTCAACGGATAGATGCCACAACAAGAGAATGATTTAAAAGCCCCATTTAGCACACTTTAATTTTTTTTTTTTTTTTTTTTTTTTTTTTTGAATAGCATAACATAGCTAACTAACATGTTTATTTGGTTGTTCAATGCATCACCTTCTCTTCCGAAAAAGTGCTTTTATATGTAGCTTTTAGAGACATAGCACTTGCTTCCCTAATGCTTAGTCCCCTTCCCCTATTACTTCATTAACCACTAACTTCATGTTTTCCGCCGTCCAGTTCCCTCTATTCCTTACGCATATTTGTGTAAAACAAATATAAAGAATTGATAAGCAAGCTAAGAATACGTTTGTCGAATACCGTGTTCCGAATTATTGTCAGATTTGCGTTACACATAAAACTTGAACGAGTCACTACACCTAACACATTTAAACAAAAGCAATATCTTCATCCATATTTTTAGATTAGCATACGGTAAATAATTTGCAACGCTTAAAACTATATTTGACTCACCAGTATTGTAGTATCAGGTTCACAAAATTATCTTCGTGCAGCAGGAAGCAGGTCAGAAATAAGAAATCTCTCTTTTACGTAATCAATTGTTTGTTCAGTCACACAATGCTCCCTTTCCGGCCTGCCTCTAGAGTCTAGAAGGTCGAACACTACCATAAGTAAATTTGCTGACATATACCGAAAACCAGAAAGTGATACACTCCGTCGGATACCGGGTGACCTTACGCTGTTAATAAGAGAATGAAGTTCTCTTATAATTATAATTTAAGTTCTCTGAGTTATTATATCTGAGTACTAACCTGCACTAACCTGCTAATTATGCATCACAGAAGCAGCTGTACAGGCTGTAAACATACAATTGGTTAGTTGCAAACAAATGAAATCCGAATATACAGAATCGATACGGCCATCGATATGAATTCGCGTTCTCGTTCCTGGTGTATTGTGTACTTTTCTTCTTTATATCCTCTCTTTAAGTTCAATGTTTATATCGGCAGTCTCTTACGAGTAGTACCTTTGGAACACATTACTTGTTGGAAATCGTGTTTGTTCACTGAATATCTGCTTTTTCTTTGGGTTCTGTACATTAGATCACAGATATTTCCACACTTACACACTTTAAGAAGGAAGAGAATAATCTCGGCTAGAAAAAATATTCATCTCCCGGTCGGGAATCAACTGGAAGGTGCTTTATACTGACTGAGCTATAAGATCAGTTGGTGCATCTTGTTTTAGTTGTTCTCGAGTTATTGTAAACCAGCATTTACGTATCCATTTTATTATACTGACATCGTAACTAAGGCAACGACAACATTTAAGTGGAACCAGCTCCTATCACTTGATTTACTACTCCACGTGGGGAACATAATTCCGACGATAGAAGCTCCGCTTCCCTAACTTTCTTAATTTCGTTTTAAAATACGAGATAAGTTTAACACGAGTAAAAGCTTTTCTGAAGGTTTTCTTTTTTACTTTCTCTTCTAAGTATAGTAGAGTCTTACAAAAAGCATTTTTAGAAAAAGGTGTCGTGTATCTGAACAACATAACCAAAAAGTCGCTTAAATACCAAGCTTAAATTAAGTTCAACTCTTCCATGCATGCGACAATATGTCCAAGAAAATTGCTTCCACCCCAACTACCTTTTAATTGGAACATTTTACACATTTTCTCAAATATGGCTCTAATGTTTGTATTAAAATACATGTTCAAAACATTGCCATGACAAATGAAATTTATATTTTAAATTTTCTGGGGATAATCCCAGAAGTCCTCTACAATCTAAAGGACGTTTGTACAACTGGTAAGCCCGCCTCGATAGCGGAGATGGTAGCATGTTTGCCTCAGGTTCTATAGGTTCCGAGTTCGAATCTTGGTCAGCGTGAGTTACCTGGATAAGGTTTATCGGTGTTTTCCCTTATCGTGAAAGACGAATGTAGGGAAAATCTAAGCTCTATGAACCGTGGGCTCATTTGAGCATCGTTTCACTCATTTCATTCGTCCTCCTTTATGACTTAACGTTAGAGGACGTAAGTTAAAAAAATAACTGGTAAATCGTAAGAGATAGACAAAATCTTACTGCAAAGAAATGTCTGAAACGTTTTCTTGAGAAACAACTGACATTCGTGGAACTGCATATTTTGTCAACCTTGGCTTTCTTGCTTTTTACTATTCCTATTTTTACTTACATTCACTGCCACATTCATACTACCAAAATCTGCGGGAATCTAAGCCAAGACCTCTTATTTGAGAAGCCAGGACACTGAATAATTGACCATAGTTGGATTCCTGTTATTTTGGGGGAAGCGGTGGAGATTGAAGTTTTAACGTCTTTAACCACGAAGGTGATACGGGACGACGAATTATTGAAATGATATCAAATGAGCCCGGGGTCTCTAGAATTTAGAATTACCGATTCACCATTCATCTTTACTGGACAATTCGCCTGAATGTGAGGCACACACGCTACCCCAGCTCCATAGAGGTGGGCTCTATAGTTGCTTTCCTCAATATGGTGTGTATGATTTAATAATAACCAACAAACAATTCAAAGATACAATTTAATGCCAAAATATTTGTTTACTAAACCCAATATGCATATAATGTATACTTATAGTATAGTATACTTATGTATAGTTTCTGAACTGCATATTCTTCTGATTCTGTTTATGCCATATATTGTTAGCTGTGCCGTTTTTTTTAGGTTGGAAATCTGTTCGTAGATAATCGAACGAATTAGGATTATTTAGGATTAGGGTTATATATAATTAGAACCAGGATTAATTAATCCCAGGATTAGGATTAGGATTAGGATTACTACGAAGGGTATTCGGCACCTTTGGTTTATTTTACGTAAGTTCCAAGTGGGGCATCTCCGGAAGGAAGAATGAGGCGAGGGGAGAGGGCGAGATAGAGGCGGCCGGTCCAAGGAGTCACGACAGTGCAGATGGCAGGGTCCATACTATTTACCAGTTGGAAACTCCTCGCCAGGCCAGCACAATCGGCATCCCACGTCGTGGTCCGGAAACGTCCCACCAGGTCGGCCCAGAGACCGACGGAGGAAGTGTTTACTAGAAGCATATCATCCTGCCATGCAGCGCCGAGACACCCGCCAATATTCTACCCTGAAAGAGACCACCAGATGAGAGATGATGTGATGTGATAATGGAGATGAAACAGAGGGACAAGAAATTCGAGGGATGTAATTAACCTACCTAGCATTCACCTGTCAGCCCGAGAAACTCCCCGAAAATACCCAAGGGTCAGGTCGGTCGGCCACGGGAATCGAATCCGGGCCTCCCGAATGGGTGCCACAGGCGAAACTGTTCGGTCATGGACGCCCAAATGTGTTTTTCTTTTCCAATGTTATTGACCTTTGCACAATACGGTGGAAAACCGTGTTATGACACTTTTTGTCAAAGAAAGAAGCAGGTATATAGTAAAGCCTGTTTTTACGCACGATGTGATGTGTACATGCATAAACATGAATGAAAACCAGGCGAAGCGTCACGCTGAGATACACTTCTTTTGTTTACAAAACAAAAGCGTGTCATACTATACCATGTCCATTGAATACTTTTGTTGGTGTGAATTACAAGGATCTTTTAAAGGTTTACCAAAAACGAATACTTTTCTTTTCCTCTTCTTCAAAGAAACAATTTGTACATTTAGTTCGGCTAGTTGCTGGAACTTTCATCCCGTTCAGCAGCTTTGAGCTGCAACAATCTTACAATTGGAATCAGTCATCGATTCGTTACATGGCTACTTCTAGAAGTTCATATAGATTTATTACTTTGTTTACTATGTATAGAAGTAGGGGAATAAGTGTATTCTACTAAAAAAATATAATACCGAGATTGGAAATATATGTTTAGAGTACCTGGATCCAAAAGAGTTTGTATTTGTATGTGTGCTTATAAAACGATATGTTCATCATCTTCCAAAGATGAAATATGAAGCTCCCCATCCCATACTGTCCTTAGCATGGAATATGTTTGGAAAAATTTGATTTTCTTTAAAATAGCTCTAAGGAATTTAATTAAAGTATCACATATTTAAGATATTTTTATGACAAATGAAATGTATAACTTGAATTTTCCCGGTATGTCCTCAGAAGTCCTCTTCATTCTGAATGATTCCTGCATGATTGGTAAACCGTAAATCTAACCCCCATACATAAACATATAAACAAACCGAAAGAAAACGTAGATCTCGTTAAAATACAATTTATGTCAAATACATCTGTTAGTCTGAACTGGGACTGTTCTGAAAAGGGTTTATGTATGTCACGGTAGTCTGCGTTTCAGCCAAATTGGTTAGCAACCTCGTGAGTGAACTGAATTGTATAATCATCATCATCATCATCATCATCATCTTCATCATCATCATCACCACCACCACCATCGTCGTCGTAATTAGCCTCTGGTTCCTGAAGTCGCAGATCAAACCCAATGGAGGTTGATGGACTTTGTCGGGATTAAAAATCCTTAGCACGTCTTCTTTCAGAAGGATGCCGTGTCGCAGCTTTAGCATGCAAAAGAACCTTAAGTCTGATAAAGGAGGCATCTGAGTAAAATTAAGTGGTTTTTGCATATTCAGTATAGAATAAGACTGACAACCACAACAATTAAACGCTTCCATAATGAAAAAAAATACTAAATTGCGTTGGTCTTCCGCTTGTTCTTCTTTTGAGTTGACCTGAGTTATGTGGATAACTGTCATCCGCCCGCCTCGGTAGCGTAGACGGTAGCGTGTCTGTCTCACGTTCAAGAGGTCCCGAGTTCGAATTTCGGTCAGGGTGAGTTACCTGGATAAGGCTTTTTCCGTTTTTTCCCCATATCCTGAAAGACAGGTAACTCTAACCTCCAGGGACCCCGGACTCATTTGAGAATTATTTAATCCATTTCATTCATAGTCCGATATGACAACGTTGGAGGACGCAAATTACAACAACAACTATCGTCCGATACTCCCAATTTTAGTATGAGATAAAGTCATGATATGATTCGAGTATATGGCTAAGCAATCTAATTAATAATCTAAATTATAAAAATAAATAAGATAATAAAATAATCTAAATTATTATGACTGCCCTGCAAAAATCTATTTTTAAACTTAGTGAACTTTGTAAGCAATATAATATGAAAATTTCTTTTATAAAATCATTCATTGGGAAAGAGCCAATTAGAACAAAAATAGTTATAAATAATCGTTGCGTTGAACAGGTAAGCCATTTTAACTACTTGGGAACTGATGTTAGTTATGACAAGGAATATGATGTCTACAATAAAATATGCAAATTTCAAAGTGTGTGTGGAACAATAAATAGAACATTTAGAAACAAAATACGTAAAGAAACAAATTAAAGTTCTACAAAGTTATGGCTGTACCTATACTGACATACGGAAGTGAGACTTGGACGTTAACTAAAAAGCAACAGAGTAAAATACAGGCTTCAGAAATGAAATTCTTGAGAAGTGTGAAAGGATGCACGAAGAGGGACTTAATAAGAAATGAAAGTATAAGAGAAGAGCTGGACATTTTTAGTACGAATAATAGGTTAAAAGATCTCAAACAAAAATGGAAGGAACATGTTGAAAGAATGCCAGATAATAGACTTACAAAACAAATATTACAGTATCATCCTAAAGGTAGGAGATCGGTGGGCAGACCCAGGAAACGATGGCTGGAGGACTTCGAAGGCGGAACAGGCACTTGATTGCCTATGCCATGAAGTGAAGAAGAAGAAGAAGAAGAAGAAGAAGAAGAAGAAGAAGAAGAAGAAGAAGAAGAAGAAGAAGAAGAAGAAGAAGAAGAAGAAGAAGAAGAAGAAGAAGAAGAAGAAGAAGAAGAAGAAGAAGAAGAAGAAGAAGAAGAAGAAGAAGAAGAAGAAGAAGAAGAAGAAGAAGAAGAAGAAGAAGAAGAAGAAGAAGAAGAAGAAGAAGAGAAGAAGAAGAAGAAGAAGAAGAAGAAGAAGAAGAAGAAGAAGAGAAGAAGAAGAAGAAGAAGAAGAAGAAGAAGAAGAAGAAGAAGAAGAAGAAGAAGAAGAAGAAGAAGAAGAAGAAGAAGAAGAAGAGAAGAAGAAGAAGAAGAAGAAGAAGAAGAAGAAGAAGAAGAAGAAGAGAGAAGAAGAAGAAGAAGAAGAAGAAAGAAGAAGAAGAAGAAGAAGAAGAAGAAGAAGAAGAAGAAGAAGAAGAAGAAGAAGAAGAGAAGAAGAAGAAGAAGAAGAAGAAGAAGAAGAAGAAGAAGAAGAAGAAGAAGAAGAAGAAGAAGAAGAAGAAGAAGAAGAAGAAGAAGAAGAAAAGAAGAAGAAGAAGAAGAAGAAGAAGAAGAAGAAGAAGAAGAAGAAGAAGAAGAAGAAGAAGAAGAAGAAGAAGAAGAAGAAGAAAGAAGAAGAAGAAGAAGAAGAAGAAGAAGAAAGAGAAGAAGAAGAAGAGAAGAAGAAGAAGAAGAAGAAGAAGAAGAAGAAGAAGAAGAAGAAGAAGAAGAAGAAGAAGAGAAGAAGAATCAGAGAAGAAGAAGAAGAGAAGAAGAAGAAGAGAAGAAGAAGAAGAAGAAGAAGAAGAAGAAGAAGAAGAAGAAGAGAAGAGAAGAAGAAGAAGAAGAAGAAGAAGAAGAAGAAGAAGAAGAAGAAGAAGAAGAAGAAGAAGAAGAAGAAGAAGAAGAAGAAGAGAAGAAGAAGAAGAAAGAGAAGAAGAAGAAGAAGAAGAAGAAGAAGAAGAAGAAGAAGAAGAAGAAGAAGAAGAAGAAGAAGAAGAGAAGAAGAAGAAGAAGAAGAAGAAGAGAAGAAAGAAGAAGAAGAAGAAGAAGAAGAAGAAGAAGAAGAAGAAGAAGAAGAAGAAGAAGAAGAAGAAGAAGAAGAAGAAGAAGAGAGAAGAAGAAGAAGAAGAAGAAGAAGAAGAAGAAGAAGAAGAAGAAGAAGAAGAAGAAGAAGAAGTAAGAAGAAGAAGAAGAAGAAGAAGAAGAAGAAGAAGAAGAGAAGAAGAAGAAGAAGAAGAAGAAGAAGAAGAAGAAGAAGAAGAAGAAGAAGAAGAAGAAGAAGAAGAAGAAGAAATCTAATTAGCATTAAAATATTTAGATACATTATACCGAGGTAAATTTGAAGTTTATATAGGCCAGAAGGGCTTAATGTGCACCCTTCTGATATCAGCCCAACGTTTTCTTAAGCATTACATGCTCTAAATTTTCAAATTCACCACTGACTCCATAACTGATTGGCTTAATTTATTTGAATGTCGGAGTAAGAGTTACTTTTAAATATTTAGATATAATCTGAAGGTATCATTTTCTTAATATTTACACCGCAAATGCAGAGTACATTCTAAACTTCAAAATTATGAACATCATGATTATAATTTAACCATTTATTAATAATATAATTTCTTGCATCCTTTTTAGAAGAAAGTTCACCCTTCAGTTGCGCAGTTTTGCCAAATGATTGTTTAGACTTACTATTTGTGAAGACCATATCAATTTTAAATTCTTTTATTCTAATAATTAACAGAAGAAAGTAATTGAAAGCTAAACCAGTTGGATGGATCCCAACGATTCGGCGAATATATAGCAGGACTCACAAAGTTATACGAAATATGAGGAGGTCTTAGTTTAATGTCCATTGATTTCTTTCATGTCTTTGTACATCTTTGTTGTTAATAACGTTAATCACTAACAAATAAAAGACATTTGATTGAAATCGAGAATGTGTAGGGTTCATATCGTTATTAATATTGTTTAGGTGAGGTTATGATTACATTAAAAGTTTAAATATTCTCTTACCTCCAATAAAAATCTGTAAAAACGTTAAAATTTCATTGCAGTGGAACAATTAGGCTGTTATCGATTTGAACATTGCTAAATCGCATTTTATTAAGTGTTAAAGAACTTTTATCTATAGTATGCTGTTTTGTGCTCATAAACTAAGGTTATGAATCATTTAGGTTCTGAATCATTACCTTTTACCACCTCTCAAACAGTACTGCATATGCACTAGGCAGTAGATTGCCTCATTGCCTGGTGGTTTTGTTGACATTGATGAAGTGCATCAGAGATATCAGGAAATACAATATCAGACCAATGGAACATTTATGAAATCTAATCACATCGACAGGATCCATCCTTGAGTTTTAATATTTATTTGCCGCAAACTTCGTCCACAAGAGCCCTATCCTTTCGGAAATAATTGACGGTTAACTAACTACAAGCGCAATTCTTTTACTTTTGAGTGCTCGAATCAGAGGTATTTCCTGGTGAAAGGGCGACTTATTGTCCTAATCTGGGCCATTTCCCCCTCAATTTTTCAAACACTCTCTTATGCTGTTGCCCATTGAAATGCAGGCTATTATTCACATACCCCTTCCCCCACAAAATGGTCGACAGACAAAAGAAGACTTCGTTTTCTTCGGCGCACTTTCACTAGCTGCTATCCATTGTGTCAGGTGTATTCGTGGATATAATTAGCATCATCATTGGTCACGAGTAGGTACGTACAAAATGTTCTGAGAGTCGCTCCACTCAACTAGATTCATAGTCCACATTGTCTTTTGTTTTCGTGTGATTTTTTGTGCATGATATGTCCATTACAGTCGTGAATGTCGAAAACAATTGACCAGCGAAACAAAAAAAAAAAAAAAAAAATAAAATAAAAAATAAAAATAAAAAAAATAAGAGATTCGGCCAGTATTAGGCTTGAATGAGATCGCGTACAAATGTCAAAAGTGAACCCTGACGTGTATGTGAAGCATGATAAAAGCATTAAACTATATTCACATGAATATTTTCTACCCAATGTTGTTCCACGAACTATTCGTACAATAGTTTATGTGTCTGTCTACTTCGTATTTATCGAGATACATGTTTGTAGATATACTTCTTTCGTGACATTTGGTTCTAGGTACAAATTTAATGCAGCGATAGTAATGGGTTTAAAAGCGTTCACTATAAGCTGGCCCTTGAAATTTCATGCTCTTTCCATTACACTGCGAGAAACAGCTAAGCTACATTGTGACAACAAAATAATAGTTGTGTGTTCGAAATTGTTTCTCTGGCGTAGGTATGCAAGTCATCTGTGGAACACATTAATGAACATTCATGCTGTCAAAAAATTGGAAAACGCACGTCTAATGTCGAATATGACATTTTTGTGAACTTAATCTTTAAACGTTTCTCATAGACAGTAATCACATGGATAAATGTGGAAAGTGAATTTAAGTTTTGTCCCCCCCCCCCCAAAAAAAAAATTGTAAAGCGAAGCACTTATTTCCCTGGACTTCTTTTCACGACAGTATCTATTTCGTTTAGGGTTTCCTTGATTAGAACACGAACCAGTCTGTTTAAATTTATCTAACGACCTTAAATTACATAGGAACGATGCCACCAGGTAGTTTTTGATAGGTGCAAATTGGTAGTCTTCATATGACTGTCCATTGGAACAAAACTTAACACAATAACCACCCTGTTACACCATGATAACTATACAAAAGCTTCTCATAATGTTAACTGATCTGGGTGACTCAGTAGGTTAGGTACCGACCTACTGATCCCGAGGTTACGTTTCAAACCTGGACCAAACTTAAAAATGACAATCCCACGTGAGTCGATTTACTGGCATGTAAAAGATTTCTCCGGGGACGAAATATTAGTACTCTGGTGGCACTTTGTGATCTAGACAACTGACAACTTATTAATAATCTTTCTCTACATAACGTTATTCGCCTGTATTAGAACGAACTACAAGCGTCATTATTCTCCGTAGGCGCGTGAACTAGGCTGCCGCCGAGCAAGGTCATTCAACCGATACCTGCTACGAGTCAAACCTGACAGCCGTCAGTTGTGTATTTCTAGATAAACCACGTAAAACACCTACTGGATATACGAAGTATTGGCAAAACCGTGGTAAATTCTCCAAGAGGCAACTTTTTCGATACGTGTTTATTTATTATATATACAGGATGTTATATACAGGCTGTTAAAAAAAACGACACCGAACGAACATATAGAAGTAGTTGCTTAGCTTCTATGTGACACATATAGTATATAGTTTTTACCGCATAAAAAATGTTCCAGAATAAGTTGTGGATAAGCAGTAACAGGAACAACGACGCGTGTCTCACGCTGTCGGAGTTCGCAGGTATAGGTCACACGACGTGCCGCGTGCTGTAGCTGTTTGTAAACATACCAGTATACTCCGCAGTACCTTGCTAATATTAAGAATTGCTTTGGCTTATAAAACCGCAATAAAGAAGCTATTGCTTATGTGTGTTTAACGTGTTCCAAAATTCCGTTATAGCAGTCCATGTTGGCAAATAAGCTGGTGGACACATGCAACTTATACCTTTCAGATGGAAGTTAATGTTAGTGAGGTTGAGGATGGAAGCATTAAATGATAAACAGAACAGAAAACAACATCAAAGAATTGTAGATACGTCCAAAACTAAATGGTTCATACAATGCGATGAGCATTTTATTTTACGTGTTTAATAATACTAAATAAAGCATTTGTAACTGAAAAGGGAGCTGTTGATATTTACAAAGTGGTTGAAGTTAAACAAATAAATATTATCATTGCTGTAACTATTTTTACAATTCATATTTTAATGAAACTAAATTAATCGTGCGTTCCTTGAGCTCCCTTCAGCTCTTCCATACATCAAAACCATATTCGTCATTTCGTCGTTCATATAGTATATTGCTTGGATTTGCTATCTAAGTACGCGCAAAGTCCTCCCTGTTAGAACGGAATGTGTAGTTTTACAATGAAGAGCAACCTTGCAATTGTCCGAGTTATTAGTCGACTTTTGCACAAATAACTGCCCTTTGCCCCATTACCTGAAAGGTAGGTTAGGGTCACTGATAAAGAGCAAGGAGTATTGTTTTTGTTTCGTGGCGGGTGCATTCCAATAACAACTTTTGAGGTTCGCACACCAGTGGTTCCTGCACTGCCTAATCACAAAATCATGTAATATTTAATGCTGCATAAAATTATACTTAACAGAATTTCGAAGCCGCGACACCGAAATTCGGACTAGTTAAGTTATAAACTACGCAACAGCGGTGTCGTTTTGAAAGAACCTTAAATATCGTTAAGTCATATCGGACATGAATGAAACGGTTGAAATGATGCTGAAATGAACTTAGAATCACCATCTTTCAGGTTAAAGGAAAGACTAAAGGAAAGCTCTGAAAAAAAAAAAAAAAAGGAAAAAATGTATTCTGGTAACTCACACTGAAATTCCAACACAGGACCTTCTGAACGTGAGGTGTATAACCTATCATTTAAGCTACAAAACTGGGTTGTTCATTTACTTCATTTTTGTGTGGAGAACTATAACAAGCTAGACCGCCCACATTATGCAAATTTATACCTGATTATGGAATTCAAAACATTGCATGTTTAGCTAAAAGGATGCCCCCCCCCCAAAAAAAACAATTAAAAACAGCTTTTAAACAGACACATAAGCCATAAGCTTAGGTGTAGTTGGAGGTGGACCAAGAACTGTGTTAGTTAATTAGGTATCCGCTGAAACCAATAAATATATGTACACGATATGATAGATTACTGTTAAAAATTTGCTATACGGCATTAAAGTTTTGTACTTACATATGTGATTATTTGGGAAAGCAAATATTGACTTTTAAAATAGACGTGCTCAGGAGGCAATGTCAGAGAAGCAGCTTAAGCCAAAACAAGGCAATGGATGCTTTACTTTTAAAAAGAGATGCAGATTAAAATTGTCTCTAAGTAACGCTGATGTTTTTTCGGGGGTTTCCCGGGTCACCAGGCGAATGCTGGGTAGGTTGATTACATCCTTCGAATTTCCTGTCCCTCCATTTCACCTTCATTATTATTTCATATCATCTCTCATCTGGTGGTCTCTTTCAGGGTAGAAATGTCGGCGGGAGTCTCGGCGCCGCATGGCAGGATGATATGCTCTGAGTGAACAACTTCCTACTCCGGTAGGAGGTCTCTAATCTCCAAACCGGCTGCTGGAACTGCTTCCGAAACACAGTAGGGAGTAATGTCTGTTGTCCTGGCCTAATGGGGGAGGTTTCCATCTAAGTAAAATGTAGGAACCCTGCCCTCTGCACTACCTTGCCTCCATGGGATGACCGTCCTGTCTCCTCTCGCCTCATCCTTCCTCCCGGGGATGCGCCACTGGGGGCATCAGTACAAAAGATCAAGACTGTTCGCTGCGCCGAGTCCCCTTTATAAGTAATCCTAATCAATGCTGATTTTAGCATCCCAATATACTTTTAATTTCCTGACTTTCTTTTACTTTCTTGTCTATTTAACTGTTTTATATTCTAAGTATAAGAAGTATTTGCATTTCGCTAAAAGAATAAGAAATCAATATATTTTAGAAAATACATATTTTGAGCTCTCAGTATTTGCAAGATAGTGTTTTCAGATACTGGATAATAGTTCTGAAAAATGTAGACCGCATTGAAATATAAAGTTTATGTCAAATATGTTTTACTTAACATTAGCTATTTTCAAAGCATTTGCTATTGTTCATTTGAATTTTCCAATATTTTAAGTGTTTGAAGTGCTGTTGTTTCATTTCTCTTGCTCAATGTAATATCAAGAAAAGCGTATACAAAACAGTTGATTGTCATATTGTCTCTGTGTGCCCTTTATTACTTCCAACGAAATCATTTCTGCCAACATTCATTCGTTCGTTCGTTTGTTCGTTCATTCGTTCGTTCATTCATTCATTTTCAGTCCTGTCCGCCTCGGTAGCGTGGTGGTAGCGAGTCTGCCTCACGTTCAAGAGGTCCCGAGTTCGAATCTCGGTCAGGGTGAGTTAAATAGATAAGGTTTTTACCGGGGTTTTCCCTTATCCTGAAAGGCGAATGTCGTGTAACTCTAAGCTCTAAGGACCCTGGGCTCATTTGAGCATCATTTCACCCATTCCATTCACCGTCCGATATGACTTAATGTTGGAGGACGTAAAATTACAACAACAACAAAAATTCAGTCCTATAGTATACACAAAAAAACAGTGTTACATAGATCACTTCACTTTATAATACAAAATAATTACAGTATAAAATAACACTATAATATATAGACAATTGTTCTTAAGACCACTCAGTCATGTGATAAAGAATACAAGTATGTAAAATTAACCTAAATATTGATAATGTAAATCTGTGCATACTACTTTGTCAAAAACTCAACTATGCTTAAAATGTGATTAATTTCCATTATGGATAAGAAACTCATCTTCATTATAAAACAATGACTTAAGAAATATATTTTGAGACCTTTTTAAAAGTATTTCTGTCTATCGATTCAGATTGATTCAGATTTGCTTCAGAACAGGAAGCTGAAAAAGAAACAAATGAGTAATTTGCAGAATAGTATGTAAATAAATGACAGTGGGGAAAGAAACTCATGTGATTGTAATTCATTTTTATTTGGTCTTTTTGTGTTTCTTTGTAAGTTAATATACCATTCTTTTTTAATTTTTATTTTCAGTTTTGCTGTGGCAGAAACAGCATACAAGTCACTGACTGAAGAAAACAGAGGGCAGTGCATACTTATATCAGGTTAGTATGTGTTTTATTACTTGATAACTTTCTATCCAAAATGTTAATATTCATTAACTTTAAAATTTTTCCGGAACATGTTTCAGAGGCTTTGCCTCTATCATCGGCCGGCTCTCGACATAACAACACTGTTTTCAACACTTCCAAGAAAGGAATTGTTAATATTCATTTTGTATTTTGTGAAAAAGGGTTAAATATTACTTTAATGGACTATTCTGAAGTTAAAATCCGGTGTAGCATACATTAAATCTCACTAGAGAACAAGTAAAGGGTAGAAACAGAGGGGAACACCTCGCACACTGTGACATGCACAGATCTATCGTGGCTAACACCCTCTAGGAGGAAGTGAGAGAACCCAGAAGACCACAGGCCACAAGCAGACAGCCTCACAATTGCATGGAAGTCCTTAACAGGTGCCGAAAGTTCATAGTTCATCCTGGTACCGGTCTGCCAAATAATAGCCTGAATAATAGTCTGGGTTTATTTGTTTGTTTTGTTTGTTTGTTTGGTCCCTCACTAAGCAGCAACCTAGGACATTGAGTATGACATACAGAAACAACCTCATCAAATCAACATAAATCATTTTAACTACCACCACCATACATCAAAACATACTTTTTCTTATCACCACCAAACATATAACATCTGTAACATTTGACTGAAAGAGGAAAAAATTTTAAGAACATCTACTACTACACACAGTATTATACAATTCCAGTAGTAGAACCCCGTTTAGCTAGATCAGCTGGGACCAGGGCTGATCCAAGTTAACGAAATTCCACATTATCCAGAGAATGATGGAAAAACTATAAAAAACATGTATGACATAATCGAAATGCTTTTAATGGAATTTTGAAATCACTATTGGCACACTTTCATTTAAACACACACACACACTGTATGTATTAGCCCATGTATTTGCACTGTACACAATATAGCTACAAACCAGTCGGTAGTAAAAATGAGCAGTGAGTTTCTGCTGTCTGAGTTTAGTGTATTGCTTACAAGCAGTGTGATCTCTCATCTGCTTTAACATTAGAAATTCATTTGCCAATATTTTGGATTGACTCTCAAAATAAAGTATCAATTTCTCTATGTTTGCTACTGCTTGTGTGTGGGTCATAACAACAGCTGATTCATCAACACTGTCTGAATCTCATTACTCTTCATTTTCATTTGTAGTAACACTCTATGATGCAATAATGTCCTCCTCTGTATTCGGTTTATAACCTCCGTCATTGTTAATTTCCAACCAACATGTCTTCTTGGTCAACATCAGAACAGCCATCGATACTTTTAAAAATGTTTAGAAAATTTTCTTCCACACTTATTTTTCTTCTTCAGTCTTGTTTTCTGGTACCTCACACACACAAGGCCACAACTTTTTCCATGACTTTATCAAAGTTTCTCTTCCAACTTGGTCCCAAGAGGTGGGGTGAGTGCAATGAGTTTGCCCACTGGCAAGAGAATTTGAGTAATGTATCTACTGAGAATAGCAATTTCATACTAAATGAAATCTGAAGTTTTCATTTAGTATGCTAAACAACATAATTTTAATATAAAAATTATTTGTGGTTGGTTTATTGACACTCGTCACTTACTTTTTCATATATTTATGAGAGACTAGTTTCAAAGGCCCTGGCCTCCATTTTCAATCTCTTCCCAACTGGCATCTGTTGTTATCTGCTCTCTCTGGTGGTGGAACTATGAACTTTTTTGTCAAATTATCTGCTGGCGGGATTTCAAAGTTCATTACACGATCCTTATTTTTCCATATGAATATGTTCTCCCATGTTGTCAATCTATTTTGGTTTATCACTCCTTTTAATAATTTTGGATTTGGATCAATGTCATGGTTTTCATTCCAAAAATGAAATGCTACTGCTGACTTGTCTTCTTGTTTCAATCTGATGTTTCTAAAGTGTTCTTTGACTCTGGTTTTTAAATTTCTTTTTGTTTGACCTATGTAGCATTTTTCACAATTCTTGCAACTTATTTGGTATATTCCAGATTTGTTACCTGAAGGAATTTCATCTTTTGTTTTTGAATTTAGTAATTTTAAAATTGAGTATCTATTAGTAGGTGCCAAGATGATATTTTGTTCCTTGAATATCTTTTTAAATTTATTAAATGTTTTTGGATGATATGTGAATGAACTGAATATGCTGTTGCTTTCTTTTTCTTTAATAAATGTGGTTGCTTCCTTAATGGTTTTCTTTAGTTTAGATTTTCTAATTTTCTTCAACACCAAACTTTTGTTGTATCCGTTTTCTTCTGCTATGTGTATTATTGCTTTTTGTTCCTTGAAATATTCTTCTTTTTCCATGGGTATGTTGACTAGTCTGTGTGTAAGGCTGTTTATTATTGCATGTTTATGTGTAATTGGGTTGTGGCTATTATTTTTTATATAATTTTCTGAATGTGTTGGCTTCCTGTAAATTCCAAATTTTATTTTTGTATCATTCCTGATGATATTTAGATCCAAGAAAGGTAGTTGTCGATTGATTTCCTTTTCTATTGTGAATTTGATAGTCCTTTCTTGCAGATTGAGTAATTTTAATGCATCATCTAAATGTTTACTTGGTACAATTGCAAAGATGTCGTCAACATATCTATACCAAACCTTGAAGATCAATGGGAAGGACTTTTTAATTTGTGTTTCAAATGCACTCATAAATAAGTTAGCCAAAAAAGGTGAAAGTGGATTGCCCATTGATAATCCTGATTTCTGCTTGTAGTGTTTTCCATTAAAGCTAAAGAAGTTTTGTTCAATGCATATTTTTGTTAGAGAAATATATTCTTCTGCTTCTAATGCTTCCATATCAATTGTAGCTAGCCATTTTTTTAACACAGTCTGCAATTTTTCTGTTGGTATGCTTGGAAATAAAGATGTGACATCAAATGAAACCAGTCTGTCATTTTTGTCCAAATTTATATCTTTGACTTTTTCTACTAAATCTAAAGAGTTTCTTACATTTGCACTTTCAAATTTTGGAAAACTATTAAATTTACTTAGTAACCATTTGGCCAAATTATATGTGGGGGCATTTATGCTACTAGTAATAGGTCTCATGCCTTTCCCTGTTTTATGAATTTTTGGCAGCCCATATACTCTTGGTAATGTTGGATTATCTACTTTAATTTTGTGCAATTCTTTTTTGTTGATTATTTTGCTCTCTTTTAGCGTTTTATTTGTGGTTTCAATGCAGTACTTTAATGGATTAGTTTCTACTTTTTGGTAATTACTGTCTTCTAACAAATCTTCCATCCTCTTTGTGTATTCTTCTTTTTCCAGAATTACTAGTTTATTTCCCTTGTCTGCTTTAGTATAAATAACCGGTTTCTTTTTAAGAGCTTTTATGATTTGGTTACTAAAATTCTTTTTCTTTTCATTTTTAATCTCTTCTACTATTTTGGAGCATTTGTTTTTTACTGTGTTTTTACTTTCTTCATTAAGTGTTTGTGTAGCAATTTGGATGTCAGCAATGTAATCTTCAATTTGGTTGGAATAATCTACACATGTCTTTAAACCTAGATTCAGCATATTCAGTTCTGTTTTTGTAAAATTTTGGTTTGATAGGTTTACCACATTGTTTAGATGATCTTTTAGGTTATGTTTGTCTTTTTGATTTATCTTTTTAAAAGTGCCTGCTTTCTGGCATAAATTTTTTAATTTATTCTTTAACTTTGCTGTTTTTGTCTTCATTTTTCTATTAAGATATGCTAATAAATTGTTTTCAAAATTTTCCCAAAATATACTTCCTAATTGTTTGGTAAGTTTTTGATGCAAATTGTACAATTTTATTTCTAGCGTGTTTTTATTAAGGAAAAGAAAGCAACAGCATATTCAGTTCATTCACATATCATCCAAAGACATTTAATAAATTTAAAAAGATATTCAAGGAACAAAATATCATCTTGGCACCTACTAATAGATACTCAATTTTAAAATTACTAAATTCAAAAACAAAAGATGAAATTCCTTCAGGTAACAAATCTGGAATATACCAAATAAGTTGCAAGAATTGTGAAAAATGCTACATAGGTCAAACAAAAAGAAATTTAAAAACCAGAGTCAAAGAACACTTTAGAAACATCAGATTGAAACAAGAAGACAAGTCAGCAGTAGCATTTCATTTTTGGAATGAAAACCATGACATTGATCCAAATCCAAAATTATTAAAAGGAGTGATAAACCAAAATAGATTGACAACATGGGAGAACATATTCATCTGGAAAAATAAGGATCGCGTAATAAACTTTGAAATCCCGCCAGCAGATAATTTGACAAAAAAGTTCATAGTTCCACCACCAGAGAGAGCAGATAACAACAGATGCCAGTTGGGAAGAGATTGAAAATGGAGGCCAGGGCCTTTGAAACTAGTCTCTCATAAATATATGAAAAAGTAAGTGACGAGTGTCAATAAACCAACCACAAATAATTTTTATATTAATTTTGACGTCACTGTTACTAAATTCCTCCAAACACACATCAACATAATTTTGTTTTCAAAACTGGTCTGGGTTATCCAGACAGCTGGGTTAAAGAGATCCAGATTAATGAAGTGTTACTGTACTCATAATCAATATACTTGAACACAGTTCCTAATCGAAACAAGATTAAAAGGCAAAGGAAATTAGATTTAAAAGAGCCATGCACAAACATGCCACATAATCCAGGAAAATGTGACATCCATTTGTTTGTGGAGACAACAATACATTAAACCAATACAATGGTACATTAAATTCCCTTTATAGCATAGGAGACTTTTAACGATCATCCATAAATTCCTGCACTGAGTATTAGGCCTTGCCAAGTCTTGATAAACTTCTCCCATGTCCTAAGGCCAATGCAAAAGATATCAATTCCCACATTAAATTATTAAATTTTAGATGAGTCGCATTCCTACTTACCTTCTGGCAAAATGGCTAACCAAAAAATTTCAGTCCTTTCCACAATTCCATACTCTGAGTATAAAAAACTCTTTAGACCTGGTAGAAAAAATTCAAAATCTTAAACTAAAACCTCATGACACTTTAGTATCCTTTGATGTCCGCTCCCTCTTCCCTAGCATTCCATTAGACAAACTTTTGATTCAACTGAAAAAATGGCTAAATTCTATAAACCTGGATGCCAATGCAAAAGAAGAATATGTGGCAATGACTGAATTATGTATACATCAAAATTATTTTGTCTTCGATGGAAAATATTACAAACAAATTTCAGGACTAGCTATGGGAAGCCCGCTATCACCATTTTTGGCCAATCTATACATGAGCTTTTTCGAAACACATATTACTAAAGCCTTCCCTCATATGTTTAAAACATGGTACAGATACGTAGACGACATCTTTGCAATAGTGCCCTACAAACTAATAGACGATGCTTTGAAACTACTCAACCTGCAAGAACCCAGCATACAATTCACAGTAGAAACTGAAGAGGACTCTACTCTACCTTTTTTAGACCTTAAAATCAAAAAAGGCAATGAAAAACTAGAATTTGGCATTCATAGAAAAGCAACACACACAGATAATTACATCAAAGCAAATAGTTTCAACCCAATTCCACACAAACATGCAACCATCAACAGTCTGACACACAGATTAGTAAATCTACCTCTCAGCCAGCAAGAATATAAAAACGAGTACCATCAAATCTTAAAAACTGCAATTAAAAATGGATATGGAAAAAACCTTGTAGATAAAAAACTAAAATTATTCAAACTTCAAAAGAAATTAAAACAGATCACAGCTCTCACACCAATAAAACAAGAAACTAGATTTGCTAAATTTACTTACCACCCCTGGGCCACAAAAAAGTTCCAAAAAATATTCAAGAAATACAATATAACATTGGCACCAAAAAACAATTACAACATTAAAAACCTACTTCACAGTAATAATACTGATAAGATAAAACCAGAGGAAAAGTCAGGCATTTACAAAATTAAGTGTAAAGACTGTGAAAAAATTTACATAGGAAGGATAAAAAGGAACATAGGCACTAGAAAGAAAGAACACTTCAGGCACTTACGATACAAAAATATTGATAAGTCCGCAATAGCAGCTCATTTCTGGTCTGAAAATCATGAAATTGAAGATAGCACAGAATTACTAAAATACGTACAAAAACATAGTGAACTCGTCATATGGGAGAGGATATACATAGAAAAACATAAAAACCAACTAATGAACTTTGAAATCCCGCTAGAAGAGAATCCCACTTTTCAGTTCATCACTAAATCAACAGATGGCAGCAACAACCCCAGAATTACCCACACTGGATCTAGCGTCAGTCGCACAAGAGCCGTAGATGCAAGCGAAGATTTGCGAAACATGTCCTCAAAATTGGTACGAAAGTGAAGCAGATGTGTTAAAAAATGCGACTCATCTAAAATTTAATAATTTTTCGCTTCACTGTGGTGTTCCAATACAGTTGAATCTCCCACATTAAATGTTCAGTATTACAGTAAAACATCCATAACCTTCATGTGTTTGGTGCCAAAACATGTCAAATTCAGTTATCCAATCAAATTCCATAACATGTATGCTAGAAGACTTATCATTCTACAGAAATATACTGGTATCCAATATTGTCGTAGTAGAATAGAATACTTATGTGTACCAAACATCATACAAAAAATGTTTACATTTGTGACAAGTTTTAAAGCAACTTACACTCTAGTACAAGTGGAGTCAAATTTTCCTTCCTTTTAAGTGCTACTTTGCACCTGGTATCCTGGCCCTTTGACTTTCAGTTACTCCTTAATTAATTGAGCTACCATGGCCAATGGGCTGTTGTGACATTAAATTCTCCAAATGTCTCATATATTTTCCTGAAGAACCACTAGGGGCTCTTGTATTCGAGATATGATGGAGAATTTAATGTCACGACAGTACATTGGCCATGGTAGCTCAATGGGTAAGAGCGACTGGACGGAAACCAGAAAATCTGTGGTTCAAATCCCAACCATGGCATTGAATTTTTCAGTTTGACTCCATCTATCCAAACCTTAGCCTATACACAGCAATGTGAAGGAACAATTAATTTCCATCAATTAACATAAAATGTTAAGAGTTTAATGATGAAGCCTGGGACTCAAGTACTTACAATAGTAAGATGCCACAAACAGTGGAACTCGAATATGAGAGCCCCTAGTGGTTTAACTGGAAAATATATGAGTCAATTGGAGAATTTAATGTCACGACGGCATGGTAGCTCAATGGGTAAAGAGTGACTGGACGGAAACCAGGAGATCTGTGGTTCAAATCTCGACCATGGCATTGAATTTTTCAGTTTGACTCTATCTATCCAAATTCTTTTCTTTCTTTTTTCTAGTTTTTATTTGAGTATTTTAAGTGGAATAAGGCAATCATTCTACAATATGCACTTAATAGTGTTTACTTATCTGGACCTATATTTGTTATATCTACTCAATCAGACTCAGATTCTGAGGAATATAAAGTATCAGGAGACTGCATATCCTGCTGCAATAGAACAGACGTATAAACTGCAAGGTTCTGAGGAAAATCTAGTAGTTTGGTAGGTGCTTCCTCTTCCTGAGTTCCTGAGATCCATCCATGGAGGCATGGTAGGCCTTTTTTAGGCAGATCACTGAACCTCGGTAGAGTCTAAACAAGGGCCAGCCACCAGATTATGCTGTCAAACAAACAAGAAGGAATATATTTATTAATTTTTAGATGAGTCGTATTTATTACACATCTGCTTCACTTTCGTACCTATTTTGAGGACATGTTTCGCAAATCATCGTTTGCATCTTCTGCTCTTATGCGACTAAAGCTTGATCCAGTGGTGTGGGTAATTCTGGAGTTGTTGCTGCCATCTGATGATTTAGTGATGAACTTAAATGTGGGATTCTCTTCTGGTGGGATTTCAAAGTTCATTAGTTGGTTTTTATGTTTTTCTATGTATATTCTCTCCCATATGACGAGTTCACTATGTTTTTGTACGTATTTTAGTAATTCTGTGCTATCTTCAATTTCATGATTTTCAGACCAGAAATGAGCTGCTATTGCGGACTTATCAATATTTTTGTATCCTAGGTGCCTGAAGTGTTCTTTCTTTCTAGTGCCTATGTTTCTTTTTGTCCTCCCTATGTAAATTTTTTCACAGTCTTTACACTTAATCTTGTAAATGCCTGACTTTTCCTCTGGTTTTATCTTATCAGTATTATTACTGTGAAGTAGGTTTTTAATGTTGTAATTGTTTTTTGGTGCCAATGTTATATTGTATTTCTTGAATATTTTTTGGAACTTTTTTGTGGCCCAGGGGTGTAAGTAAATTTAGCAAATCTAATTTCTTGTTTTATTGGTGTGAGAACTGTGATCTGTTTTAATCTCTTTTGAAGTTTGAATGATTTTAGTTTTTTATCTACAAGGTTTTTTCCATATCCATTTTTAATTGCAGTTTTTAAGATTTGATGGTATTCGTTTTGATATTCTTGCTGGCTGAGGGGTAGATTTACTAATCTGTGTGTGAGACTGTTGATGGTGGCATGTTTGTGTGGAACTGGGTTGAAACTATTTGCTTTGATGTAATTATCTGTGTGTGTTGCTTTTCTATGGATACCAAATTCTAGTTTTTCATTGCTTTTTGTGATTTTAAGGTCCATAAAAAGGTAGAGTACAGTCCTCTTCTCTTTTTGGACCTTAAAATCACAAAAAGCAATGAAAAACTAGAATTTGGTATCCATAGAAAAGCAACACACACAGATAATTACATCAAAGCAAATAGTTTCAACCCAATTCCACACAAACATGCCACCATCAACAGTCTCACACACAGATTAGTAAATCTACCCCTCAGCCAGCAAGAATATCAAAACGAATACCATCAAATCTTAAAAACTGCAATTAAAAATGGATATGGAAAAAACCTTGTAGATAAAAAACTAAAATCATTCAAACTTCAAAAGAGATTAAAACAGATCACAGCTCTCACACCAATAAAACAAGAAATTAGATTTGCTAAATTTACTTATACCCCTGGGCCACAAAAAAGTTCCAAAAAATATTCAAGAAATACAATATAACATTGGCACCAAAAAACAATTACAACATTAAAAACCTACTTCACAGTAATAATACTGATAAGATAAAGCCAGAGGAAAAGTCAGGCATTTACAAGATTAAGTGTAAAGACTGTGAAAAAATTTACATAGGGAGGACAAAAAGAAACAGGCACTAGAAAGAAAGAACACTTCAGGCACTTAAGATACAAAAATATTGATAAGTCCGCAATAGCAGCTCATTTCTGGTCTGAAAATCATGAAATTGAAGATAGCACAGAATTACTAAAATACGTACAAAAACATAGTGAACTCGTCATATGGGAGAGAATATACATAGAAAAACATAAAAACCAACTAATGAACTTTGAAATCCTGCCAGAAGAGAATCCCACATTTAAGTTCATCACTAAATCAACAGATGGCAGCAGCAACTCCAGAATTACCCACACCACTGGATCAAGCTTTAGTCGCATAAGAGCCGAAGCCGCAAATGATGATTTGCGAAACATGTCCTCAAAATAGGTACGAAAGTGAAGCAGATGTGTAATAAATATGACTCATCTAAAAATTAATAATTATTTCGCTTCACTGTGGTGTTCCAATACAGTTAAATCTTGATATAAGAAGGAATATATATTTAACTGATCAACTACAGAGAAGTCCATTGCCTGCGAGGATTATTGTAAAAGTTACCTGGTCTTATCAATCTTAGGAAGAATTACACCAAACCAGCTGTGATTCCTTTTTATATGTTGAAAAATCTGTTTCTTTTCTTTAGAAGGAATATCATTAATCTATTTACATCAAGATGTACAACTTGTTTCGTTTAATTAGTTACCTCTAATAATGCACTCCAGTTATAAATGTGGATAATTAAAAAATAACAAACATCAATGCTTCCACATCAGTCACTCTTTTATTTATATTTATTTAAGTTATAACATTTGCTTACTCAGTTACTAAGTGTCCACATCTTTGTACCAACTCAAATATTTAATTTACATACAGCTCAATAGTTTCGTTTGCAGCTGTGGTGCTGAAGGTCTATGGTTAGATTCCTGGCTCTGAGGTATGACAGTTTTAAACTGACCTTATCTGAGCCTTTATCTCTGACTAGCTTATGTAGGGTATTCAGAAAGTCCAACATGGTTCAGTGTCCGATAAAATCTATAGGTCCTGTCATTTCATTGTTACCCTCACCATCACTCTACCATTGGGGGTAATAGTCTCTGCCCTCTAGGTACCTCCATCTCTGAAATGGGTCCAGTCATCACTTAGTGGAATGAGGTTATCTCTTGTGGAGCAGCTTGCCTAGCAACTTCATTCCTTTTCTATTTCTATCACTTTTGTTTTTTCTAGAGAAAAGATAATCATATCTACTCATGTTTCACTATATATTAAGCTGCATCATTTATTAAAAAAAAATATTAAAATAACAAGAAAATTCATCCTAAGGCAACACTAAAGTAAATGTATATGCTGTACATAATGATGGTCAAATATTTTTTCAGGAGAGTCAGGATCTGGAAAGACTGAAGCCTCAAAGAAAGTACTGCAGTTCATTGCTGCAGCTACAGGTCACAAAAAACAAGTAGAAACTGTCAAAGACAAGCTACTGCAATCAAATCCTGTCTTAGAAGCCTTTGGTAATGCAAAAACAAACCGTAATGATAACTCCAGTAGGTTTGGCAAATATATGGACATCTCATTTGACCATGCTGTAAGTATAATTTGCTAATGTTACTTTCTAAATACTCAATGCTTTAACAAGGTTTTGATACAGTAACATCTGTTTGAAACAGGGTGATCCAATTGGTGGAAACATCCTCAACTATCTACTGGAGAAGTCAAGAGTTGTTCATCAGAATAAAAATGAAAGGAACTTCCACATCTTCTATCAGTTGCTTGCAGGGGCCGAAGATGAAATGCTTTCGAAACTTCACTTGAAAAGAAATCTTGATACATACTTCTACATCACCCACAGTGTAAGTAAAACTAAAACTCTCCTCTTCTTTCTTTTGTTATTTTACTAGTTGATTTACCCAGCTTGCATGGGTGCATTTTTAAATTCAAGTAATACGCATACTGCCAATATTCTTTCATTTTGCATTCTTTGTAAAACTTATCTCATATAATAATAACTTTTTAATGTCTTTTCAACTAAAGTCTAACATTCACACACAAAGTTTATTCACAGTCTCAGATTATTTACTTTTGCACAAATATAGCTCAAACTTGTACTAACCTGATAGGCAAGATTTCCATTAAGGGGCAGTGCTTGATTTTCAAGATTTACATATATTCCAAAACATAGGACATCTATCGAGATTTAACTGTATTGGAACACCACAGTGAAGCGAAATAATTATTAATTTATAGATGAGTCATATTTATTACACATATATTAAATTATTAATTAATAAATACGACTCATCTATAAATTAATAATAGGGCATCTAACTGTTCAAAACAGTTTTAAAATAAACTCAGTATATCTCAAAATTTTATTTTGAATGAAGACATCAATATTGTGGTGTTCAAAGTAAGTAGGAGCCTTCACCCAATGTAATGTGCCATTGAATGTCACTTGGTGTTTCTGCCCTTAGAGGAAACATGAAGGAATCTAAGAGAAGCTAAGGAGGTAGTTCAGAGGGTTACTTTTCTAAGGGAGGCTAAAGATGTGGTGAAGATGCATCCTTCAGAATTGATATGTAGCTCTGGTATAGGATTAGGATTACTACAGAGGGGATTCGGCATTGAAACCATGGTTTATTGTACCTAATGGGGAGGAAAGATGAGACCAGAGGAGACAGAGGGCGTTTGACCTGAGTCATGACAGCAATGAGAGACCTGCCAACACTTCTACTCTGAAAGAGACCACCAGATGAGAGATGATGTGAAATGATAATGAAGAAGAAATGGAGGGACAAGAAATTCAGAGGATGTAATTAACCTACCCAGCATTTGCCTGGCAACCCAGGAAAACCCCAAAAAAGGCATGGGTCAGGTGGGTCAGCCATGGGAATCGAACCTGGACCTCCTGAATGCAGCCACAGACTAAACCGCCTGAGGCCTCCCACTTGGTGCTCTGGTATAAACTATGTTTAATGTGTATAAATAAAGTTACTAATCTACATAATAATCAGAAGAGTAAAGATTAGTCAGTAAAATCAGCTGTTGATTTTACCTTGGCAGAGGTTGCCGGCATTCACAGGTTTGTCTTAGTATGTGCAAGACTGTTTTCATTAAGCCAATTTTCAGGGGGTTTAAATATTAAACTCCAAGCTGAAAAGTGGCCTTTTTCAGCACATGGCAGTTAAGCTGACAATATGTGTGTGACGAGTAAGCTTGCTTCTCAAGGAATCTCACATCTGTTAAAGGAACAAGAGATGTTACATGAGCTTCCGAGAAATGACTTGCTGATAGAAAGTCGCCTTTCTGGGCTTCACTGCTTTAAATTCTGAACATCTAAACTTGATAAATTTACACCTGTCATAAACCTGCAAAATATAACCATCACAATATAAACAAATTGCTATGTATATGTGAATTGGTGTTTTTATTTAAATGTGTACACAAGTACTTCATAGTATTTTCTGAATCTAGATAATAATTATTTGAAACAAAAAAGTGATAAATGTGTAGTTCATTTTATCAAACTGCTCAGAAGGAAAGGAAATACATACTGATAATGTTAATAAATTGAAGCAAAACATAACTTATCAATGAAAAGCTGTGTAGACATATTATAAAATAGAATGTAATGAAACCAATGTAACCAACATACATATCTTGGATCAATATATCATCATCATTGTCATCATTTCAGATCCAGAGCTCTGAGAAAAATTCCTCAGATATGTGTAATTATTTCTTTCTTATCTCATTATGCAAGAAACTCAAAACTTCTATATATATTTCACTGAAAAGGCACATTTGGATGATCAATTGTCCTACAGAAAAAGAGAGGGCAGGAATAGTTTTATTTAAAAAAAAAAATATTTTTTTTGTTAATATTGTCAATTACAGGATCATATCAGTATTGCTGGTGTGCCAGAATTTTATCCCTCAGGAGTTCTGTTACAATTGATCCATTAATAAGGGTGTTGTCACTTTTAAGCATACTTAAAAACTATTGTTCTGGACCGGGTTTCAACCAGCGACTTTGGTATCAATAGGCCAGCATTTAACCGACAAAATCATCCAGACCAACATTTTGTGAAAAATATTTTTATGAAAGAGAAAATAGTATAGCTTAAAATGAAACAGTTTACTAATGTCAGTCTCCTTATATGTACCTACAACAGTAATATGCTATATTATGGATAGCCTAATTTAGATACATATTTTATAAAAATATGACAGGAAGATAGAAAAATAAGCTTGCTTTACCAATGTCATTACTTATACAGTATATATTCCACAGAAGTACAGAGGTTCCATGTTCTGTTTCAGGATAAGGGACAAGTAGACACCATAGATGACAAAGCACAATTCCAACAAGTCAGAAAAGCACTGTCAGTAATAGAACTGACAGACCAGGAGCAATGGGACATTTTTGCTATTGTTGCTAGTGTGCTACACATGGGAAATGTTGGCTTTACTGAAGAGGAAGGCAAAGCAAAGGTGCTGAAGCCTGAATGTGTTGAAGCCATTGCTAAGGTAACAAAGAAAAGCAAGTTCTGCTCTCAAGCAGGATGATTCTGTAAGAGTACATTGGTGTTGTATTTTAAGTTATATTGGTTAAATGAAGTGTTTCTTTGCAGCTTCTGGGATGCCAACCACAGAAGCTAAGCAAAGCATTTACGCACAGAACAATTGATGCTAGAGGGGATGTGGTGACATCTCCATTGACTAGAGACATGGCAATTTATGCAAGAGATGCACTTGCTAAGGCTGTGTATGACCGTCTGTTTACATGGCTTGTATCTCGCCTCAACACATCCCTACAGCCTAAACTAAGGCGACAGAATGAAGTTATGGGTATCCTGGATATATATGGTTTTGAGATATTCCAGATAAACAGGTAACTATTTTACAATCTCATAAATAAACCTAAGTCATACCTTAGTATTTCATATTTAATCTTATTTATTTTTCGGAAAACATGTTATGAGAGCACTTTTTTATGTTCAAAGCAGGTGCACTCTGGGCGAATTGATTAGGTGACTTGGAAAATTGGCTAACCTAAATTCCCAAAATCAGCATCGCAAAAACTGATTTTATACTGGAGCAGTGGTTTTGAATTTCGATGGGGCTTCCCTTTGTATATGAATCCAAAAGTTCCTTAAAATTACCTTTATTTAAAGAGTCCTCTTTTCATTATGTCCACGAAATGCCATTTCTTGTCCACTTCCCTAATGGGATATTGTATCAAAAACCTGTTAAGCTTAACTTCTCATTGTATTTTACCATATATAGACGTGAGCTTTCCCGAAGAGCATCCGCAATTTTGTTGCAATTTTGTTAGTGTTTTTTCTCAGCTCCTTCAATCTGTCAAAATTTGTTCCTCATATTAACGAGTCTTAAATTTCCTGGTGTATTTTGAAGATGCTCCACCACAAAGTTTTTCTAAACTTAGCACTGGTGTTGGCCTACCAATATGTACCACAACACATTTGTCATCATTTTTCCATAAAGAAAAGGGTGTTTGGAGACACACCAAGTCGTGTGTTGGATTCATTTTAAATCCCTTAAATATGAAAAATTAAACATTTCACATATCAGACAATAATCACTGATGACATAAAAAATTACGTTTTTACACAGGATGCAAACTAATAATAAACAGTATTACATGACACGCCAGGCTTGCTTCAAGCAAGTTACTACTTCTATGAACAAATTTCTTTTCAAATAAACGAAAAAGTAGGAGGAAGGTCCTGTATTATGTTGGCAACACAAGTTGGTACAGAATATATGGCTTCTATGAATCAAATCTGTAGCCATGGTAACCAGCAATGCATTCTGCCCCTCCAACCTCTCCTCCCTTACTGCAAGTGTTATGGTCAACTTGGCCTTTTAATAACGAATCACTAGTTGGGATGTATGCTAGCTACATTATCGAAACGCAAGCACCAAAAGAGCAATTCCATTACATAATATAACTTGGAGAACTATTATAAAGGAAAATTAAATGATAAACATAAAACATAACCATGTAAGTTACTCAAAAATAAGTAGATGACTCGGCGATTCAAATGCATCATAGAAGAATTGCCCCTGGTTCAAAGTACATAGGATGCATCACAATTATATACATGTATAACAAAGTTTAATTACAAATCTGTTGCCCTCAATTTCACATAGTTATAAACTACATTTAATTATTATATACATTTATACAGTATTTACACATTTGGACTGTATTTAGTGTTATGTTTAAATTGTTCAACATTGTAGAAAGCATTTTCTAGTAAAAATTTAAAATGGTTTTTATTAGCATTTCTTTTTGTTTTAAGTCTTTCATTTCCTTAGGTGAAGCATTATAATGTTCTTTCCCTATACTTTTTATTGAACGATTATTTAATGTTTTCTGGGTGCAGTTCTGTAATAATCCTGTAATATTCTGTAAACTATCACCATGAAAATACAGCATCAATATTCACATTTTAATATAGAATAACAGCAATTCAAAACATACAAATTTAATGAAGGTTTATTTTTGTCTGTTGCAGCTTTGAACAGTTCTGTATAAATTTCTGTAATGAGAAACTTCAGCAACTGTTCATTGAGCTGACTCTAAAATCTGAACAGGAGGAATACCAAAAGGAAGGCATTGAATGGGAACATGTGGATTATTTCAATAATAAAATAATCTGTGACCTCATTGAAGAGAAACACAAAGGTAAATGACATAAACACAAATATATAACCATATATACACCATTTTCTGCCCACATTGGCATACCTGCCTGATATTGAAGAGGTCTTGGGTTTGAATCTCATTTAGTGAGAGTTACCAAGATAAAGTCTTTTAGTGTAAGAGAATTCTTTAGGTTCAACCTAAACTCCTTTTCCATAATTTCAGCATAGTCATTTACCGCTTGATATGACCTGTTCTGTTGAAGGAAGTTCAAAGGGGAGTGGAGACCTTTTGCACAAATTTAACAACTTTTTTTTAATAGCTACCATTTAATATTACTTCCTAAGCTTCTAATGAATTATTATTATTATTTATACAGGAATAATTTCCCTGATGGATGAGGAGTGCTTGAGGCCTGGTGAACCAACAGATAAGAGCTTTCTGGACAAGATGAACGAAAATCTTTCAGGTCATCGTCATTATATCAGCCATCGGAAAGCCGGAAAAGATCTGCAGAAAACTATGTCACGAGAAGTAAGTGTCTCTATCTTATTATGTCTATAAGCTAAGATGGCAGGGCATTCCATTCAAGATTTTTCTGCAAATGCACATAGTGGAAGACTCCTGAACTTAAAAACATTGTCATCATAAGTTTTTTGAGTACTAAGCAAATTACAATATTACACTCTTTAGTCTTGATTTCAGTCTTGGCTCTACCTTAAGCCATAACCCTCTAAAATAATAATAATAGATTTACAACCTAATGGAAATAATATACCAGTGATATAGTATTTGTCTATAGTAGTCAGTTCAAACAACTTCTAAAGTCTGCACCCATAAAATCTACATGTCTAAGTAAATCCCAACATGGATTCAGGAAAAATCACTCCACTACCGCAGCTATAGCAGAGCTATACCACAATATACTCCAAGGGATTGAAAATTAAGAAAAGCTCACAGGCATATTCCTTGACCTATCTAAAGCATTTGACAGTGTATCGCATGTAATGCTGCTGAACAAATTGCAGAAGTATGGCATAAGGGGGAAATTTCACACAATATTAAAATCCTATTTGGTAAACAGAAAACAATGTACAGTAGTTAGAACCAAGAGTAGACATACAATAGAATCAATCTCATCCAATTATGAAAGAGTCATAGCAGGAGTGCCTCAAGGATCTATCCTAGGACCAATACTTTTTTTCATTTATGTGAATGATCTTCCTATAACTACCCAATCAAAAACAGTGACGTATATCGATGACACCTCACTGATATGTGGTACTTAGGAAGTAAATGTAATGGAGAAAATGATAACTACAGAAATGCAAATTATTTATAATTATCTTACAAATATTAGCCTGAAAGTAAGTCTTCAAAAAATAAAAACAGTCATGTTTCAACACCACAATAACAGGTATAGTAGTAATCCAATTAATGTAAATATAAATGGTGAACAAATCGAGCAATTAGATAAGATAAAATTCTTAGAGATGATTATTGATGAAAACCTAACTTTCAGGCATCATATTGACTACATATGTAAAAAGATAAGTACAAATCTTTATTTGTTAAGGAACCCAGCAAAATATCTAAATTCTCAACATCTGAAATTAACCTATTATGGTATAATACAGTCACATCTACAATATGCAGTTGAGATATGGGGCAGCACTTGTATGACTAACATGAACAGATTACTAGTTTTGCAGAAGAAATGTATAATATGTATATATAAGGTAAATAAAAGAGAATCATGTAGAAATGTCTTTGTAGAAAACAAAATCCTAACAGCAGTATCTTTATACATTTTTAAAGTAGGCATGTTTGTAGTTAGCAAGGAGGAAATGGATAACTTAAATAAACATTGTTACAAACACGAAACAAGGACACAAAATAATTACCATAGAATAACTTTAAATAAGAAGTCAACAGATAAAGATCCCTTAATAATGGGAAAAATATTATTTAATAAACCACCAAATTCAGTAAAAAAAAAAAGTAAATTATTTAAAAATAAACTAAAAAAGTTTCTAATACAAAAGTGTTTGTATAAACTGGACGAATTGTAATTAAATGTATATAATTGTTTATCTTGACGTATTCAACAACATGTGAGTGTTATTATGAATTAAATAAATTGATTTGATTAATTTATAAACTATCATACTTATTTATTTTGAACTCAACACAAATATTTTCCTAAATTCATTTTTGGAGTTTACCTCCAAATAGTTATTTTTATTGGTACAGTAAAACCTCTCTAAAATAGAATGTGATCATTCTGGCATTTATTTTCCATTTACACAGGTTTCCATCTTACAGAGGGTTGTGTTTGAACACAAAGAAATTACAAAATAGTCACAGAGATTTACAGTAAAGGTATAATAGAGAATGAAGTGTAAATAGAATAGGCTGATATGTATTATGTACTATGTTTTCAACATGATAATTGTAAATTAAATTTAAAGGGAGCCGATTAATGACACTAAACAACTCTTACTTTTAAATACATAAAATATGAAGCTATTAACAGTGAAGCAAACATATAGTAGTAGTAGTAGTAGTAGTTTTATTCATCCGTTAAGTCAATACAATGACATTGGACACGCCAATACAAATATTCAGAACAATACAAATAATATAAGTATAAAAATAAAAAAAATAAGTTGCATCAAGTGTAATTAATAAGATCCAAGCATGAACTCATAAATATATATAGTTGCATGGCTCTACAACTACACAGCATTTAAAATGCATCACAAATATATACAATTATATGGCCAACTACAGTGTATCTAGAAATTCACTTATATCATAATATGAATCACTTAATAAAATTTCTTTCAACGATAGTTTGAAACACCTCATGGATTTTATGTTTTTCAGATTGGCCGGTAGTTTATTATACAGAGTGACTGCTGAATATCTAACTCCTTTGGAATAAAGTGTAGTTCTATGTGTTATTGTTCTTAAGTCTGTTTTACCTCTGGTGTTATGATGATGTATTTGATTATTTGTGGTGAAATTTTCAAGGTTTTGTTTTGTATAACATAGCAAACAGTATATATACAGACTGGGCAGAGTCAAGATTTTCAACTCCTTAAAGAAGTTCCTGCAGGAGTCATATTTTTTCCCTGACATTAGGCATCTAACAATCCTTTTTTGTACTTTAAAAACCAAGTGACTGTCTTTACTATCCCCCCAAAACATAATGCCATACCTCATTAGACTTTCTGCATATGCAAAATATAAGGTTCTCATGTCACTTGCATACAACTCATTTTTTATTACTCTTAATGAGAAGTAGAATTTATTTAACTTTATTACTAGATATTTTATGTGTGCTTCCCAGTCTAAATGCTGATCTATCCATACTCCCAGAAAATTTGCTTCTGTCTTATAAGAAACACATGCACCATACAACTTGATGTCAGGTTTGTCAACATTTTTATTTTGTTTGTGACGAAATGATATTGCTGAAGATTTGTTTGTATTAATAATCAATTTGTTTTCAGCAAACCAAGTTTCAATTTTACTGGTTATATGTTTTGCATTTTCATTTCCCTTTATTATAACATTTGTGTCGTCAGCAAACATAGTTACTCGAGTTGGATTTAAATAATTTGGGAAGTCGTTTATGAAAATTAAAAAGAGGACGGGTCCTAGTATGGATCCCTGGGGAACTCCATATTTAATTTTTTCCATTTTTGAATAGTGATTACGTACGACATTCCGCTCATCGACATTTGTGATTTCCACCATTTGTTTCCGATTTTTTAAATATGATTGGAACCAATCCCATACTATTCCCCTTATCCCATAATAGTACAGCTTTTGTAACAGAATTTCATGATGAATCATGTCAAATGCCTTGGTTAGATCTATTAGTAAGCCTGTACAGTTATTATCATTGTCAATAGCCTCCAATATATGATCTGTAAACTCAAAAATTGCTGATGTTGTGGATTTTCCTTTACAGAACCCATTTTGTGCAGGGTTAACTACATTATGCTTCTCCAAAAACGAACTAAATCTTACTAGCATAGCTTTTTCTACAATTTTGGATAAGGCTGGTAAAATCGATATAGGCCTGTAGTTTTCGACTTTTTCTCTATCACCTTTTTTGAAAACTGGTTTTACTTTGGCAATTTTAAGTATATCTGGAAATTGTCCGGCTTCAAAAGATTTATTAATTAAATAACTTAGTACTTTATCCAAAACACTACTGCAGTATTTGAACACTGTTATAGGCACCTGATCATGTCCTTCACTTGGTTTATTTTTTAGAGATTTCAGTGTTGTATTAATTTCTGCCTCTGTCACCGGTGTTAGAAACATACACATTCCAACTGAGTTTATGTGCTCAATATTTAAATTACAAGGCTGATTCCCAACTAATCTCTCCACCATCTCGCTATAGTAAGTTTGAAATACGTTGGCTATTACTTGAGGATCTTCAGGCAGTGAACCATTTGGTAATCTAATAGATATGTTCTTAATCCCATTACTTTGCTTTAAATGCTTTTTAGTTCAACTCCACATGGCTTTTTGTTTATTCTCAGCATTATTGATAAATTCACTATTATACTGCTTTTTTGCTTGTATTAAAACTTTATTATATATCTCTTTATATTTCTTAAAGTATTGTTCTAAGCCCGGATCAGTGTCCCTTTTCCTTAAAGAATTCAAAAATCTTAACCTTGTCCCAGATTTCAAAATACCCTTTGTTACCCAGTTCTTTTTATGTTCCCCTAGCTTTCGCAGTTTCATTGGCATTACTATATCCATGTGGTATTTCAATCTATTTATGAATGATTCATACATAACATTGATATCATTTGTTGCATATATAGGGCTCCAATCTTCTGTTTCAAGTCTGGCCTTTAGATCTGCTAAGCTATGCTTATTTATATTTCTACTATATTGTTTTAACAAAGGCTGTTTAGTGTTTCTGTTTATGGTAGTATAATCATTTAAGGTAGCTGATAATGTATAGTGATCAGAAAAACCTGTATCAATAACTTGTATGACAGTATTAGTAAAATCATTGGGTATTAAAATCTGGTCTAAAATTGTGGCTGAATGTATTGTTACTCTAGTTGGTTTACTCACGGTAGGATGAAGGGAACATAGCGTCAGTAAATCCGTTAATCGACTATCTAATTTTTTACCAAAATCAAAATTTAAGTCCCCTATTATGACGATTTTCTTGCTCGACCCAATGGCTTGTACTACTTCCTCTAAACTTTGCACAAAATAATTGATATCCCCTATAGTAGATCGATATATGCAAACTAACACACACTGATATGTAGGTAATTCAACTATACTTGCTTCAAAATCTAACTCCTTATTTAAGTGATTAAATCGATGGATTTGTTTCGACTTGGTATGTTTGCTCACAAAGACACAAGTTCCTCCATGTTGATACTTTTTACGGCAGAAACTGGCTACTAGGCTAAACCCTTCAATTCGAATAGTTTCTAATTCTTGCTCATGCAACCAATGTTCACAAAAACAAATCACTTGTACCTTTTTAAAGTATGTATCAACTAATGCTTCACATGCTAGTACCTTATTTCCCAGACTCTGTACATTCTGATAAAATATTTCTAGGGGCTGTACACTCTTATTTGTTGATTTAGTGGTTGAGTTACTGCTAGGTGTGTCCACATCCCCACTCACATCCTGTTTAACATTTCCATTTAACATTATTTTTTCATCACCTAGGTCTGTTTTTAGTTTCCCTTACTTATGCATATATTTATAGTATTTTCTATTAATTTACCTAATAAAAAGGATCCCTTTCTATTCAAATGAAGGCCATCCCTTCCCAGACAACTATCATCTAAAAATTTGTTTACATCTACAAAAACAGCCTTAAGTGTGTCACATGCCCAGCGTATCCCCTCATTTATATCATCAATATATGCTGTACTTTCATCTCTTCTTCTCACTATACCATTTATAACTACAGTTGCCAGTGGGAAATACTTTTTAGCATATCTTATTACATTATACACCTCTGCCATAACGTCATCTGGTCCTAGTGATTTGTGAATGTCATTTGTTCCTATGTGTAGCACTAATGTTTTTATTTTGTCCTTGCTTCCTTCCTGGTCTAGTTGATTTGGCAGATATTGTGCCTTCATACCCCTGAACACTTTCACTGTTGTATCACCTCTGTTTAACACTACGTTTTTTAACATGGAGTCACCACACACTAGAACACTTTTTCTTTCTTCTTTGTTCTCTGTCTTCTCTCTTCTTTCCCCGCATTTTATCTCCTGCTGTATCTTTGCCTGTTTGTTGTTTATCCATTTATACCGCGAATTTTTTCCGGCATTTCCTTTCTTTATTTGATGGTTTTCAACATTTTCTGATGGCTTTCCATCCTCCTCTTCTTCTTTCTCTTGATTTCTTAACCTTTCGTAACGGTTTTCCAAGGTGATGTAGTTCTGGTTTGCTTCCCGGAATTTTGTGCGCTTCTTCTGCACTATTTCAATGTATGCGCTTTCATTGTTTTCCGTCGCTGCACATATTTGGGTTTTCAGTGCTTCGTTTTCCTTTTTCAGTGAGTTTACCTCATCCCTTGCTTTTTTCAGATCATTATTTAGTATATTTATTACCAGCTGGAGTGACGCTATAATCTCAGCATCAGGTGTTTCTCACCTCCCGTTTGACGATTCCTCTCCGTGAAGTTTCGTTTTTTCAATTTCTGCATGGATTGCCGTGCTGCTTTCATTTTCACGGCTTTTCCTGTAATCATTTTTCACGTTTTCATTCCTGTTTTTGTGTTCTCTTATGTCATAACCCGTATTTTCCTGTTTTTTCTGCACCTTACTTCTCGTTAACACACAACACGCCGCCATCTTGCAAAATAGTAAAATATACAAAATAGCAAAATATATAAAAGTAATAATTTGTTACTTAAGAAGTTTTTAAGTTACAAATTATTATATTTGTATATACTTACTTTTAAATTTTACAAACATGTTTCAGAGGCTATTTGCCTCCATTGTCAACCAGGCAGTGGAGGAAAATAGCCTCTGAAACATGTTCCGGAAAATTTGAAAGCAAGTGTTGTTTAGTGTCATTAATCGCCTCCCTGTATATTTAATTTATTACAACAACACTGTTTTAACACTTCCATGAAAGGAATTATAATAATTTTAGTTTATTGCCTAGTTTCTCTGTCTGTTTTCACTTTTGCCTTTCCAATCTGCAACTGTTTGCATATCATTTGCTTCACTACACACAGCATCACAACAATGTTATGGCGATGTTTGAAACTCTCGAGGCATCCATTGGAAGCTCTGAAATTGTCTTTGCCTAATTTTCTTGCTGTCTCTAAAGATTGAGTGTGAAGCAATGGTCCAGAAATGGGAATGTCTTTAGCACGCGCAGTAACAAACCACTCGAACACAGCACGATTTAATTATCATACTCTGAATTTTGTTATGCATTTCACATGCCCTCCTGTTCCCTTTAACCACTTTCTTTAATTTTTATTTTTCAAAATCTCATAAACCTGTGTTTTCCCCATTTTAAACAACACAGTTAATTCTTTAGATGGGCTTCTTTTCATGTTCTTCATTAAACTTAATTTTTTGCTCCAGTGATGTCCTATGTTGATAACTCATTTTACAGAATTTGTGCACACAAACTACGATTTTAAAAATCACAAAATTTCACAGTTTTCTTCCACTCATACTTGATCATTCTAATAACGAAACTTAGAATGAACACACTATAAAATAGTTGTAACCTTACCATTGTATTGGAAGAGAGTTGAGAGAGCTAATGGTTTGTTTTCCCCTTTCCTTGAAGGATTACAGTTTTTGACTTTATGGTTTATGGAACTTTGGTGCAAGCACAGTCAACCTCAAAATTATTGCTTTTTTAAAATACATACGTTGTAATCCATTACACATAAAGTAATCTGTTTTAATCAGGTTATTTAAGCAAACAGTTCCCGAAAAATATTCCTGTTTCTGCATTAGCTTTCCGGCTTAGAGTATAATAACTTTTACATGGGAAATAGCTCCATTCTGAAATTTATTTTCCATTTTTCCAGGTTTCCGGCTTATAAGTGGTCTGTTTTAGGCAGGTTTTACTGTGTCTCACGTCTTAATTGAACCCATTTTTCCTTAATCAAATATTTCCTCTACTCCCATTCCTGGACAGTCAGATAGAATGTGAAGAGGTCTCTCGTTGTGCCTGTGCAATAGACATATATTATGCTCTAGGCTTCTGTTATATATAGTTCCTTTTAGTCTTCTAATTCCTAATGTGAACTATACTATACCTTTTCCCTCTTATTGCATATGTCAACATAATCATCCTGTATGCCATCAGTCTCCTTTTAATCAGAAAAACTATTTATAGTCATAAATATTAAAAGCAGAAGCATTAATAGCAGAAGTGAAGTATTCTTCATTTTTGAGTTTGATTTATGAGTCACTATGTTTACACTCAAACTTCACTTACTTGTTGTTGTATAAGTGAAACGTTTTCAAGATCATTCGATCTCATCCTCAGCTGTTTGGTGACTCTGTCACTCAGTCACTCTGTCACTCTCTCTGACTCAGTCACCAAACAGCTGAGGATGAGATCGAATGATCTTGAAAATGTTTCAATTATACAACAACAAGTAAGTGAAGTTTGAGTGTAAACATAGTGACTCATAAATCAAACTAAAAAATATTTGTAGTCAGTTTATTGACGAAGTGTCAATAAACCGATTACAAATAGTTTTTATGATTAATTTTGACATCATTGTTACTAAATTCCTCCAGTCACACATAACAGTCCCCTTTTAATGTTTAATATAACATAAACAATGTTAATGTTTAATATAGCATAAACAATTTTTCTTTCTTTGTGTAAATTAAAATCTGCATCCAATAATGATTTTCCAAAAACCAACAATTAAATTTGTTCTTTCCAACCCATCATCTCCCACATTCCATTTCATATGAGTTCATGTTCCATTTCTTCTACCCACCCAGCTTCTCCTACTTGGATTCCCATAGAATAACACTCTTCAGGAGAGCATTGGAGTAGCTCAGTGGTTTCATTTCTAGCTCTTGTGCGGAGGGTCCATGTCTCAATTTCTGGGGTGGCGATTTTAAGTTGACCTTATCCAAGCCTCTAATTCCAATCACATGATAGTTTGAAGTGATGTAGAAGATACAATATTATATTGTTTAAAATGTACACTACTTGCCATACTTAATTGCTCGTTACTGGATTTTTCTTTAAGTCTGAATCCTAAAGTCAATTTATAGCTTGTAATTATCATATTTCATTGTTAAAGAGCAAGAAAGTTAATGTATATATGCTGTGAAATAGATTACTACTGATTGGTTAGAAAATACTTGATTTAAGAGTGTAAGGTTTTTAATATTGTGCAACTGCTGCTTTGATAGAGGCTCTACCTAATTGAAATTATTTCTACACAAGTATATATCATGAAATATGAAATGGATTAAAGTATATTTCATACATCTTGTTAGTAAATGTAATGGAATGATGGATCGAAAAGAGTGTTATGTGAATCCTGCATGTATATTCTTTAGTTCTTATTTATTTTAAACTGATGTTGCTTTTTGTGATTTCAGGAATTCTGTCTGAAGCACTATGCAGGTGATGTGATCTACAATGTCCAAGGCTTCTTGGACAAGAACAATGATTTATTGTTCAGAGATCTCCGTGAAGTTATGTCTGAGACCACAAATTCAATTACGAGTGTGAGTATTGAATAGTCTTATGAGAACTCGCTAGTTGTGTAGCAGTTAGAAATCTCCCAGAAGTATATAAGGCATTATGAAATATGATTGTTGATTCACAGAGGATTCCAGAAGTGCAGCTGTTGCTCAGATGTTATAGGTATACTCAAAAGTGATACAATTAAGGGGGACACTTTGCACATAGTCCACTGTGGATACCATCCTCCAAGAGGAAAGGATGAAGTGAGGGAACAACAGAAGACTATATGCCCAGTTAGGTTACAGAAATGCGTAGAACTCCCTAAAAGTTTGTGATTTGAGGGCTCCCATTGCTGAAGCTGGTTAAAGTGGGTTATGAGTGACTCAAACCCTCTATTTTTCTCTTTTTTAAACAAGCATACGCATTATCTATCCGAATCCACCATATGTCACAAAATCTAGAAGCACACCTGAAAGATGAGAATTCAATGGAATTAAAGAGAAATGATGAAAACAAAATTGTAGTAGATTGCCTACCTACCAGGGAAAACTATGAAAACCTGAAGTCAGAGTTGGGGCTGATGGAAATCAAACCTGGGATTTCCTGAATGTAAGTCTCACATATTATGGGGACTCTGATCTTATAGTATTTTTTATGTTTTTCTAGGTTCTTGGTTTAAAACCCACCCAAAGCATCTATCATTTTACTTGATTCATGTTATTTTGTTCCGTTATCAGTCAGTTTGAATACTTACCACCTCTTGCCACTTATCAGTCATTTCTGAGGACACTTTATTTCCCAGGCAATCAACTTCCTTTGAATGCTTGTATAATAAGTTACATACATTATCCTACCCAACTAAACCTTTTTCCATCAGCCTGGTATATCTTTGTGACAGTGTTTACTTAACACTTTTGCTTTTATTCCAAAAATGTAAGAACAAAGTAGCTTATAAATAACTCATGCACAAGGTACATTTTTACCATACATATATCAAGTAAATATAAAACTGAGCGAAAAAATATTACAGGCACATACAGTTTTTTATCCTTTGGGAGACAAAAGAATGACCACAAATTCTTTCATACTTCAGAATCTTATATTAAAAAACTGCACAGATTTTTCTAGACATGTTTTATACATCATTAAATTAATATATGTATTATTATCAGAGAAATTATCATAATTATTCTAAAATATATATTCACTAAGCATTAAACAGCCCAAAGGAATACACAAAACCAGGTCTTGTCACCCGAGAGCACTGCTGTCATTGTTGCAAGAAATGTTCAGATGACTGTCTTCCCCTCTACTGTTTTGGTATATGCAAAGAGCAAAAGTCAATCAAGCCTGCACTGTTTTTCTTAAGTATGAATTTATTAGAAAAATTATCTTTTAGCATACACATACTAATTTCAGTTTCTGTAAATCAAGGATGATTTCATTAACAAATGAAAATGGCTGAGAATCAAATATTTCTATTTTATTTCTACAGCAAGTTTTTCCATCTTCTGAAGTAACATCTAAGAAACGACCTGACACTGCTGCAACACAATTTAAGAACAGTCTCAATCAGCTCATGGATATTTTGATGAATAAGGAGCCCTCATATATCAGATGTATCAAACCAAACGACAATCAACGACCTAGTAAGTATATATACATTGATATCTCAAACACAGTAATTATTAACATGACTATGATTGTGTGAAATTTTATATTTCCTTTATTTTTATTCTTACCAGATCAGTTTGATGATGTAATAGTCACACATCAGGTACAGTACTTGGGTCTTATGGAAAATCTACGAGTTCGTAGGGCAGGCTTTGCCTATCGTCGTCCATATGAACTCTTCCTTCATCGTTACAAGTGCCTTAGTCCCAGAACATGGCCTCATTTCCGTGGACCAGCTATGGAAGGTGTCCAGGTTTTAGTGAGCCATCTAGGTTATGAAAAGGATGAATGCAGAATGGGCAAGTAAGTTGAAATTTGGAACACACACATTGTTTACAGTTGCATTAAATCTTCATTATACTCATAGTATAGTAATCCTAAAATTGTTTCTTGGCTGTATGAAGCTTTCTTTATAAGTTTTCTATGTGTTGGAAAGGTATACAGTTCCTGGTCAATTTGTAAACCTTCAAAATTACTAAATTAATAAAATAAAATAATTTGATTTTACCTTTCTCTGCTGCTTAGCTCTTGCAGCAATATTGCGTTACATCCAAAATTTTTACATGAAGATTTTCCAAAAATATACATTTTTGTGTTCCTGTGAATCAAAAAGAAAATAAACTACCCCTTATTTTGAGCATAACTAAAACCAAAAGTTGATTAAATCTTTAATAACATTACAAATGAAACTAATAAAATTAAATTGCACGCACTGCTATACTCTATAAAAGTAGTATATTAAAACATGTTTTATGTGTCTGTGGTAGCATCATCAATTTTAAGGTAATAACTAGAGATGGGTCAATACCAGTTTTCCCCGATACTCGATACTTCAATTAATGTTGTATCATGCTTCGCCCCTGCACAGGAAATATCTCTACAGCAGAGTCAATTCATTGAGAATTAATAATATCCACTAAAATTGTATGTGATAGATAACTGATAAATGGTTTTTAAATTTTAATGAGTCAAAAATAGTGTTTTATAAAAGTATCACCTTTTTAATAACATAAGGAATATGTTTCATAGACAAAATGTAATGAAAATTTAGAACAAAAGGACATGATGTACCCTCATTTCACTCTCTTACTTATTGTGAGTTTCTATGAACACATTCTAAGGAAAATTAAATTGTAGAGATAAAAAATATATAAAATCTTGTGCATCCATGCTACAGCATCCATTTTCTTAAATTCAGAAAGAAATGAAAGAATGTACATTTAAAAGACTGTGGTGTAATAAACTGCCTATTATGATGCAATATTTCCTGTCATTGCTTGTAGGAATTTAGTTAATACATGTAGAAATATTAAGTGCATACCAAATTTGAAGCTCTTAATTTGGTGTACATTTTCATTACAGCACAAAGATTTTCATTCGATCTCCAAGAACATTGTTTGCAACAGAAGATGCCTTCCAGGCCAAAAAGCATGACATAGCAACCATTATTCAGAAAATGTGGAAGGGATACTTACAGAGACAAAAGTACCTGAAAATGAAAACTTCTGCCATTGTGATAGAGAAGTGGATAAGAAGGTTCCTAGCAAAGAAAGAAGCTGAGAAAAGAAGAAAGGCAGTCATGGTCATCAGAAGGTAAGTTTACTTGTACTCATTGTCATAGCTAATGCAAGCAAAGCTTACATATTCCGCTTATTTGGCCACTGTTAATCCAAATTTCAGGTTTATCCAAATTAATAGTTGCATATTTTTTCACCCCCCAAAATTTTGTTCTTAGATAAGTCCTTCCTACAGTAGAACTCTAATTAACTGCTATAATGGAAGGGATAGAGTTAACAATTAACCAAAAATGAATGGATAATCCATCTTCTTAATACAAACAGTATATTTAATAAGCAATTTTTCTAGATTAACTACATATAATGAAATCAAAGTTTTAAGGGAGAATTGTGGTTCATGTTCAGTTGATTTAAGATTTAAATAAGCCCACACTTTCCATTCCTTTTAAAACATAAAACTTGAACATTTTAATTTAATTAGTCCATTTGAGGATTGCTGCTGTAGACAGTATCCATCAAGTCCCGATCATAAACTTTGTAGAAATAGCTTCTTTATGTTTGCCATAAAAGCTTCAAAATTTGTTTATTGTTTCCCCTCTCCTACCTATCCATAATGTCAGTCTTGATCTCCATTTTATATACAGTTCACACAACAAGCAAAAATCACCAGTAATTATTATTATTATAATACTGTAGTTCTTAATTTCTCTCAATTATATGTTTGCAGGTTTATTGAAGGATTTATAACACGCAATGGCCGGTTGACAGATGTGAATAGAGCATTTATCGAGCTAGCAAAAGCACAGTACCTGATTCGGCTATCGAAAAGTCTTCCAAAATCCCTGCTCGATCGTTCATGGCCACCTCATCCTGTTGTGTGTAAAGAGGTAAGAAAGGATATCAAAGTATTTTCTGGTTTTGATAATATGTTGAACACATCCTCCTCATACTCCGTAGCCATTATCTACAGTAAACACTAACTACCACTTATTCAAAACACAAGAGCTTTCATACTGACAGTGCATCATGTCTCTAATCTTATGTAAATGTTTGTTCCCTATTATCTACGTGCTGTTTTATTTTAATTTCAGGCATCTTTCATACTTCAAAAGCTTTACAGAGCATGGCTGGCACGCAAATATCGACTAGCCCTTACTCCAGAGCAAAAGAAACAGTTTGATCTTAAAGTTCTTGCAGAATCAATGTTCAAAGGTACCTCAATAATGTTATAATAAAAAAATTAGCACAGTTTTCAGTGTCTTGGTAGACATGTTTTCCAACTTACTTTCTGAAATTTTGTTTTAGGAAAGAAGAAATCATACCCAAAGAGCATTGCAGCTCCTTTTGTTGTGAGCAGGTTGACTGAGGAACAGAAATCCCTACGTCAAAGTTTTGAGATGAACATTGTTCAGTCTGGGGAAAAGATACTGGTAGGTAAAACTCAATGTGCATTATACTTCATTAAAATTAACTTTTGCCACTATTAATTTTTACTTTTTTTTTTTTAAATTAGCGTTCTCCGTTAAGATATTGGACAGTGAATGGAATGGGTGAAATGATGCTTAAATGAGTCCAGGGTCCATAGAGGTTAGAGTTACCAGACATTCATCTTTCAGGATAAGGGAAAAACCTGGAGAAAAAACTCACCCTGACCGAGATTTGAACTCGGGACCTCTTGAACATGAAGCAGACCTTTTACCATCTACGCTACCGATGTGGACTAATTTTTACTTTGTCTACTACTTACCTAAGCAAACAGAGAATGAATTGAAAATGTATATTTTGAGGTGTCCTGAGCTCTTCTCTCTAAAAATATTTTAGAAGTTTTTTTTTTTTTGTTTTTGTATCTTTGAAGGATGTAATACAAAGATTTTAAACAAATTCCTCTTATCTCATACTGACCTTTAAGCAGAAAACCGTGATTATTTTGCTTTTTATTGGCTCAAATAATTTTAATTAAAGCATTATATGTTTGACACATTGAAATAAAATGTACATATTGAGTTATTTGTGTGAATTTTGTATATCTGGTAAACATGGACAAAAATTTATCACATGAAAAATGTAGATATCATTAACATACACAATTATGTCAAATAACTTTTTTTTTTACTTTGTAATTTACATCCCCCAACATTAAGTCATATCGGATGATGAATGGAATGGGTGATGGGTGACATGATGCTCAAATGAGCCTGGGGTCCATGGAGCTTAGGGTTACCTGTCTTACAGGATAAGGGAAAACCCCAGAAGAAACCTTAGCCAGGTAACTCACCCTGACCGAGATTCAAACTCGAGACCTCTTGAACGTGAGGCAGACACGCTACTATCTACACTACCGAGGCAGGCCAAATACCTTTTTTTATTCATATAATTAGATAACTTTTCAAATATACTGAGTTCATGTATGTGAGCAGCATTTTGTTTCTCATGTCCTGGATTAGAGAAAAGTTTGAATTAAAAATTTCTGTCTTATCCTATGTGACATTCTAATGAAAAGTGGTCTTTTAAATAAAAAGAAGAAAAGTGAACAGCTGGTTCCATAGTTCAGTTGATAGGGCACCTGCCTGCTGCGGAAAAGGTCCCGAGCTGGGGGATGGGAATTTTTCTCTAGCCAAAATTTTTTCCTACCATCCTCAGAGGAAATATATAAAATATAAAAAAATGAAGTATATATAAAAATGAAGTTATATAAAAATATATATATATAATATATATTTATAAAATATAAAAAATGAAGTTTTTCATGTTGACTCTATCAAAACCCTTAGCCTATATATGGTTAGTATGAAGAAATGATTAATTTCCATCAATTAACTAAAATAATGAATTTGCAGTTTTGAAAATACTGTTCTTTGTTTGCAGTATTCATGTCCTGTAACAAAATATGATCGTCATGGGTATAAACCAAGAGAAAGAGCACTACTGCTGACTAACAAGCACCTTTATGTTGTTGATGGCAAGACATTCAAGTTGAAGCATAGCTTAAGTTTAGATATTCTACAGGAGCTTGTGGTCACAACAGAATCAGACAACTTATTCCTTGTGAGAATACCTGCAGAATACAAGAAAGACAAGGTAAGCACGAGTGACATTATGATTGAATTATTGCAGCTACTACATGGCAAAGCGTGGAAGCATATCAGAAAATTATGAAATAAGTGTTGTTTACCTAAACTTATCCACATACACAGTACACCTGTTCAGATGCAATCACGTCTTCTGGACAGCAACATGACATAATTAGCAGATGCAGAAAAGCATATATAGCATGATTGAATATTGTGACAAGGAGAAAAAAAGAGGAAATCAAAATCCCTTTGTGTCAAGTGACAAAACAGGTGGCCGCAATGTAATTTACATTTGTGTATAATAATTAACTGACTAACCTTTTATATCAGACACATAGCTTCCAAGACACTTTATTTGTGTTTCTTCACTTACTAATATATGCCAGGTTACTAATATTTTTCTCTTCCATAAACAAGATAACAAGTAAATACAGTATTTGCCTCAATGTTCTGCCATGTAGTAAAATACAGCAATAATAACATATCACCTAATGTAATCAGTCATCTGTACTTTTGTACATTAGTGATAATGAATTATTTGTGTCACTTTGGATTTCTTACATTATGGCTCATTAATGGACTAGTAAACTCAAATTATTTCAATAATATAAACTTATTTGTTTTATAGGGTGATTTAATTCTGGAGGTCAGCCACATAATAGAAGTGATTACCAAAATTGTAGATGTGACCAGAAAGCCTCAGAGCGTGAAAATTATGGAAACTGGCACGTGAGTATCTATTCAAATTTGCTAAGCCCAATCTTATTTAATTTATTCATTGATATATTACAAAACATTGACAATAATAAGAGCCTCTTGTTCATAAATAACATTTAGATACCTGGTCTGCTCTTTGCAGATGACTTAGTAGTGGAGTCCATTACAGTAAATGGTTTAAAATTGTCTTTGAAAGAAATAGACAAGTATTGAAAAGAATGGGAATTATATAGAAATGAAAGGAAAACACAAATTATTGTTTTTAAAAGAAGGTGGCAGAATTGAGTAAACACGAAAGATGGAGCAAGGGAGAAAATTAATATAAAGTGGTACGATTGCATGTACGAGGGCAGATCAAATATAAATGGGAATTTTAATACAATGCTGCTGTTGGTAATAATTTTGAGGAGATACTTTTTCAGTATTTTGGTGGGGGTATCTTGAGAGGTGATATTGTGCGTGCATACACTGCGAAATTGGAGCTGCGTCAGTATGCCTTGAGTAAGAGGTGCACTCTCTGTTGTGCAATGCATCATCATCAGATTTCTTGCAAAAAAGGGTATCAAATCATTGGAAAATTTGAGGCAGCTCAGCACACAGTATGGGAAAGAAACATCTTCGAAGACTGGAGTGTATGAGTGGGCTAAAATTTTTGTGGCAGGAAGAGAAGCTGTAGAAAATGAACCTCATAGGAGGATATCGCGGACAAGCATTACTGCAGACAACATTGTTGCCATTCATGACATTCTTGAAGAAGATCGGCGCATAAAATTATCCGAAATTGCTTTTTCCCTAGGAATAAGTTACGGAAGTGTTCAAACAATCATCCGAGATGATCTTTATTACAGAAAACTGTCTGCCAGGTAGGTTCCTGTCCCTTAACCAGGAAGAAACAACATTACGCCAGGAAGTTTGTCAAAGACACCTGCATCATTACGAGAAGGAGGGAGAAGATTTCTTGAATCACATTGTGATTTGTGATGAAACGTGGGTGCATCATTACACCCCAGAGTCAAAGCAAGCATGGAGTGGCGGCGAGGAGACGAAGCAGGTCTGGTCAAATTCATAACACACCCATCTGATGGAAGGATGCTTGCAACTTTTTTCCGGGACTTTGCAGGCATTTTTCTGGTGGATTATTCATGAACAAAGGGAAATTAAGGCAGCCCATTACTGTCACATTTTGGATGACGCAAAAACTGCATATTGCAGTAAGCGATGCCGACAACTGATCCGAAACACCATTCTTCTCCATGACAATGCAAGGCCACATACTGCCACTTTAACGTGGGAAAAACTGGAGAAAATGCATTGAACACCTCTGAAGCACACTCCTTACAGTCCAGATTAATCGCCCTGCAACTACCATTTGTTTGGACCACTCAAACAAGACCTAGGAGGACAGTGTTTTGATGATGACGCAAGTTCATATGCAATTGGCTTTGCACGCATCCTTCTTTCTCTAAGGATGGTATCAAAAAATTGCCAATACAATGGAGAAAGTGTGAAGGTAGGACACTATGCAGAAATGTAAATGTATATGAGCATTTTTGTTTGTTGATAAAATAAATTGCCCTTATATTTAGGAATAAAAATAAATGTAGGGGTTAAATGGGAGAAACATAAGAAAACAGCCTTGTCAAAGGAAAAGACAGGAATGACGGCTGTAAAATAATGTTTATTTAGAATGCCTGAGATGGAGATAAAGTGGTTGGAAAGAGTATGCAATTCAGTGGGGGTAATTCATATAGGTTTTGAAAAGGGGTTGGGAAGCAGTGAATTTAGTACACCAGATGTTTTGCAAGGAGGTTCTTGGACTCCCAACAGCCACAGCTATATGCTCTGTCAGAGAAAGGAACAAGTGATGGAAATGAGGAGAAAGAGAAAATTAGTGTAAGGAAAGAAGGGCATGAAAGGAAAGGTGAGGTTTATCAGAGCAGTAAGTACGAGTGTAAGTTTGAAATCAAAAAAGTAAATGGAATGAAAACTAGTGAAGATGAAATAACATTGGATGAGTGAAAATAAAAAAAAAAATTGGATGCCTTGTACAAATGTTTAATAGAAAGAAAGATTGGGGATCAGAAAGACATATTGCATATGGAAAGATGTGAAATAATTAAGAAATAATTATAACAGAGGGTAAGAAGCACAGAAAAGGTTATTTAGAGGGGAAGGGAAATAAAACTGAAAGGTGTAGCAAGATAGAGAACAGAAGGTTATAGAGAAAATGGAAGTAAAAGATAAAGACTATAAACAAAGAACAATAGCAAAGTTGGACAGGATAAAAGCAAGTCCAACTGCAAAATGTAAATGTATTTAATGTATTGCAGAGGACTATCCAAGATGACATGGCACATGGGTTAATGAAAAGGTAAGCAAAAATCAATCCAAATAAACTGCAAATCTGGATTAATGAGGGCCCAATAAAAGTTCTTATGTATAAAATATGGTGTAGATTTGTTGCTTCTTTACAACTGTGCTAAAACATATGTGCTTATAATAGCATATTTACATTAGGAAATTTATAATAAGCATACCAATGACACTTGACGAAAGCTGTTGTTAATAATTAACATTTATAAATGGAACTTGATGGTACAATTTTTATTGCTTTAAAAAATGTAAATAATGCAGCAATGACTTTGTGAAGAGTCAAAGTTCAAGTCACTCATCCTTCTTTTAATATTTTAGACGACAGAGTGGAATGGAATGCATTTCGTTAATTACCCTTTTTGTGGAGTGTTTTTGTCTGAAATCTATAGTCTCCATTATGAGTGAAGACAGTGATGCAATTGGCACACAGACAGTTGCACTATTAGAAAGAGGGAAAATAAAAAGGAAGAACAGTCAATTGTGTTTTACACACTGTTCTTACATTGGGGGCATTGTTACATAGATCGTACTGTTTTTACAGAGCCGCAAATTATGGGCATTAATAAAAAGTGAAATGATAATTATGAAAAGAAATGTCTAGACCAAAGTTTAGGATGCGTTCCCAGCATTTGCTATTTATGAGGACTGAGGAAAACCTGAAAGAAACCTCAGTCAAAGAGAATGGTCCAGATAGGATTTGAACTTAAATCTTTTATTCATTAGTCTGTGTCTTGATAACATTAATCAACAGTGTATATAAGAAGAGAAAAGGCGATTTAAATGGTTTTATTTTCCTAATGATTTTGCACATTCCATAGTGACAAAGCAGTACCCAGTATGGACTACAAAGAACGTCGTTCCATTTGTCTTTCCTATTCTTGAATGTCTTCTAATGCCAGGTAATGCGCATTTCTAAATTGCTTCGTTACTTTGTCTAACAAACCAATACTACTGAAACAAAAATTTTGAAGCCAGACCGGGCTTCGAACCGCGAAACCTCGATTTGATACAGTGTTTCAATCAGATATATATCTATGCAGTATGATTATAATTGTTCTTCATCTTGTTACAAAGTGATTTTTAAATTATTGGAATCAGAGAGATACGGTAATGAGTGTAATTTTTTTTTAGCCTCATTAAGAGACCAATGAATTCAGTAATGTGCAAATAGTGCATCGTTTACAATTCATATAGAAATATATAAAAGAAATGGGTGTAGCAGGACTGGGAAAGAAGTGATTATCTCTTTCTAAGTGGCCATTGGCTGTCATACTACCACTTTAAAAAGGAGACCCTGCAATGTACAAGATGTGTTAAAACAATGTGCAGAAAATTGTAGAGTGGAAAGAGATATCAATATAAGCATTTTGAAGCATTTAGGAACAAAGAGTAACAGAAAGTTTGTTACTGCACTATATGGTTTAACATTAAATCCATCATATTAGAATCTCTAATTAAGAAAGCTTTTATAAAGTGTCTGATATAAACAAAACACACTAGCACGGTACAAGTCACTGTCACTATTTGGTAATATGGTAATATTTATTTGTACATAAGAAAGTAATTTACAAGTATGTTACAGAAAACCTTTTTGTTTACCTATTATCCTTCCTTAACTTATGTACAAGAATTGAGTGACTACCTTCTTTCACCCCTCAGTCAGCTTCGCATAACAGCCTTATGCTTCACTGAGAAGTTACCTGTGTCCCTTACTTTTCCCTGCAAAATCCTTCCTCCCCTGCTTCATAACTTTTGCTTCTAACTATCCTCAACCATTTATCTTTCATTTTACCAAGAAATCTTCCTACATTTTTATTCCTATTCCGTTACTTTCCTGTCAGCATTCATATTGTTACAATTTTACCCTCAACTTCCTCCCATTTTTTCTCCCATGCCTCCTTCCTCTACTTCTCAACTCCTTCACATCTTACTACGCATTGCTCTACACTTTCTTCCCCCCCCCCCCCCCCACAGAATTCACATATTCCTACCTCACTCCACCTTAATCCTTTCATAAATATTGCACCTGCTCTCATCCATGCTAATCCCTCCCTTTCAGTCCTACTACAGTTTTCTATATAACCTTCTCTTTCCCAGTCCCTTTTCAAAATCCTGTAAAACTTCAATGAACTTTTGTTTTCCATGCTTCCCCATACCTCTTGCCTTTCTATGTCTTCCATTCTTGTCCTTATCTTTTTCCAAAATCCTCTCTCATTTCCTGCACCTGCCCTCCATATATCCCCCATTCCTATTTTGTTCATATTTCTCTCTACCACTTTCCACCAACTATTCTTATTTACTAATGTTCTCTGCTGTTCCATGCATACCTTTAAAATATTTCCATCCTCCTTACTCAAACAGCTAAACCAAAATTTCACTATTCTCTCCAAGATTATTCCTTTTCTCCTGGTCCTCCACATTTCAAGAAGTGCCACTTCACCTGGAGCTATCCTTGTCAATCCGAGAGCCTCTTTACAGAATAACTTGTACATATTGTCAACCTTCTTACTTATATCTGAGCCTCCCCAAATCTCTACTGCATATATCATTTTTGCCTCTACCATTGTCTCATATAGCCTCTCTAACCATTTTGTTGGCATGTCTAACTTATCTTTACAGGTTCTCAATCCTACCATAGCTGCCTTCCCCTTTGCAATTATTTTCCTACCATGCGCCCTCCACTCCCCATTGCTACTCAGCCTTACTCCCAAATATTCAAATTCCTTCACTACCTCAAGCTCTTTCCCCCTCAAGAACCATTTCTCATCCTTTTTTAATTTTGCCCCTTTTTTACAAACCATAATCTTAGATTTATTAATATTTATTCTTATTCCCCACTCCTCTCAAAATCTTGGCATTTCATCAATTGCCTTTTGCAGTCCTATTATAGTTATGGATCCTATCACAAGGTCATCTGCATATAATAAGCCTGGAATCTCCTTATTACCTATTACCGGGTTATGTGTATTACTCTTCGCCACTTTCTCCAGGATGTCATCAATAAACCAATTAAATAATATGGGACTCAATTTGCAGCCCTGCCTTAAACCTATTTTTTGCTCTACCCCTTCTGTCACTTTTTCAATAACATGTTTTGATATGAAGTCTACCAGATGGTACGGTAATACCACTCATATTAATTAAATTAATTGGGAGTCGATGTCCGGCTGAAGATAGAGGGAAGGCCTCAGAAACCGGTTCCGGGAAAATTTAAAAGTGAGTGTTGTTTTGTGTTATTAATCGACTCCCAATTAATTTAATTTATACAACAATACTGTTTTCAACACTTCCATGAAAGGACCACTCATATTGTTTGCATGAATGGTTAGTCTTTCAGTTACTTGTTGACACCATATATACACACTTTCTATGCTTTGGTGGGAAATAGAGATGTTTCATGAAGTCATATTTCAATTCGTTCATGCATTACTTCATGTGTTTAACCTTAAAATGCTTATTTTGGTACTGCATCATTCGCTGAAAAAAAAAAAAAAAAAAAAAAAAAAAAAAAAAAAAAAAAAAAAAAAAAAAAAAAAAATGTTGATAAGTTACTTAACTTACTGACACAAAGTGAAATACACAGAAACTGGCTGATATGCCGTCACCTTGACAGAAACCTTTAGCACTTTCCCTTTCATTCTCCTCAACCCAAATTAAATTTGAAGTTTATTTATTTCTGTGTACTATTTGGAAAGTATATATTGTAAATGTAAGATAATCTTTGGCTTTCAATGTAAATTATTTTGGAAATATACAATTTATATCTTAAGATACTGAAATCCACCTGTAATGGTTAACAAGAAGGTTCAGCAGTGATAAGTTATTTTATTTTGCAGAATATCGCACAATCTGATTGGTGGCAAGCAAGGCACCATAGACATCACCAAAGGCACAAGTCCAGCAATAGCAAAAGGAAAAAGTGGTCATCTTATAGTGGTAAGAATTATTATTTTCAATACCTATTAAAATATGTATTTGCTCTGAATAAATTGTCAGAAATTATGAAAGTCAGAACAAGAAACAGAATTTTCAAAGTAGCTGTCTCCTTGAATTACCTTAATAGCACTTTGAAATAAATTGCCAGGCAGAATTTCAAAACTGAAATCTATCCTTGCTGTAACTAATTTGGACATTTTTGCATAATGAAAATTCTGTTCTGTCTGGAAGTTTTTAATGACATTTGGATTGCTGTTGTTATGCTTTTTTTTTCCTAAACTGACTGGCTATTATTACTCTTGTTTGAAATTTATATTCATGATGATTTTATATGCTGTCTATCCTTTTGTTTTATTATTTTTTTTTTCAAGATTGACTTTTTCATAATCATTGCATTTTACCTGATACTTGTCTTGTTCTCCTAGAGGTTCTCTCTTTTTTTCTAATTTGGAGTTTGGTAAATTTTTAAGAGAAATCTGTGTGTTGTAAAAATTAGCTCAAATAATCAAATTATTATTCACTAAATAAAAAAAAAAGCTGTTTAAGGCTCTAGCTGAGGATGTGAATAAGTTTTTCACGAAATTGCAATCCTAATCAATTAATAAGAAAACTTTCATAATTTCTCACAAGATAAGTGAAGTTTTATTTATAAATTATTATATTTGTATATATTTGTTTGCTTCACTGTTAATAGCTTCATATTTTACGTATTTATTATTCACTGTTTGCAGCCCACCATAATATTAAACTACATAACCTTACAAAATGTACTAATACCTTCAAGTCAAAGCCTTTGTTATGGTTCTGGAATTTGAAAGGGACTATAGAAATGAAACAAGTAAATTATTAATATTTTCAGTGTTATACGATATTTTTCTTTTTACTTCTAGGTTGCTTCTCCATAAGGCATATAGCAACATCAATGATGACAATCAATCAAATATGAAAAGTGCATTTCCAGAAATAAGCAACCTGAAAATGCCATCTTGCAGAGCTTTGGGTGTTTGACAGCTGTCCAGCATATGCTTTTGTACATCAGTGTTCCAGCTGCCTATTGCTAGCTTGTTTTCAAAGTGCCCAGAGATGGTCAGTGCCAATGACAAGTCATCAAGTGCTGTAGATCATGTGATAATAAACTGCAACTCCAGTTATTTAAATTTTTTGCCATTTAAATGTTGCCTTGCTATATTGTACTTAATTTCTGTAAATAATTTCTGAATGACAAATAATAAAGTCATACGAACTATTTCTAAAAGGATTAGCCTTTTATTTTATATATATATATATATATATATATATATATTGGAATCATAGTTAATTCTATTCTCACTTTTAAAAGAATTAAAATGTAAAAGTCATCACTTTAGAAATGTTGAAGGCAAAAACAGATTTGTCAGCTAAAATGTTTTATAATACAAAGGTTGAATGAAAACTAAATCCTCCACCTTCATAACTCCTCAACAGATGACAGCACTGTTATGCTATAGGTACTAAATTGTTCAGTCAACGCTCCTCTACAGTTCCAGCTGGCAGGATGCCTTAGCATTGCACAGTTATGTAGTAGTGTCAAGTATGGAACCCTGCGCCAGTAGTCGGTCAATGCGATTTAAACAACGTACAGTCATTGAATTCTTGACAGCAGGAGGAGTCACCCCAAAAGAGATACATCAGACAAACAAAGAGTTGGGCGTCCTGTGACAGCAACCACCGAGTTTCACAAGCAAACATTTGACAGATTGATTCAGGATGCTTGTTGAATCACTCAGAGGGAAATTTCAAGCATAATTGGCATTTCACAAAAACATATAGGTTACATTACTGCTTTGTTTGGCTATCAGAAGATCTCGTAATGCGAGAGCAGTTCCTGGCAAATTTCAAGTCTATGCACTTTCATTTCAGGCATCAACATCCTGTATACCCATCGTCACGCAAGTCAGATGTTCCTGCCACAACATCTTTGAACTTCGAAATTTAACTGCATTGGAACACCACAGTAAAGCAAAATAATTATTAAATTATAGCTGAATCGTATTTATTACACATCAGCTTCACTTACGTACTTAATTTGAGGACATGTTTCGTGAACCATCGTTCGCATCGTCGGCTCTTATACGACTAAAGCTTGATTCAGTGGTGTGGGGAGTTCTGGAGTTGCTGCTGCCATCTGTTGATTTTGTGATGAATTTAAATGTGGGGTTATCTTCTGGCAGGATTTCAAAATTCATTAGTTGGTTTTTATGTTTTTTATGTATATTCTCTCCAATATGACAAGTTCACTATGTTTTTGTACGTGTTTTAGTAATTTGGTGCTATCTTCAATTTCATGATTTTCAGACTTCTACATTGGAAAACTTAGCAAATAAAAAACCAGGAAAACAATTGAAACAAATTAAGATAATTAAATATTCAAGAAAAAAGAATGTAATCTTCTCAAGGGCTGATAAAGGGAACAAAATAGGAATTTTAGACACAGATACATACAAGGAAACAATTTTAGATGTACTACAACAAAAAGAATTCAAAGAAATATATTCAAATCCACTCAACCAATGCATAAAAGATATACACAAAACCATCAATAACAGTAAAATTTTAACAACTGCAGAACAAAAAAGTATCAAACTGGACCACCCTACCCTTGCAAAATTATATGGATTACCTAAAATACACAAACCCAACATACCCATGAGACCCATTGTAAATAATGTTAACACTCCTACTTACCTTCTGGCAAAATGGCTATCCAAAAAATTTCGGTCCTTTTCACAATTCAATACTCTAAGCATAAAAAACTCTTTAGACCTGGTAGAAAAAATTCAAAATCCTAAACTAAACCCTCAAGACACTTTAGTATCCTTTGATGTCTGCTGCCTCTTCCCTACATCCCAATAGACAAAATTTTGGTTCAACTTAAGAAACGGCTAACTTCTATTAACCTAGATGCCAATACAATAGAAGAATGTTTGGCAATGACTGAAATATGTATACATCAAAATTATTTTGTTTTCAATGGAAAGTATTACAAACAAATTTCAGGACTGGCTATGGGAAGTCTGCTATCACCATTTTTGGCCAATTTATACATGAGCTTTTTCGAAACACATATAACTAAAGCCTTCCTTCATATTTTTAAAACATGGTACAGATACGTAGACGACATCTTTGCAATAGTGCACTACAAACAAATAGATGATGCTTTGAAACTACACAACCTTCAAGAACCCAGCATAGAATTCACGGTAGAAACTGAAGAGGACTGTACTCTACCTTTTTTGGACCTTAAAATCACAAAAAACAATGAAAAACTGGAATTTAGTATTCATAGAAAAGCAACACACACAGATAATTACATCAAAGCATAGTTTCAAACCAATTCCACACAAACAAACCATCAATAGTCTCACACATAGATTAGTAAATTTACCCCTCAGCCTGCAAGAATATCAAAAAGAATACCATCAAATCTTAAAAACTGCAATTAAAAATGGATATGGAAAAAGCCTTGTAGATAAAAAACTAAAAGCATTCAAAATTAAAAAAAGATTAAAACAGGTCACAGCTCTTTCACCAATAAAACAAGAAATTAGATTTACTAAATTTACTTACCACCCCTGGGCCACAAAAAAGTTCTAAAAAATATTCAAGAAATACAATATAACATTGGCACCAAAAAACAATTACAACATTAAAAACCTACTTAACAGTAATAATACTATTAATTTTTAGATGAGTCGTATTTATTACACATCTGCTTCACTTTCGTAGTAATAATACTGATACGATTAAACCAGAAGAAAAATCAGGCATTTACAAGATTAAGTGTAAAGACTGTGAAAAAATTTACATAGGGAGGACAAAAAGAAACATAGGCACTAGAAAGAAAGAACATTTTGGGCACTTAAGATACAAAAATATTGATAAGTCTGCAATAGCAGCTCATTTCTGGTCTGAAAATCATGAAATTGATGATAGCACCAAATTACTAAAACACGTACAAAAACATAGTAAACTTGTCATATGGGAGAGAATATACATAGAAAAACATAAAAACCAACTAATGAACTTTGAAATCCCGCCAGAAGATAACCCCACATTTAAATTCATCACAAGATCAACAGATGGCAGCAGCAACTCCAGAACTACCCACACCACTGGATCAAGCTTTAGTTGCATAAGAGCCGACGATGCGAACGATGGCTCGCGAAACAAGACTTCAAATTAGGTATGTAAGTGAACCTGATGTGTAATAAATACGACTCATCTATAATTTAATAATCTTTGAACTTACTTACCCAATGTCGGACAGTACTCACATCAACACAATCACCATAAACAGCTTGCATTCTCGGATGAATCTCTACTGCCGCCACTGCTCCCCCTCTTGCACCAGCTCCAGCCCCTGTGGCTGCAACAACAATAAGTGAGGAACCAAGCCTCACCACCTCAGATCCAATGCCAGTGTGGGACACTGGCATATCCAACGAAGACCTAGCGGAATTCCAAGAGCTTTCTGCCTGGTTTGCCGAACTAATACAACACTATATAGAATAAAAAGAAGTATTTCAGAAAGTGGAGTGCCATTGTTACTAAAATTAGGCAAGTGAGTCAACCTTGTATATACTTTTCTCCACTTAAAAGTTTTTTATGAAGACTAGTTTCTGGAAACTAGTTTTCATAAAAAACTTTTAAGTGGAGAAAAGTATATACAAGGTTGACTCACTTGCCTAATTTTAGTAATACAACACTCCCTCCCAATTCTAAGGCGCTGCAGGGAGCAATTGACAAACCCCAGAATACCTGCTATGCAAAAGCACAGCATAATGCAACAGACTGCATGGCTTCTCTTCCCTGACTCCAGCTCATAAATGGCGATGAGGAGAACTCAACGTTCATTGAGAGCCGCATTCTGGAACGCAAATGGAGTCCGGGAACAGAAACCGGGCATCTTGGAATTTGTAAATGACCAAGGAATTGACCTCCTCATGCTATGCGAAACGCACCTGCATGCTGGTGTACAGTTTAATCTGCCAAGTTACACCGTCCACCGAACCGATCGAGCCGGTCGGCGGGGCGGTGGTACAGCCATCCTTATCAAAAACCATATCACCCATACTCATATCACACTTCCTCTGCTACAACACTTGGAGGCAACCGCCATAAGGCTCTCCTTAGGCGGTTCTGACCTGGTGCTTGTGGCGGTGTACGACCCGCCCAATCATCCCTTCCATGAAGCGGATTACCGGGCTCTCCTCAACCTTGATCACAGAGTGTGCATAGCCGGCGACTTCAACGCCAAACACCCAGGATGGAACAGCCGCATCCAGAATGAAACGGGTAGGAACATCTACCGCTTCATCTGCGGAGACCCCACCCTTCATGCGCATGGCCCGCGGGGTCCAACGCACTTTCCGCCTCGAGGCAGAGCGGACGTCATAGATTTCGCTATCACTAAAAACATACCATTTCATCTGGATCTCGCGGCGGTAAACGCTCTGGATTCGGATCACAACCCAGTTGTGATCGATTCAGACGTTACCGTCGCAGGTCTGGCAACGGTAGACTGGGTGGACGAAGTCGACTGGGATGCCGCTATCACTACCATCCAAAACTCCTTGGAAGCCAGTCCCCGGATCGACTCCGTGCTCACACACACCGCATCCCAATAGACGCACCAAACCCTACAGATATTCCGGGACCCATTAAGCAGCTAATCAGGGCTAAAAATGCTGTGAGAAAGCTGTGGCAGAGATTTCGCCATCCCAGGATAGGAGAAGTACACCAGAGGTTCAAGTCTCTGGTAAGACGGCTCCTAAGAGCACACCGCCAAGAGGCCTGGGAAAAACTGCTAAGGCACACCAATCTCCAGGAGAGAAAACCGTGGCGAATAGTCCGCAGCCTGCAGAAAGACAAAACCGTACACCAGCACCCCCTACATAGCCCTAGATGTCGACTCGTCTACGAGTCGAAAGAAAAGGCAGATGCACTAGCAGATTATCTGGAGGCTCAATTCCAACCCAGGGTAGAGCCAATGGACGATGACCATGCTGACCTCGTGGAACAGGTGGTGGAGGACTTCCTAGAAGCCCCGCCCCCTGACCACGAGGAGTTCCACATCCCCATCGTTACCCCTAGAGAGTTAGCGACCACGCTTAACTCTCTAAGAAACAACAAAGCACCTGGGCAGGACCGTGTGACAGCGGAAATGCTCAAGCACCTTCCACGAAGAGCCGTGATTCACTTAACCCGGATTTATAATGCGTGCCTATACATGCGCCACTTTCCAGCTATCTGGAAGGAGGCGCGCGTGGTGTGCGTTTTAAAGCCGGGGAAAAATCCGGTTTTTCCTTCCAGTTACCGCTCTATCAGCCTTCTCCCAGTTTTGTCGAAGGTCTTCGAAGAACTGCTCCTATCCCGGCTCCTTCCTCACCTAGAGGAAAGGGGCTTAATCCCGGAACATCAGTTTGGCTTCCGTTCTGGCCACTCCACGACACAGCAACTACTGCGGGTTGCCGAGAAGGCCTCCCTGGGATTCCAGGAACGGTCTAAAACGGTAGCAGTTTTGCTGGACGTGGAGAAGGCATTCGCCACTACCTGGCATGAAGGACTTATTTACAAACTCCTGGAGCATGAAATTCCCCGTCCATACATTTCCTTGGTGGCCGGTTTCCTCGGAAACCGAAGCTTCCGAGTAAAGATGGAGGGGAAGCTGTCTACTGAGCGGCCCATTGGCGCTGGAGTGCCGGAAGGCAGCGTGCTGTCGCCGGCACTCTTTGCAGCTTACATGGCTGACATACCCACGCACCACAATACCCACACCTGTCAATACGCGGACGATCTTATGATCTTCGCAGTCAACAGAAACCCAAGGTATAGCTTTCGGCAGATCCAAACCCAGCTCCGGGCCATTGGCGAATGGAGCGCAAAATGGCGAATGGCAATTAACCCGGAGAAGAGCTCTGCGATTCTCCTGGTGAAAACCAGAGCCAAACGGTTGCAGCAGAACTTCGTTTTACGGCGTCGTGGAATCCCATGGGTTCAAACGGCGAAGTATCTCGGAGTGACGCTGGACCGCAAATTAACTTACGCTCTGCACGTCAAAGGCAAGATCCAGCTTGGGCACGTCGCGCTCAGGAACCTATATCCCATATTCCGTTCAACCATGCCACTCCGTCTCAAACTCCAGCTGTATCGGGCGATCATCCCGCCCATGATCTTGTACGGCTGTGAGATCTGGGGAACAGTGGCGAATACCACTTTCGTCAGACTCCAGACGCTGCAGAACAGGGCGCTACGGGTCATCTACGATACTGACTGGAGATTTCCCGCCCATATCCTTCATGAACATTCGAACATCCCGTACATTGTCGACGTCATTCGAGAGAGGGCTCGTTCAATGTACGACAAAATTCAAACCCATGGCAACCTTTTGGTGAACTCACTGGGCAGGTATGACCAGAGGGAGCAAAGACGCTTGCCATCATACAAACTCCCTAGAGACATCTTGGGGCCCCTTGGTTAACCCAAGGGAAACCCCAAACGTATTCAAACTCACATAACGCCTGATGGCTCAAGCGTCAGGCCACCCGTACTCAAAACGGGGCAGAAGCTCTAAAACAGATTCTCCCCCAATGGGAGAAAGTAACAAACCCGCCTAGCTGTTCCTTCAGAGAACACTCAAGGGCAACCAGTTAACACCAAATCTCAAACAAACAAAAACCTACCGCCAGCAGAACAAAATGCAAACTTGACTCACTTCGCAGGTTAAGCCGCAAAGCGGCTAGGTACTGCGGCAAAAGACACCCGGACAGGGAAAAAGAAAAATTGCCCCGCCCGACCAGGACTACCTCTGGGACCTCTGTCAAGAAGCATTCTGCTGTCAAGAATTCAATGCTTAAATCACATTGACTAACTGCCAGCGTAGGGTTCCATACTTGACACTATAACCACAAAACCAAGCAATGCTAATGCTTTCCACCAGGTGGAACAGTAGAGAAGAGTCTGCTGAATATTTCAGTACCAACCATATAACAGTACTGCCACCTGTTGAGGAGTTATAAGGGTAGAAGCATTACTTTTTATTCAACCCTCGCATTTTCAAGGCTATCTGGAAGAATGAGGAAGAGTCAAAGGAATGGAAAAAGAGGGTTACACATTTGACTATTCACGAAGGAAGACAGCTATTTGTGACAACTGGAGAAGGGTTTGCACTGCTTTTAGTTCCAAGTAAAAGGTGCCAAGAATGGTATTAAATAATTTAAATTTAGAGAGAAAAGAGATAAACAACTGAGAAGGAACAAGCTGTTTTTTTATTATTTGTACCTGTGATGTTTGTGTTTGAATTACTGACTCATTACTTTCAAGCTTTTTTTATTTTAAAATTCAATAGGCCTTATGTAGATCAGATTTGTATTATGAACAATCTTTAATCTTGTTAAGACTATTAATCATACTTTATTAAAACTTAAAACTTCATTCAAATCACTATTAAAAACAGGAACATTTTCAGAACTGTGACTCAATATGTCTTTTAATATAAACCTAGCTTCACTTTTAACAATGCTTTTATTTATAACTATTTAAATCTTTAATCTTAATTAAAAATGAGAAACATTAATTATGATGTTATGGAGATTATCATTAAAATAGTACATATTCTTAGGATAGATAACTTATAGACATTGTATTATGAATACATATCACATAATATTTGAAAATAGCTTCAAAATATTAACACAGCATTCAAATATTCATTAATATTATAAACTGAATTTTGGAGCAGCCATTCAAACACATGTACTTAAAATTACTAAATGTAAAATTGTTGGGCCTCAAAGGCAATTTCCAATCAAATGAACTTTTAGATTTTATCAATCTGACAGGATGTTCTGCACACAAATATTTATTTCACTACTTTGTTGGAAGTATAGAGTAGCTGACACTATGGCCATCACATTGTTGTAAAGCAGGTTTTTTTTTAGAGCTCAATTGCTCCCATCATCACCTAATGCCTACTGCTGGAGCACACAGTTCCTGTGTTGAAAACTGTTGCGCTATCATCCCCTGGTCTCTTTCTAAGAAATTGCTTGAAATTTGCTAGAAGATAGCTCAAAGTTGAAAACCTGACTTTTGCTTTTCAAAATGAAAATGTTCTCTCAGACGTATAGTTATTTCAGCTTAAGATTCATTTTAAAAGTATAAGTTCAGGAACAATTTCATGGTTTTCGAGCCAAAAGTGTCCCATTACTGCCAGTTTCTCTTTTTGTTCATACTTAAAGATTTCTGAGATGTTCCTTTGTCCTTGTTTACAATTTTCATTTCGTTTTCTAATATAAATTTTGTTACAGTCTTTGCAGTCAAATTGATATATTCCTAATTTTTCTACTGCCAGTATGGTATCCATGAATTGATGTATTAGGTTTTAAATAACCTATGAAGATGCCAAGCACAGTCGTTGACAAAATGTCAGGAACCTACAATCCCGCTAGACCATGGCTTATGAGCCTGGATAACATCTTCAATCATTTAATTCAATTACTTTGCAATGTTTTCAGTCATAAAAGTCTACAAATCTTCAATAGAATATAAGACTTTTGTTACTAAGCAATCTTCTTTGTACATATTTGAGTGTTTAGGTAATTTATAGTAGTTGTGAGCTCCTGCAACATAAGAAACTTATTTTATAGATTTAGTATTACAACTTATTTTATGTAGGTCATGCTTTATCTTGTCATGATAATGCATTTCCTCATTCCTGGCATATTATGTATTTAATTTTGAATAACCAGGCAATATTAATTGTGTACAAATATAATGAATACTTTTTAACAATTTCACTAAAACTTTCCTTCTTTTAAACACCATTTTAGAAACTTCAAATTGAAACAAGAAGATAAGTCAGCAGTAGCATTTCACTTTTGGAATGAAAACCATAACCTTGACTGAAATCTAAAATTATTGAAAGGGTTGATAAATCAAAACAAACTGACAATGTGGGAGAACATCTTAATATGGAAAAATAAGGACTGAGTAATGAACTTTGAAATCCCACCAGTCAGTAATTTAACAAAGAAGTTTGTAGTTCCACAACCCGAGAGAAGACAGTGGACAACAGCAATGGACATAGTTGGACCTTCAAGGATGAGAATGAAAGCAACAGCTTCCGAAACTAGTCCCTCAAAAAATGTGACAGAGTGTTAAAAACTGACTACAAATAGTTTTTTCAATTAATTTGTGCGTCACTGTTCCTAAATTCCTCCAAAATGCATAATACGTATTTGAAGTTAGTTAGTTAGTTACTAACACTCCCCACATGGCAACCTTGGCCTTCGGGGTAACCTCACCCCACCAAGTGATGACCGGACCCATTTCTCAGGTGGAGGCACCCAGAGGGCGGTGTCCATTACCTCCGATGATAGGGTGATAGTGAAGATGGCGGTGAGGTGAGAGGACCTACAGTTTTTACCGTGGACTCCGAACCACGTTGGGCATAGGGGATACTTCACGTGTGCTAGACAGAGGTGAAGGCGTGGATAGGGCCGACTTAAAATCGCCAACCCCAGAGCCGGGAATCGAACTCGGGACCCTTAGAACGGGAGCCGCGAACGAAACCACCGCGCTACCCCGGCGCCCCTACGTATTTGAAGTTACTTTTTGAATCAAGATAACTTGAGTGATGCTTTGATCATATGCGAGAATGTATGCTTTTGTGGCACTTTGGAATACACCGGGTGGGTGAAGTGAATTTTGAGCGAGTCAGAGAAGTATTCATAAGGAGCCCAAGGAAATCATAAGTAGGCAACCATGAGCTTCAACTTTCTTCAATAACTTTGTAGAGGATTTTGAATAAGAGGCTGGCTACGGAACCATATACACTCTAATTTCTGTATAACCGAAATGAGGATGACAAATTCAAGCGCTATGAGTTTGCTTAACAGCTTGCCTTCGAGGTTGATAATGGACGCAATGACTTCTAAAACTAGCCCCTCAATAATATAAAAATATGTGACAAAGTGTTAAAAACCAACTACAAATAGTTTTCAATTAATCCTGACATCATTGTTACTAAATTTCTCCAATCATGCATAATTCAGTGTGGACTTTTAGACGTACTAGATCTTAACTTTGTGGATGATATATTTTTACAGTGGCCTATTTTGTTTAGTAACCTAGACATAAGATTACAGCAGAACCAGAGAAAAGAAAACTTATAAGCAAAGAAAAACTGAGAACATAAAGTTAGAATAAATGCTTAATTCTTTACAATAATTCAAATGTTGAAGAAACAGATTACCTTACTACCCTGGTAGCATAAATCAAAATCCAGGGGTGCACACGGGGACATATTACAGTTCATAAAAAATTAGTTTTAGCAACACTAACATACATTTACATATGATTCAGAAATGGTTTGTCTCCATTATCAGCAGATTATTTGATGAATAATAGCTGTTGGAGACGAAGCATCTCTAAAACATATACAAGTATGTTAAAAACTAAGTGATATTCATGACAACATACATTACTAATTTCAATTCCTTATTCTTTAATGGGACAAATGGTACCTTTGCTAAATTATATTGCATTTAGAAAAGCAGTATTGTAGCTATAGTCCTAAAATTAATGGTAATCAAATGGTAAATCAATAGTAATATAAAAAGTTAGTTCCTTTATACAGCTCAGAATCCTGGAAAGCTATACAAAAATCTCAAAAGAATTGGAGACGTGTAAATGCATGACTCCGGGAGATACTAAAAATAAAGTAATATTAAATGAATAATTGATTCGTTGCTCAGAAACTGCAACCCACAACTCCAAAAGAAAAAGAAATAGAATGAGAATAGTATACGCTAGGAGAGGTCCAAATGACCTAGCTGTTGATATACCCTTAAATCCCAATTATTTATGAGTGATTGGAGGAATTTAGTAGAGCCAGAGTCAAAGAGCACTTCAGAAAAATCAAATTGAAAGAAGTCAGCATTAGCATTTAATTTTTGGATCAAAAACCATGACATTGACCCAAATCCAAAATTACTAAAAGGAGTGATAAATCAAAACAAACTGAAACATGGAACATTTTCTTATGAAAAAATAAGGTCAGAGTAATGAACATTAAAATCCGACCAGTAGATAATTTGATAAAGAAGTTCATATTTCCACCATCAGAGAGAAGAGAGCAGATGACAACAGATGATAGTTGTACCTTTGAGGTTGATAATGGATGCAACAGCTTCCAAAACTAGTCCCTCAATAATATAAAAATATATAAGTTATGAAGTGTTAAAAGCCGACTACAGATGGTTTTTCCCATTTATTTATCCTCTGACCATTATATATATGTGATGCATTGAGGAAAAAAGGATACAATAATTAAAAGAACTATCTTGAGGAAAAGTGACAATATTATAAAATGGGATAGGAAGAAGCAAAATGCTGAGCTGAGTTCAAGAGATTAGATAAAAAAGGACTAGATGGAAATGCTTTGTGGATACTTTGCTTTGAGAGCAGTCTAAGTCTATAGCGATTAAGCCTAAGTGCTGTCCATGCAAATAGACGTGAGCAGTCAGATACGCAGCACAAAGAGACGGAAAAGAGGCGATGCCTTGCACGATGATGTCATCCATGTTAAACACATAGTTACAGATGGATAGAATTAACATGAAAAATTCAATGTCATGGCCGGGATTTGAACTACGGATCTCCTGGTTTCCGTCCAGTCGCTCTAACCCATTGAGCTACCATGGCCAACGTGTCGTCCTGACATTAAATTCTCAATTTGACTCATATATTTCCCTGGTAAACCATGTGCGGCTAGTGTGGAGAAATGATTAATTTCCATCAATTAACTAAAATAATAAGAGTTAAATGATGAAGCCTGGGACTCAAGTACTTACGATAGTAAGTCACCACAAACGGTGTATCTCGGATGCGAGAGCCCCTAGTGGTTTACCGGGGAAATATATGAGTCAAATGGACAATTTAATGTCAGGATGGCACGTTGGCCATGGTAGCTCAATGGGTTAGAGCGACTGGATGGAAACCAGGAGATTCGTGGTTCAAATCCGGGCCATGGCATTGAATTTTTCATGTTGACTCTATCCATCAAAAACCTTAGCCTATATACAGCTAGTGTGGAGAAATGATCAATTTCCATCAATTAACTAAAACATAGTTACAGCTTTTTTTTTTAGTTAATTGATGGACATTAATCATTTCTAAACACTAGCCATATATAGGCTAAGGTTTTTTTATAGATAGAGTCAAATAGAGAATTTAATGTGAGGACAGCATATTGGCCATGGTAGTTCAAGGGTTAGAGACAGAAACCAGGAGATCCGTGGCTAAATCCCGGCCATGGCATTGAATTTTTCACGTTGACTCTATCTAATATACTTACAGCTATTAATTTTTAGATGAGTCATATGTATTACCACCCCTGGGCCACAAAAAGGTTCCAAAAAATATTCAAGAAATACAATATAACATTGGCACCAAAAAACAATTACAACATTAAAAACCTACTTCACAGTAATAATACTGATAAGATAAAACCTGAGGAAAAGTCAGGCATTTACAAGATTAAAAGTAAAGACTGTGAAAAAGTTTACATAGGGAGGACAAAAAGAAACATAGGCACTAGAAAGAAAGAACACTTCAGGCACTTAAGATACAAAAATATTGATAAGTCCGCAATAACAGCTCATTTCTGGTCTGAAAATCATGAAATTGAAGATAGCACCAAATTACTAAAACACGTACAAAAACATAGTAAACTTGTCATATGGGAGAGAATATACATAGAAAAACATAAAAACCAACTAATGAATTTTGAAATCCCGCCAGAAGATAACCCCACATTGAAATTCATCACAAGATCAACAGATGGCAGCAGCAACTCCAGAACTACCCACACCACTGGATCAAGCTTTAGTTGCATAAGAGCCGACGATGCGAACGATGCTCGCGAAACAAGACCTCAAATTAGGTATTTAAGTGAACCTGCTGTGTAATAAATACGACTCATCTAAAAATTAATAATTATTTCGCTTCACTGTGGTGTTCCAATACAGTTAAATCTCGATATAGTTACAGCTATTTACAACTGATTGGCTGACTCCCTCATGCCACTGCACATCATGTTTACACTGTTCACACCTATCTGCATGACAGTAAATCATTGTTGTTTTCAAATTATTATAAATTCTCAAATGTACATATAATGATTGACATATGCATCAGGGATAGAAGGAAATTAGAGCATCAAAGACATTAAGTGTAGAAAGATTTCATATTTGCCTTCTAATATTTCTGAACTGGAAAGTTACATTGGAGCAGTTACTAACAATTTTACTTGGATTAGTTTTTACATAGTTTCATTAGCCAGATTGTACTACTTAGCACATACTGCAAAGTCTTACTTTCATCAGCTGGTTCCAATGCCTTATTTAGATTACATGAAAGACAGTTTTAATGTACAACTCCTGGCAGTCTCACCTATTTTTAAAGTGCAAGGATTTCAATCTGCTCACTTATCTATGGAATGCAAAGAGAATTTCCAAGGAGATAATGTTTTGGGTGGTAAACTTTATTTTAACCTTCTAAATTGAGGACTTCATGGTTTAAGAGAATCTAAAACACTAATGACAGTCCATTTAGTTTCAAAGATTGATATTAGGAGCAATACAGACCACCATGGAGAATGAGAGGAGCAGGAACTGCATTTTAAACCACATGGCATTGAAACGGTACTCTCTTCCTCGAGTAGAATAATTGAATGTTAAAGGAATATATACACGTGTACTGAAATAAATATTTTGTGTGAAATGTCAAGATTGTTACGAGCTCTGAACGGTAAGGATTTTACCTCCCCTAGGACAGCTGACCCCAACCATAAATCTGAGGCTCTCACCCGATGTTTAGTTTTAAACATCGTTTGACAGGAAGGGAACATCTTAGGTGGTCTTTGTGTGTGAGATTCTCATAACTGGGACTCCACATGTTTTCCACCGACCAACTAATTAAAAATAATGAGCTAAAGGGGAAAGCGAAGTGTCATATGGCCTAGCCGGAACAAACGATATCTAAAATCAGTAGGTGGCTTAGATTCGACCAAGATTGTCGTGCTAACCAGCACAAAGTCAGATATTGCATTCTTTAAGGAACGGACCAGTAAGGTAAAGAAATCGCGTTCGATTAAAGCTAGTTAATAGCGGGGTGCTAATCCGACGACTTGTGTTATATACACGGGAGTGCTACCACGCAAACGCGAAACCTACCATTCAGAGTTCGCCTAATTAGCATGTATTTTGAGAGTAAATGAAATACAATCGATCGTCATAAGAGAGTTAACCTGTGTTTCTTTCCAAGTACCCTGATTGATCCACCCAGAACGCCCTGAACCCAGAGATCCTTGCCAAAAATCCTATATTTATAAATATTAGGACAACTCCGAGAGCAGCCGAGGACATCGATATTCGTCAAATTTTGTTAGCGATGCTGACAACCCTGGGAGTCAAGCTCCTGCCAAATAATTGAGCTAAACTGCGCGGCAATATACACACCCCGACTGTCACAGCATGCAAAAGTTGATGTTAACTTCTTGCTTCTGGTGAAGCTGTAACTTTTTCATTGTGGAATTAGACACTCTGAAATACATGTAAATTACTAAAATGTTAGAATCAATGTATACACAAAGAAAACTGGTAAGCAAAGCAAGAAAAAGTGATAGGTTGACTGCTTATGTAATTTTTAGTGCTGAAGCCATATTATTTGATAGAAAATTTTTATTATTTTCTTCTGAAGCCAATGAGCCTGCTAACTTGTTAAAATGATGGTTGTAATTTCATGTATTCTGTTAACATACATTAAGTTTGTAGTAACCAGTCTCCTTTTTCTGTGTAACGAACCAGTCATACTAAACAGAGTAACTTAACCTATCATAATAACAGGCAATAAAAGAAAACACATGATTTGGTGCTGCAATTCCAAAGACTATAATTTTCTTTATAATTTTTTCCTCTGAAATTATAGTAAATTAGGAGAAAATGGTTTGGCTACCACCAGGATTATACCAAGCATCTTAGATTACCAAGAGTTTGAAAATAACTTTCTTCCATGCAAATATTGTACTGATGAGATTCAAACATTGATAACTTGACTGAACAGAATGTAACTATGCATGTGGTAAGCAATTTTTTTGTCAAAATAAATGGTAGTATATCGAGATTCAACTGTATTGGAACACCACAGTGAAGCGAAAAATTATTAAATTTTAGATGAGTCGCATTTTTTAACACATCTACACATTCATACGAAAGTGAAGCAGATGTGTTAAAAAATGCGACTCATCTAAAATTTAATAAATGGTAGTAGTTGTGACAGCAACCATTAGAATCAGACTTAATCTCAGAACCATTCATTCTGTTTCTTAAACTTTGTTCTTGAAGCAATTACTTAAGTTAAATTAATTAGGAGTCGATTAATGACATTAATCGACTCCTAATTAATTTAATTTATACAACACTGTTTTCAACACTTCCATGAAAGGATTTTTTAATTACTTAGGTGTATATAGCTTGTGTTTAATTTTTTGATGTTATATTCCACATGTGTATACCTTGACCCAGCTGCAAATATAAACTATAATTAATCATAATGGTCTCAACTGTGAGGTCTACAATAAAAAAAGTAAAAAAAAAAAAAAAAAAAAAAAGTATTTATTTGCTGTATCTATGAATACCATAACTCGAAAACAAAAGTTGGTTTTCAGTTCAGGTGCTTCAAAGAATATGGCACCAGGGATTTAAAGAAACTCCCTCCACTTCAAACTACTGTAAAAATTGAAAACAAAATTAAAGCTTGCTGGACTCATAGATTAATTGATAAGCTGCTGTGTTAGGAATCAAACTTGTCTTGAATTCCATCCCTGGCTGGATGTGAGAAATTATTTCTAGCCAAGATTATTTCTTGTCCTCCCCAGTCTGGAAATATGAATGAGAGTATTTTTTTTTTTTTATTTTATGTCCTCCTACGTTAAGTAATATCAGACGGTGAATGAAATGGGTGAAATGATGCTCAAATGAGTCCAGGATCCATGGAGCTTAGAGCTACCCAACATTCGTCTTTAAGGATAAGGGAAAATCCCGGAAAAACCTTATCCAGGTAACTCACCCTGACCGAGATTTGAACTCAGGACCTCTTGAACGTAAGGCAGACATGCTACCGTCTACGCTACTGAGGCGGGCTGAATGAGAGTATGAATGTGTATGTTCTAATGCTTGGTTACCTGAATGAGTGAAGGGAAAATGTTTCACAGATAAAATGAAGGTGTGACAGAACCACAAGGTGACATCATGAGCACTTAAAAAGTGTTGGACATTGTCGATCTAAGGCATATGGTTGCATAAATATTGACTTATTCGTACACAAATTAGAAAACTGCAGGATAAAGAGAATCCTGTTAAGACTGGATAAAACCATTTCTACAGTACAGAGAGCAATGTGCACGGATAATGCATAATATTGGCAAGATTTTAAGAAAATTAATCTCCTTTCAAACATGTAATGAATGGGGTCAAACTTAGGATCATATTTCTTTCCTTTTTTCTTCAACCCTTAGAACAGAATATCCATCTTGAAGGCGGATATACTTTCAATTTTTGCTACCAGATGGCACATTTATGAATTTTGCACGCGAATCTCTTCAGGGAGTCTCCATTCAGGCTTTACCTGCAGCGAGAGCATATAGTCTGTTACATTAAGTGACTGTTGCGACCGAAGAAGCCATTGTTTACAGAATATGTCACCTGACAAATGGATATTCCTCAAAGGGTAAGTTAAAATACCCATCTCTTAGACGGGTATTCCTTGTAATGTAAAAAGCATTTTTTTCCTTGGTGTAAACATGTTTATTATGACAGTCAACCTGAAAAATTCAATGCCATGACCGGGACTTGAACCATGGATCTCAAAGCAAGTGGTTCAAGTCCTGACCATGGCATTGAATTTTTCAGGTTGACTCTTATCAAAAGCCTTAGCCTATATACGGCTAGTGAGAAGAAATTATTAATTTTCGTCAATTAGCTTAAATGTTTATTATGAGTTCGTAATATTTATTTTTATGATTACCTGAGCATTTATTTTTTGTAATTTTAGGTTCCTACAATGAGTAGTAATCCAAATACTTTTTCGAATCACACTAACAAGACCAGATCTGTAGGATTGTGCATATATGGATACACAAAGCAATATACACTTCTTTCTTATGTACCAAAGAGGTCAAAATAAGTTATTTTATTGTCATTCATGCACCATACCGAGTATACTGATACAGTGACTGGTAACATTGAAATTATTTCTTTCTACATCTCGACAAAATCTGGCATTGACACCCTTGACATGAAATGCAGTAACTACTGTGTAAATAGACGGATGAGACGATGGCCCCTTGCCAAATTCTATCATTTGATTGCAGTAAGTTCCAATAACACTTATGTCCTGTACACACATTTTCAAAAAGCCAGAAAAGTGAGCAGATTTGATTTCATGCAGGCCTTTGGAATATCTTCATGAAAACTCATTTACAACAAAGAAAGAAGGTGGAAAATCAACCTGATGGTTTGAAAAATCATATAATAGAAGCAATTACCAAGTTGAAGAATCAGCACAAGGGGCAATAAGGAGTGATGGGCATCCAGAAATGAAGGACTGTCGTTATTGCCCTTATCAGAAGAACAGAATGACAAATTACTTCATGTTTAGAGTGTTAAAGAAAACTGTGCAATGCTTGTGTTGCTGACATATAATGTTATTTTCAACCATCGTGTGATTATAAAGTTAATATTTTGCTTAGTTTTGTACAAAAGCCATTGTGATATACAGTTACATGTATTGCAATAAGTATGTAAAACACTTAAATCAAATATAACCATCTCAAAGATGGATGTTCCTTATATAAGCATAAAAAATGTATCTATAAAGGGGTAAAAAAAATATGTTCCTTTCTAAGGCTTAATCATTATTTTATGTATTTAATCAAATTACATTGATAAAGGATATATGAAATTTTTATACAAAAATACTTTTAGACACAACATACATAATCTGTCTCTTTCTTTGTACCAAAAGTTTATTTAAACCAATATAAAATAGAGATGGCTTAGCCACAGGATGCTAATGATACAATTATAACTCGGAATACTGCAACAATAAACAAAATAAAGAAAAAGACTAGAAATAGTAAGGTTCTTGTGGGATTCAGAATGTTATTAAACTAAATTAAATGGAATTTGATGCAAATCAGTTTAAAAATTAGAAAACAAAACTGACTAAAGAGGGAGGGCAAATGGAGAGGCAGTCTACAAAAAACTATTTTCCTAGGATTGATCATTGATAATTTAAAACGGAATAACTATGTAGAGAAAATTGCAAAACTATAACCATATGACCAGTGTACAAGTAGACTATGCATTATTACACTCACATTTAAGCTAAGAACTGATTTCACTGAGAACTATTTAGTAAAAATATACCTGATGCTATCTAGATTTCCAGAGTGAGCAATTAGAATACTTAAAAGAAGTATAGAACACATTAAAACACTTAATCTTAGTATTTTATCTACTTATGCATTTAGAAATGTATAAAATATGTAATATAGAGATATAAAAAAGGGCAACTGCAAGAACATAACAGAAGTCCAACTCAAAACTATTTCAGGAACAGAGCACATGATTTATCAGCTATCATATGTATAGAAATTGTCACTAATGTACCTTCTGCAATAAAAGATAAGGAAAAAAATGACCTTGAACATGCTATGTTTTACATGTCTATAATTTAAAAATGTTTTTATAATTTGTTACTTTCTTTGACACCTACCTATTGCAGCAGAGGTACCTACTGTATTTAGTCTAAAAAATTGACATCAGTATTTCTTTAAATACATTTAATATCTGAAACCACATTGAGCATTAAAATACAAATTTTCAACAGAATGTAACAAGAAAGAGAGGAAATTTCAGAATGGTTTAGATTATGTATTTGAATACTAAAAGGAACTATGAACAAAAATTAGTTGCACGAAGTACATAGGTACAAAAAATGTCTTTGAATGTAAAGAAACGGGTTTGAAGGAATCAATTGAATGCAGAAAAGAGAATTCAAATAAGATCTAGTCGCAATACAGGTTATGTTTGAACCAACACTGTCAAAAATGCTTGGAGATTTACTTATTTTGCATGAAGTTAAAAACTATTTGGTCACAAAAGATTACTAAATGAATGTAAATTCGTCTTATGGGGCAAATTGTGGAGTTTTTGGAACTGAATAATTAACAATAATAATAATAATAATAATAATAATAATAATAATAATAATAATAATAATAATAATAATAATGTATTACTGGAGTACTGTTTACACATGTTGCATTGTTCTTGCGTAATTTTTTATAGCAGATGAAATCAAGACTTTAAGAAAGTAATATTGAAAAAATTCTTGGTATTCAAATTTTATCATTTGATGCTGTTAAACATACCAGGCTTATATTTTTCAACAAAAATCTCCCACTCCAAAGCACTCTTACTTGGAAAATGTTCTAAAATCTTTTCTAAAACATAACATTTTCAACAAAAATATGCTATGTTTAAGAGGTGTGCATACCAATGATCATTTTCCTTACCGTATTTAACTTGGCAATTAAAACTTTTTAATTATACCTAGCTAAAAATATTTTATAGGACTAACATACGGTTGTGCAAAACTATGAGTAGAGAAAGCTTTGCAAATATGACATTTACATGAAAAATATTAGTTGATTTAAGTTCAAAATCTAAGTTGAATATCTGCGCTGAAGAATGACTGATTTTTTGACATCAATCGTTTTCCCTCTCTTGTGCACATTAGAATGTACACTGCATGACTTTTCTTAAAAAAAACCTTTTTTTTTTCTCAAATTTTTTGCTCTGGTTCAGTACCACAACACCCTGTTATTTTTCCCTTTCAATTGCACAATAAGTGCCAACATGGTACACCTCATCTCAATAGTTCTTGCAATATAATATGCACTGCTTAAGTCATTTATAGACATTTGATGTGAGAAAACTACGAGAATTTTGTATGGATGGAAAAGAGCAAAATGCTAGAAAAATTCTGTCATTAGTATGGGTAGAGTTGGCACCTTTACAAGTTGCAACATAACCACAGATTGAGAGCTCACATGTTCCAGTTCAGGTATGAGATAAAAATAGCCAACTTCAAGCAGAAGGAACTAACAAACAGGGCAACAAAACCATCAAGGAAAACTAGCACACAAAATAAAAATATAATTATGCTTTCTTAAAGCATTGTACTTTTTATTCAATAAATATTGTTGTACAAGTTTAACAATGTCAGTGTTTAAAAAACATATACATTTTTTTGAGCCAAATATATTTGATATTTCGGTACATTATTTCAACACTTTGGTACCAGTATTACATAAAATATCTTTGCAACAAAATAAAGACTACTTTTTCTTTCTTGTAGCCCTTTCAACTTTTTCCTTCTTTGAAATTAAGGACTTTTTCCCATCCAGAGCTTTAGCCCTTATTTCTTCTTCAATTGCCTCATTCACTTTCTTTGTTAATGTGGCCTTTATTTTCTGTGCCTCCTGGCGTTTCTGTTTCTTTGGTGCCATGGGTTTGTCTGAAACATTGAAGACAATAGCAAATGTTCACAAAACGACCTGTTCCACTGGCATAACAAATTAACAACTCCATTAAAACAATAAAAATACAAATATAACAACTTGTTTCTCTTGCAAAATCTTTTATGCTTTATGCTGTCAAACTGGAAACTGTAAAATGTCTAAACCTGAAAGATATTCACATATGAGGAAAATAATATTATTCCTAACAGAGGCATACTTTAAGGCTGATACAAATAATGAAAATCTGATGTATTACGCTCATGTGACTTTCTGTACCCTTGTGCAAATTATCCTTATTATTGCTTATTCTCCTGAGTGTGTGGTGTTTTAGGGCCCGTCGACAACAAGGTCATTTGGGCCGCTTATTCTCCTATCCATTTCTAATTGAGATAAACTTTTGCAGAAATTGCTTTATTACATATTTCCTTGTAGGTACTAGAGGAGTGAGGGAATACAGCAAAAAGGGTCGTATTTTGCCATGTATATTTCCTAATACACACTAGAGGAATGAAGGAATAGAGCAAAAATGGTCATATTTTGCCACTCATGCTGAAAGTTTAGGTTACAATAGTAGTAGTAGTAGTAATAATAATAATAATAATAATAATAATAATAATAATAATAATAATAATAATAATAATACTTTATTATCACCTTATGTTTTACAAGCATTGTTGAAAACAGGCAAGTCGTCAATTATATACAATTAAAGTTGCTGGATATTTTGATTTTATATATATATATATATATATATATATATATATATATATATTAGAAGAAACTAAAACTTAGGTGATGTTATTCTAAATGTATAATGTCTTGTACACCTAATACAATGTCTAGGTTTTAGTCATAAGTATTGTAAAATAAGAAACTAGCACTCAAACAATAATAGTATATAGTAGTAGCTGTAGTAGTAGTAGCAATAATAGTAGCTGTCAATGAAAGCATACTGCAATTTATAAACGATTTAGCTATAAAAATGTAAACTGCATATCTCTCCACAAAGTTTCTGATTAAGTAAACTCACTTGATCTTTTTGAAATGGGTGGTCCTTTATCTTTCTTCTGCTTCTTTGACTTTGCACTGGGAGGCACCTTTGCCTTCACTTTGAGTTTTCCCTGTGGCATTTTCTGCTGCAGTATTGGTTTATAAAATGCGTAATTTTCCTGCTTATTTGATTAACGTTTTAACTTTTAAATAGTTGTTACATTAACACAAGCACGTGCTGTATTTATATAAACTTCTACAAGCAAAAATGCAAGCTGTTAACTTACACGTATTTGTCAAAAGATGGCACCTTACGCCTTTAGCCACAAACAAAACACGAAACTGCAGTAATATTTGTGGGTAATACCAACTGCTTTCCTGATTTGGAACAGTAGGCTTGAAATTATGTGATTATGAATAAATCCAAAGTTGGTGTTAGTGATCCAGATGTCAATATTTTTGTAACATGTGATAGACATGTGCATTTTAAACGAACTTAATAGTTTTATAGTTATCTAGCTTTCAGTATATAATTTAGTCGAGAAAACATTATTTTGTGCAATCTATAGAAAATGTCGCGGTTAATTGTAAAGAATTTACCAAAAACCGTAAGTAAACCTAAAATGTACCTAACATATCTCTGAATAAGACAATGCATTAAATCTCGCCACTAGCAACATATTCTTTAATTATTTATGAATGTATCTTTAAGTTGTGAAGAAGATTTGCAAGATTGTGCTTTGTAACCATGTTTTCTGGTTCACGTGCACTATCAAAAATATAAATGTTATAATGCCGTATTTATGATTTTTAGATAACTGCTGATAAGCTTCGTAACATTTTTAGTGAAAAGGGTATTGTGACGGATGTCCAATTGAAGTACACTAAAGATGGAAAATTTCGACACTTTGGTTTTGTTGGTTTCAAGACAGAAGAGGGTGCAAGAAATGCACTGGAGTATTTTAATAATACTTGCATCAATGCATCGAGAATAACTGTTGAATTTTGTGCTGCAATAGGTAAGTAAACATTTGAGGTTCAAATATATTTGTAATTCACGTAGTTGTTTTAAAATCGTCAAGCTAAATGAGAAAATCTGGATGCCAGTGCTTTCTGCTTTCAGCAGTCAGTACTGAAGGATTTTAAAGTTCCATACATCTAAATTTAAAAATAAAAAATAAATCCACGCAAAAGGCACATATAAAAAGAAATAAGCTGTGTGCTGATTGTTCATTAGGTCCCCACTGTGAGCAAAGCTTAGGGGCATTGAACACATTTATGGCAAATGTATCATGATATACCCACCAGCACTGGTAGACAAGTATCTTTAATATATTTTCTTTTTAATCTTACGTTATGCATTAACATACATACATTTGTTAACACTACTGTTTCAAATGTTAACCTTAGAAAATGCATTACAGTAGGTCGTTAATGTTGTAAATCAAATTACAGTCGCATTTCTTACCAGAATCCAGTAAATCTCTTAGTCATATAAGCAATCATTCTATATTTCCAGAATGATATTTCTGGAAAATATAGTATGTTTTCAGAAAAAATGAAACAGACAATTGTTAAGGCTTTATGCAAAAAAAGAAGACAAAAGCCGGACTTTCAATTATAAGCCCGTCTTTTTTGGCAGCCGTTTCTAAATTAATGAAGAAACAGTATACCATCGAGCTGTGAGACATATGGAGTTACTAAATACCATACTTTCATGCCAATTTGATTTAAAAAGGGATGTCAACTGAAAATCTGACATGCATGCTAACTTTATGCATAACTTTTGGATAGCTTTGAAAAAAAAAAAAAAAATACCATTAGGAATATTTTGTGATTTAGCTAAGGTATTTGATAGTATAGATCCCAACCCCATACTACAAAAGTTGAATTTAAGTTTTCAATGAGATCTCTTTAAATTCATTCAAATGGAATCCATGGAATGGGATTAAATGGTTATGATTTGGAATCAGATGTTATTACTGATGTCCCACAAGGCTGTATACTGGGCGCATTGTTGTTTTTAATATTTGTAAATGACTTGTCATATAAGTATGGAGTCAATAGCCGTGCTCTTTAAACTATGATAAAGCAAACTTCCAGTCAGTTAAAAAAAAAGAAAAAAGCATAAGTGGTAATGGAATTAACCATCGGATTCAACGATCACAATATAAGTAAAGTATTCAGTAAAAAATTTCTTGGGCTCTAAATAGATGAAAAGGTCAATTGGAGAAAACAAATACCAAAATGCCTTAGGAACAGCAAACAGCATATTTTGTTTATTTTCACTTCCTGTTACTACAATATAGAATTATTTTCTTGGTTATTAAATTTTAGATGAGTCGTATTTTTTACACATCTGCTTCACTTTTGTACCTATTTTGAGGACATGTTTCGCAAATCTTCATTTGCATCTACGGCTCTTGTGCGACGAATTGTACAGCATACAATTCACAGTAGAAACTGAAGAGGACTGTACTCTACCTTTTTTAGACCTTAAAATAAAAAAAAAAAGCAATGAAAAACTAGAATTTGGCATTCATAGAAAAGCAACACACACAGATAATTACATCAAAGCAAATAGTTTCAACCCAATTCCACACAAACATGCAACCATCAACAGTCTGACACACAGATTAGTAAATCTACCTCTCAGCCAGCAAGAATATCAAAACGAATACCATCAAATCTTAAAAACTGCAATTAAAAATGGATATGGAAAAAACCTTTTAGATAAAAAACTAAAATCATTCAAACTTCAAAAGAGATTAAAACAGATCACAGCTCTCACACCAATAAAACAAGAAATTAGATTTGCTAAATTTACTTACCACCCCTGGGCCACAAAAAAGTTCCAAAAAATATTCAAGAAATACAATATAACATTGGCACCAAAAAACAATTACAACATTAAAAACCTACTTCACAGTAATAATACTAATAAGATAAAACCAGAGGAAAAATCAGGCATTTACAAGATTAAGTGTAAAGACTGTGAAAAAATTTACATAGGGAGGACAAAAAGAAACATAGGCACTAGAAAGAAAGAACACTTCAGGCACTTAAGATACAAAAATATTGATAAGTCCGCAATAGCAGCTCATTTCTGGTCTGAAAATCATGAAATTGAAGATAGCACAGAATTACTAAAATACGTACAAAAACATAGTGAACTCGTCATATGGGAGAGGATATACATAGAAAAACATAAAAACCAACTAATGAACTTTGAAATCCCGCTAGAAGAGAATCCCACATTTCAGTTCATCACTAAATCAACAGATGGCAGCAACAACCCCAGAATTACCCACACCGCTAGATCTAGCTTCAGTCGCACAAGAGCCGTACATGCAAACGAAGATTTGCGAAACATGTCCTCAAAATAGGTACGAAAGTGAAGCAGATGTGTAAAAAATACGACTCATCTAAAATTTAATAATTTTTCGCTTCACTGTGGTGTTCCAATACAGTTAAATCTCGATTTTCTTGGTTAATTCAGCACACAGCAAGCAAACTTTTATATTACAAAAATGGGCCATAGGAACTTTTTATGTTTTGGGCCCTGTCATTCCTGTAGGCCCTTATTTAAAACCCAAAAAGTTGTTACTCTTGCTGATAAATACATATATTCTCTATATAGAATAAAAAGAAGTATTTCAGAAAGTGGATTCAGATTCAGATTCAGATTTTATTCTGCCATTTGCAACATGTTTTACAAAGCATCTTCAAAAGTAACACTACAATTACATTTTTACAGTTCAATAATAATAATAATAATAAAACAAATAAATCTATTTACAGATTATTAGCAATTCTAGATATACACAATAGATTGATAACAAAATTTAATAAACTAAGTCTAAGTCTCTCTTCCCTTTTTGTATTCCTCAATTGAGTAGAAAGCGTGTTTCACTAGGTAAGTCTTTATTGCGTAAATTTTCTTCACTTCATTTATTGCCTTGATAGAGTGAGGTAAATGATTATATAAATTTTTTGCAGTACTTTCAATACATTTGGCAGCTAATGTTCCCCTGAACCTATTTCTAAAGTAGTTCTGTTTTGTTCTTGTATTATATTCATGAATGTTTCTATTTTTTCCTTCTATGTGGTTTCTTATTACATGTTTGAGACATTCAAATATGTATAAAGAGGGTAATGTGAGTATTTTAAGTTTTTTAAAGCTACTTTTACATGATTGTCTCCTAGGGATTTTTTCCATTATTCTTATTGCTCTCTTTTGTTGCCTAAATGTTTTTAACATATTTTTCTTACCTGCTGCCCCCCATAAAATGACCCCATAACTTAGGTGTGCATGTATAAATGCATAATAAACCTTCAGTGCACTGACTTCATCCATAATTTGTGTTGTCTGTTTTAATACATATATGCCCTTGTTTATTTTCTTGTTGATCTTTTCTATATGTTTGTGCCATTTTAAACTACTGTCTATAACTAATCCTAAAAAGTTTGTCTGTGCTACTTGGCTAATTTGCTTATTTTGTACTGTTAATGTGATGTCTGATTTTTTTCTATTACTGAGCTGAAGGAGCAATGGAGTGCCATTGCTTGCCATTGTTACTAAAATTATGCAAGTGAGTCAACCTTGTATATACTTTTCTCCACTTACAAAAACAGAATATGAACAGGAGTACGCTCACATACACCAGGTTGCCGAACTGAACAACTATAACACAAATTTCATCAAAAAACTGATCTACAGACACAAAAGAAACAAAAACTTAAGGGACATCACTACGTTAAAAAAACTAGAAAACCCAAACACCAGATATGGAAAATTTACATTTCATCCAAAATACTTCAAAAAGTTTGAAAATATAATTAAGAGCTTCAACATAAAATTAGCCCCTCAAAACAAACACAACATCCGCAACTTACTAAACCACCCTCTAAAAAATAGCACACCGAAAACTCAATTATCAGGCATTTACCAAATGAGTTGCCAGGATTGTGACAAGATATACATTGGTAAGACCAAAAGGAATCTAGGAACAAGAATGAAAGAACACTTCAGAAATATTAAATTCAAACAAATGGACAAGTCGGCCGTAGCACATCACTTTTGGTCTGAGAATCACAACATAAAACAAGAAATAGAACTGATCAAACAGGCAAAGGAACCTCTGGAACTACAGATTTGGGAAAACATATTTATTACGAAAAAACAGGACCTCTTGATGAATTTTGAAATTCCCGCGGTAGATGACATCATCAAACTTACCAGGACGTTAGATGGCAGCACAACACCAAGCCAGATGCAGACACCGGATGCATCATCAGTCAACCACAGAACTGACGATAGGGGAGAAGTTCCCAGAAACTAGTCTTCATATAAAACTTGTAAGTGGAGAAAAGTATATACAAGGTTGACTCACTTGCCTAATTTTAGTAACATATATTCTCTGTTTAGCTATCTCACAGATAATTATAATTTCACAACCAACCTTGCTGTGTATGACCACAGCACAAGGAATGCAGGTAATCTGACATAGTCCAGCAAATAGTTTAAAGCTGTTCCAGAAAGAATAAGTAAAACTTTATGCAGTAAAACCTTCTATGCTATCTGAATATTATTATATTACTCGCTTCCCATATACTGTGGAAGACAATCTTTTAATATTCATCAGGCTGGATGCAACAGTGATTTGATTACTTACAACTATTGTGACCTACTATGTTGCATGTTTGTAATTGTAATTGTATTTATTTCATCCTTTGGAACATAATACATATGTTATAGGACACGTCAGTTGAAGATACAAAGATAAATATAAAAAGTTACATAAGATTAAAAACTGTAACAGATATATGGTTCAACAAAAGTCTAAAGCAGAAAAAGCAAATAAATATAAACTATATAAAGACCATAGAGAAATGCTATAAAAAAGTAATTGTTCACAAATGTGGAGTTAACTCTACTTCATGATTTAATTCAATTTAATTCAATTTATTTTGTCCTTTTGATTGATATCAGACACGTCATAGTATAAAAATTACATTAATATCCACTGTCATTATTTACAATCACTTAAAACTAATTAAGATTTAAAAACTCTTTTACAGAATAAAATGAATGTTGGAGTAAAAAGATTTACTCCCTTTTTAAAATGTATAAGGCTCTTCATTTGTTTAATATTTTCTGTTCTGACGTTGATGCTTGAAATGGTGATGGTTTACAAATTTTGTGGCAATGGTGGTGGCGAGTGTATTAATGGTCATGCATTTACCATAAATGTATTACATGTTCATTGTTCCTGAGCATTGCTTACAGTAAGAGAGCAACAAACAGACTCAATCTGCTCTATATATGAAAATTTACTTGTTGAATGGGATACTAAAGGGATTTTAAGTTAAGTTAAAATCTTCTTAAGTTAAGTTCTTCTTAAGCCATCGGCTTCTTAAGTTAAGTGGAGAATATTTACCAAATATTTTTATTTGTGTAGTGTTTGTTACTCCAATGTAAATAACTTCATTTTCTGTGTAACTAAAGGGATTGTTTAGAAAGTTCAGATATTTATGAGATTTGTTATTTTTTTGCATGGCAGAATGGTAAATTTTCTATTGAAACATTCTTGATAGTTAATGAATTATAGATGAGTCGTATTTAGCGTTGCATAAGAGCCGACGATGTGAACGATGGTTCGTGAAACATGTCCTCAAATTAGGTACGTAAGTGAAGCTGATGTGTAATAAATACGAGTCATCTATAATTTAGTAATTATTTCGCTTCACTGGTGTTCCAATACAGTTAAATTTCGATATTCTTGATAGTGTTGCTATGTTGCTAGTGAGAATTCTGTTTGCTACATTTTAGTTAATTGATGGAAATTAATCATTTCTTCATAGTAGCCGCATATAGGCTAAGGTTTTTGATAGAGTCAACATGAAAAATTCAATGCCATGGCTGGAATTTGAACCACGGATCTCCTGGTTTCCATCCAGTCACTCTTACCCATTGAGCTACCATGGCCAAACTTGCCGTCATCAGATTAAATTTTTTTCATGACATGAATTTTTCATGTCGACTCTATCAAAAACCTTAGCCTATATACTTCTAGTATGAAGAAATGCTTAATTTCCATCAATTAACTAAAATAATAAGAATTAAATGATGAAGCCTGGGACTCAAGTACTTACGATAGTCAGTCGCCACAATGTATCTTGAATGCGAGAGCCCCTAGTGGTTTACTGGGGAAATGTACGAGTCAAATGGAGATTTTAATGTCATTGGCCATGATAGCTCAATGGGTAAGAGCGATTGGACGGAAACCAGGAGATCCATGGTTCAAATCCTGGCCATGGCGTAGAATTTTTCATGTTGACTCTATCTGTTTGCCACATATTATTTCTATGTCATGCAATGACAGTATCTTGTTATCTTCAGAATAAGAATAAATGTAAATGAATGCATATACTTATATGAGGTGATCACTTCAGGATTCTGAAACTGCAGTCAGAGGAATGTTAAATAAACCGTAAGTAGGCAATCTTTGTTGCTTGTTGCCAGTTTTTGTGTCTGAAGCATTTCGGGGAACTGTATATCATTTCTGAAATGCTTGTGCTGTAATTCATTGTATTGTGTATAATATTTTGCAGGTGATCCAAATAAACCAAAGGCTTGGAGTAGATATGCTGCAGACAGTAGTAAGTACAAACAGGAACATGAAGAACCAGCAAATACGAAAAAGGAAAAGCAAGAAAACAGAAAGAAGGAAAAGAGAAAAAACAATGAAATACAGGAAATATTGGAAAAGGTAACATCAAATATAATTTGAAATGTAGGATTCGGTGAAAACTTTTATCATTTAAATGTTTTACTGAGCATTATATGCAACTTATTTTACATTTGTTAAATTTAAGTAAAAGTACAACATTTTATTTTGTTTTTAAATTAATGGATTAGTTTTCCTGTAAAATGCCTGTGCACTATGAACCTTTTTTCACAATTATGCTACGAGGGGCACTATTTATATTTTGAGCCTTAGCAACCATGAATGTTGTAGGTGCCATCTGATGTTTCCAATAGAAATTTTGGCATTATTAACTATAATCTACTTCAGGCATTTTTTTAGTAGAGCACCATTTGTTTTGTTTACATTAACTTGAAAATTGTGTTTAAAAAAAAACATGGAATTAACTCGTGAAAATGTTCGTGCAGTGATTTATTATGACTTTCGATGTGGTTTATCAAGACGAGTGCATCAGTCAACTAATTTCCACATTCAGCGACGAAGCTCCATCCTATGCCACTGTGAAACACTGGTATAATAAATTTAATTTGCTGATGAAGTTGGTGAAGTTTGTCCAAAATCAGTTGTACCAGAAAACACTGATGCTGTGCAAAAACTAATAATGCAAGTTTGTTATATGACATATTGTGTGATTAAGGCAACCCCAGGCATTAGTTCCCCAGCATATATAAAATATTGCAGATTATTTAGCCGTGAAAAGGTTTGCTCTCGGATCCCACATAATTTGCCGCAGTTTGAAACAAATGCTCGTGTTGGTTGGTGTACAAAAATGCTCAAATACAATGGCGGTGCCTCAAAAGACCTACATCAGATTGTAACAGGTGTCAAATCTTGGATCTGTGCATAGGAGCCGGAACGTAAACAGTAGTCAACTGTATGGGTCTTTCATGATGAAGCATATCCAAAAAAAGTTGTTCGCACTCGAAGCACTTCAAAGCCTTTTCAGCAAAACTGGCTATATGGCAACATTGTCTTTAGAGGAATGTAAAATGGTCAATGCTGAATGGTACACAAACATTTGTTTGCCAGAGATCTTCGGTAAAATAAGGAAAACCCACAAGAACTGTAGGATCGTTCTTCATCAAGACAATGTGAGCGCACATTGAATATTTGAAGGCT